>VXBJ01005884.1:314622-338723 GCA_013400055.1 Nycticryphes semicollaris | reverse complement strand
AAAAAAAAAAAAAAAGATGTACCTGGCATTATGAAAGATATCAAGTGTTCTTAATGGGAATGTTAAGAAGGGGAGGAAAAACCACAGTTGGAAGTGTTCTTACAGAAATAGGATTAGATAGAGAAGCAAATGGAGGATGAAATTTCACCAGAATGATAATACAATCCTTTCTCAGGCTTCCCATCAACACAATGAGTCCAGAACACCAGCATACATCCACCCCTAAGGCTATGTATGAAATACTGTTGTGACAAGATCATAAAAACCATTCCCTCAATCACACGTTCACTCCACGATGACCTGTACTCAACCACATCCATCTCCTCAACAGCACAAACTTCGGACTTGCACCACTGACAGACACTCCAGAAACCATGGAAGTCAGCTGGCAGGGAGAACTACACAATGCAATCCACATGCTACCTCTCCTCCTTCGCTGCAGGTTACCTTCTTGATGCACCCAGCCCAGCCAGCCAGAGGATCTGAATTCCCTGGGGTCCCTTCCCCAGTTACGTCCCCTGCACGGTGGTGCAACAAGCCATCGACCTCATCATATGTATTAAAGCTAAGCTTTTACTTGAAAATGGAAACACGTTAATCTTACAACTTGATTTTAACATTCTTTGTACACCAGAAAGATTTTCACTTGCATGAGCTGCTCAGTTGCTGAAGCATACACTGAAATTTGGATACACATAATGACTGTGAATACAGGATACTTATCAAAAAAAGTGTCTTTCCATTGCTTTGTAAGAAATTTTGACTGAAATCAAACTATGCTACCATCCAGAAGATCTTCACTTTATGGCTAGGACAAACATGAACATTTCCCTCTCCCCCATCCCCCAAGTGTTAAAGAAGTTGTCTTTTTAAAGGGGAAAAATATTTTAACTCCTTCAGCAATCCCTGATTAAACATCTAGTATAGTTTCACTTGGAAAGAGAGAGATAAAGGAAATTTGTTCCTTAAACTGGCTGATTATTAAGCTAATATATGTTTTAAAATGTTAAGAATTTGGTTTTTAATTCATGGAAGGTAAGCGTTTTAAGGGTACAAAAAGATATATAATGAAAAAAGAAAATATACATTGTTTCAAAATATCAGATAACTACTTAATAGCCTTACCATATGCTTAGCAGTGCTTCCTCCAAGGCCAGTGTTTCGAACAAGATGTCCTTCTGATGGAAAATTAAAGTTACCGGAGTTCAAGTTTTCTTTCGTAGAGTGGCTACCAAACAGAACAAAGGGTTGCCGGCTCGGGCTGAGGAAAAGAGGAGAAAAGAGGGTACTGCAAACAAGATACTTGAAGAAACATTACACATAACAAATTTAGTGAAAGCTTTCAAGTCTGATGGACCAACTATTGAATTTCTCACTAAAGGAGCAAGACTAAAAAGAAGAATATTTGCTACAGTTGTAGAAAGCTTTCAATTAAGACGACCAAGTTCCAAAGGAAAAAAAATACCTACGTGAATTAACAAGACTGATTTCATTCCTATAGAAGAAGATAACTCGAGGCTATTTCCCAAATGCTATTAGAACAGGGTGGATTTTTTTTTCTATTTCTAACTTAATTGGCTTGAAAGCTGACTAGTTTAAAATTTACAAAACCCTGAAATTACTATATTGGAATTAAACCTATTTTGGTTTTACTTCTGGCTTTGGGCCCAAGACTCAACTGGATAGGTCAAGGTTTTCCTTTTCTTTATTTAAATGCAAACAACACAGGATACTGGAAACAATAAAAAACATTGAGCTTCACTATTTAATTCCAAATAAAGAAGAATCTGCAGAGACATGCAAGTAGCTAAGCAGCCTTTATTTAGCACAGAACAGCAAAATGCTTCGTTTTGCAACATGACAAACAACCCTCCCCTCTCAGTTAAAGTTCTACGCTGAAATAAAATAAAGGTGACCTGTACTGCCCAGTTTATATTGGCTAAGATTTGGGGTTTTAACTGCCCTGCTTTAAGCGCTCGTCTTGTGCAAGTTCTGACTCACACAAGTATACTGACTTCTTCAACTTTCATATTTTAGTTGTTTCTCAGTATCATATAAAGAGGACCAAAATTTTCAAACATAGCTATACTATGTAATAAGTTCATGAGGTTGTTTAGATATCTGACCATGAAGAAACTAATCATATTAGAATGCACCAGGTGGATGGTTTCAAACATAATTACATCATATATGTAATAACTACAGCAATAAATGCCATGAAAATTTGGTTTCTCTCACCTAGAAGTGCTTTTGTATGTGTTTTTTTGTTAAATATGAAAGATGAGATGTGATATACTGAGATGATCCCAAAAGGAATTATAACCATTGTGGCATCACAGATATGGAAATATCTAAGTACTAGCGACACCACAATTTCACAAGGAATAATGAGTAGTACCTGTTATCTGTTATATGGCTTGAGATCATTCCATGACTGAAATAACTCCTGAAAGGCTGGGAAGAAAAAACAAAACAAAACAAACCCAAACACAAAGATCTGGTTAACAAGTAAATCAGCAGGAAGTGTGATATAACCTCATTATCATTAAGAACAAACTTGAATTATCCTTCTCAGAGAAAACACCTGAATCCTCAAAAACTACTTCCAATCTCCATGAACTCAAACACCATTAAGTTTAAAAAACACGAGACACCACCCAAAAGCACTGTGGTATTTTTACCCACGCTGTACGTTACCATCAGTTATGTCCAAGATTTGACATGTGCAACCTCAACTTGTCAGGAAGTGCACGTACTAGCGCTGCCACCAAACTCAAAGTCAAAGAGGGATCTGTTGCGCACAAGTAAATCAACTAAGTTCAGTTATCAATAAAGAAGCCCTCAACTGAATTACACTAGGCAGTTGAAAATCATCATACCGTGGATAAGTAAGGTGGATGGCAAACTTAAAAAAAAAACAATAGTTTTCTACTTGAAAGGTGAAACAAACATGAAAGATGAGATGGGATGGGGAGGGAAAAAAAAAGAAAAAGAAAAAAGAAAACTAATCAACCAAACCCAAAACCCAATGCTGAATACTTATTACTTCTGCACGGATGACACTAGCATTTCAAAGGACTACTGAAGCAGACATACCTCCCCCGCCTGAGACTCTGAGAGTTCCAGAATGAAGGGAATTTCAGTATCAAAATTAGCAAAAAAGTTGGTCCACTGCTGTTCAAAAATCATTAAATCCTAGAATAAAAATACTCAGCATTACTTAATAACGTTTATTACTTAAAAACATTAATATAATACTAATTATATCAGAGAAAATAAGTCACAGATTGTACTGAATGAACCCAAATTACTTTAGAACAACACAGATTACATTTCACTATGCAGTACAGAATACAGCCTGCCCAATCACACAGTTAAGTACAAGGAAATAAACATCTTTTAAAAGGTAAGGACTTTCTGCTGGACTTTATAGGGGGTCTTTTTTGGGTGTGGGGGTTTTTGTTTCTTTGGTGTTTCAGATTTTTTGGAAAGAGAAGGCAGCAGCAGAGGGAAAAGGACCAGAGTCCCACACTATCTCCTTTTAACACAAGGAAGCACACTGTTTTGAGATCGCTTATAACTCATAATCCACGTTTCCTGTAAGACTTTCAAAATGAAGACTTGGGCAGATGTAATTTTCAACTTTTAAATCTGTATGTGATTCTGCAATAATTTGTATCTGACTTCAAGTATGCTTATGGGCAGAAAACAAGGAACGGGGTGGGGAGTTCAGGAAAGTCATGATACGACTGTCTGCCACTTGTGTTTCTTTACCTGCATTTGTTTAAAAAATTGGTAAGTGGAAAAGGAAGTATCAGTAACACCTTACTAAAGCAAAATAAAAATGAAATGACAACAGTTAAGTATTGCATCGAAATTAATTTTAAAAATCAGAACATTAACAAAAAGAAAAAAGCAGGAACCTTACAGAACTAGGCAATTTTAAAATGCTCTTAACATTACTTTCAGTTACTTGTCATATACTAACTCGGAAGATTAGAGACATCCTGATTTTAGAAACTGTAGTTTTAGATAGATAGATAGATAGATAGATAGATAGATAGATTAAAAGTAGGCAAAATCAGAACTATGATTTTAGCAGTGGAATAAGTATTATACAGCATTTTACTTCAGCCACTTCATTAACGTAGCAATAAATGAAATTTAAAAAGTGAATGTTGATAAAACTTTACAAGCCTTCCAAAATACTAACAAAGCCTATATTAGAGATGAAGGTTTACATTTAGAGGGAGAAACTATCACTGAAGAAACTTCTAGTCTCTTCAAAATAAGATAAATAAGTCTGTTTTGGAGTCAACTTTAGCAGGTAAAAGAGAAGTCCCAGACATTTACCTCACTTCCACAGGAAGGGGGAAGTGAAGTATCAGAGAGTGACTCTTTAGACTGACAGCCTTGCAAACTGTGGGATATTTTCATTACAACTGTTGACTAAACAATCAAATTAGTGTGAACTACTAAACTTTGATTAATAGGGGATACTTACTGATGAAAATTGCTACATTTTAAAAGCCCACTTTGCTGCAGAGCTAGAAACCGGTAAGAAATTAAAACCAAAATAACATATACTAATAATCATACATAGCTTTCTTCTCTAGCACTGAGATCAGACCATTGCTTTAAAATAAAGAACCACTTCATACTGTACATTTGTATTTCAATAAGCATCAGGGCAGCCACTGTGTGTCACTGTTACCCACTCTAAGTAATCACAAAGCAATCATTTGCAAATGGAGAATTGACACACACAACCATACAACTTTCTGTATTTTGTATGAAGTCCTATGACCTGAAGAAGAGTTACACCATTTAGAAAAACTTTTAGGAGCATTTCAGGCAAATTAAGACATTCAAGGAATCCAACATAAGCTAATGTTTTGAATATTTGAGGAAAGAGACCCTATGTGCAGTGCCTGTAGGTTAAATCCCTAAGCACTATTGAACTCAAACAAAATCAGAACAATTTTGCTAAAAGGCTACGGTACAGACTGGTAGGTAGTTGATTCAGAATATTTCATATGCATTACCTCAAAGAGCAAGTCCTCCAAGGAAACAGGATCCATTTTGCTGTACATTTTCCACAAATCAACACTGACATCCATTAACTGAAAAAGATTTTAAACACACTTTAAGAAAAAACATCTGGATCTGTGGCTTTCTTCATGGTAAGCTGCATCGAAAGAGACTTGCAACACGCTGCCCAGTCTAACAATGCTCCTTAACTCGGGATTCAGTACAGACTGGTAGGTATTGGTTAGATTTTTACACTATTGGTTGGCCAGATCCAAGTGTTCTGGATGCTTCAGAGACTCATCTCCTCAAGTGAGGGCTTAAAGTATGTGCAAAGTTTTGCTTGCATCTTTCAAACAAGTCTTTACATGAAGTTTTTTGAAATTGAGTTCAAATTTCAAAATATAGCAAAGAATAGTATCAGCTGGTGCAACTGGAAGGGAAAGTTCAGTTTTCTGAGACATGACAGACAAAAAGCAGATTCCAAGGTTACTCATCCTACACACAAACCAACTCTTGCTCTAAGAATAATGTAAATTTAGGCAAATCTGGTTTAACTTAGCAATTAGCAATACCTTCTCCCAAGTAGTAAGATGATATAAGAACACTATTCAAAACCGTATTTTTCAGGGAAATGTGTATCTGAATAATTTCTGCAATTACAGGGTTCCTCACCACCCACTTAAATAAAAACGCAACCCTGACTGGGATTTTCTTAAACCACTGCTTTACAGTCATTGCAGTTATTAGATATGGCAATAATGATCTCCCAGTCCTCACTTCCATTCACATATCAGTGCAGTAAATTCTCAAGATTACAGCATCTTGAGCAACTGTGATTTTTGCAGTAAAAGTAGTATTAAAGCAACTGCCTTTAAAACACTGAGTAAGTATTATAAAGTTATCATCATTAGATTATCGTCAAATCTAACGGCAAAGAATGCACAGTAAAGTCAGTTTGAGAAGCTAAAAATGCACTAGGAACATCCTCTTTTAATAATGTCAGAAGTATTCATTTATAGATCACTTACAGTGATCCCAAATGTACTTCCTCCCATAGACTGGTTTTCCCTCCCCATCTGTGACATATAGCAGCTGCCTAACAGATAACTATGCATAAACAGTTACATAAAAAGTTAAGAATGCCACTTCCCGCTTGAAATCCCCTTATGAGTTTAAGGAGGAAGAAAGCAAGAACTCAAGCTGGAACTGGCTGAACTGCCAGAATTAACATGTACTCTTAAAATCAGACACTGAGAATTTGCATTGCTGCTTTTTAAGTTTGCAAGGGTACAGTAAAGACATGATGAAACAGGAGAAAGACTTTACACTGTGTCTGCAAAATTTTCTCAAAGCCTCTAAGGATTCATGAAATGAATTGGCAAGGGTAAAAACCCAAACTCCTCCTCAAATTCACAGTGAAATTTTTCACTGATGTCAGGAAGGTCTATTGATTCATAGGCAGACCTCCACAATGATGCTCATCTATTTGCACTTGGTATTTAATGATTTTGACAAGCTCACAGATCTCAGAGAAAGACACACTTGAACTCAGATTTTTGAGCAGGCATGTACAGTACTCTGTATGATGAGATTTTAACAATGGTACCACTAGTTCCTTGGGCTTTTTCCAGTTGTCAGGAGTCAGACAAAGAACACCCTGGCTGTAAAAACGGAGGAGTGACAAGAAAAATAGGACATCTGCATTTCTGTGGCAGAGGTCCAAGAAAATTAGAAGAGCTTAAACCAAGTACAAAGCTGTATTCTGAAGATGCTGTTAAAGTATATTTAATAAATAGGCAAATGGAATGGTGTAAGTTGCTCAGAGTGGAACAGCAAACCATTATTACAACTAGAAGCATCGTCCAAAATCTTTTTGCCCTATTGAGCAGGCTATGACAATGCAATATATAACATCGATGAGAGAAGTAGACACATATGCATCAAAACCAATGACACAAGACATACAGTCATCCACATCCCAAACTCAGCTTCATAAGATACTGAAAAAATTCATCCAACTTAGAAGCTCCCTCAAGCAGTGAGTCAGGATTAGATGATCTCAAAAGGTACTTTCCAATTGAAATAATTCCATTACGCATTTTCTGCTTCAGAATGGAAAGGGAAGAAAATTAAAAAAACCCAGAACTACTTACTTCGTATTTCATTGTAAAGAAGCCATCACCCCCAATTCCTTCCAGTGCAAAAGCCTGCACTATTGGCCACTTCTCAACGATGAACATATCAAATATCTGCAGATGCCCTGCAGAAGAAGAATGTTTCTTAGAAACGCTGTCTCACAAATACTGGCAGTTCTGTGAGAAGTTTTTACTGCAAGATATTCTAATAAAAGATCTCAATTATCCTGTTTTTGCACAACTTAAAATCTGCAATTGAAAAATGGTTTTTGTGAAGATGGTAGCTTTTAGAAACTCCTTCCTTTGCACCCCAAATTTTGTCCATTCTTTCCTGCTACCAGTCTAGCAAAGAGTATCATGTCTCCTTGCAAATTTCTTTCCAAGACAATTAGCAAAACTACATCCATTAAAATTCAAGATAATAAACAGGGAACTTTGTTTACTCACATTTCTTCATATATTTGGCCTTAAGTAAAATACTGTGAACATTATCCCCATGATAAATCAGAAATTTAAGTTGAGGGGAGAGGAAAACTATTCATCCTGGTACTAATTGCTTCAGATGCTTACAGCTTCACCAAAGTGTGATTACCACCCTTAAGCTACACTTCTTCTTTAGATACTTCCTAAAAAAGAACTGCCATCCTTCCCCCATACCTTGACCCATTTTTCAGGCAGTCAGAGCATATTGTCCCTTCCTCAAGAGAAGCAGTGAAGAATTATAAATTAAAAAACAAACAAAACCCCTGAATTAGCTTGAACTTACACACTTCAAAAATAGAAAGCTATTTGCCTTTTTTTGTTTTTGTTTGCCTCACCTACTGTACAGATCAAAATCCCTATATGCTCATGCTGCACAGTGAAGTACATGCACTCGGTTGCTTTTATATTATTCACCGTCGGGGATATTGCAAAGTACACTTCACTGAACAATGTAAGATTACACTGTTCAGGCTGCAAGGCTGGCTACAGCTCATAACAGGAAGTCATGCACTCCAGTTTTTTCAGTGCTAAAAAAGGAAACTTGCATAATGAAATGTTTATTCTTTCCTTACATAAAGGAGTATTTATCTGGAGTTCCCATCTGAACAGAGAACTTCTGTAGCAGCAGAACACACTTCTCTGAATGCAAATCATTTCTTTGCCTCACGCTGTGAGTGTTCACCCTTTAGATGAAGGCTTACATTTTCCAGAAAGAAGCCCAACTCAAGTAAAAAGAGGCTAAAAGGAAACTATTGACATATTAATCTGTATTTCTGACCAAAGGCAATCTTCATTCCTTGACTTGCTTGCTGCAAAACACTTACACTATCAGCATAAAACAAGCTAACCTACCTTGGCAGCTGTATGGAATACCAATGCGGCTGCAATCTCGAACCATGTCTACAAAGCTGGAAATCTTGAATTCCTCTGCAGCTTCTTCATCTTCATACTGAAAGCAGTAATAAAATAAAATTTGATTAGGCATGCCTAATTTGATTGTTATTTTTGCACTAAAGAGAATGTATATTGTACTGCTTTAATTCCACGGCAAATGTAACTTCACGTAATCCACTGAAGTATTACCTACAGGTTCCAGAAGTTAAAGAACCTTTTAGCCTCTGTATTTTAAAAACTCCCATCACGGCACCAATGTATCCAAGCCAATGGAATTTTTTCTTTAAAAATACCCATAAAAATAATAATGATAATAATAAATGATAATAAATCAAACTTCAGAGCAAGGTTTTTAATAAAGTGATATACGAAGGCATAAATACATACTTAATTTTCAGCTTTCAGTGAAGTCTTTCTAGACCATATTCTACATTCTGGACAACTTTTAAGCAATAAAAGACACTTAGGGGACATTAAGTCACATGCCACAAAAACTTGTCACCGGGGAGGGGGTGGGAAATCAACACTAAACCAGGAAAGCAGACAGATAAAATATGCCTCAGGTCACAGAACAAGCAATGAGAACTGACTGCTGTCTGAGGGAGACATACGTGTAGGAAAAGGAGGAAAGAAGAGCAGACACCACCATGCAACACTGTCTTGCTGTTCCACACTAGTAGCGGACAGCAGTCATCTGAAACCTTCAGCAGACTGAAGGAGCAAAGAACGAGTATCGTTACTTATGGCTCAGGGAAGCATAAAAAAATAGAGTGAAGAAACAAATTGCACAAAAATAATTTTTGTAACAGAAAATAAACCTAAGAATGCTCTCTGATTTTTATCTGAAAAGGTGCAGTTTAGCAGCAAGTCTGCCACCAACAGGCCTAGCCCCGCTCTTCAAGAGTCACTCGTTTTTTGGAGCAGGACCAGAAGGCGGTCGTGTTTTGTCTCTTGGTTTTTTGGGGTTTTCTTTAGATTGAACGTACACTGCTCTGAAGTTAATATTAAGATAAATTACATGATTGTGAACTTTTTGTATATAGCTTATGCAAGCTTCAGTGTGTGCCCAAAAAATTTATTTTAAGAACGAGTTCTTTTAAGACAAGCCTGAATTCAAGATGCAGCCCCAGTTGCTCCATGATGTATTCTTTCTTCAATCCCAGGAAACCAGATCAAAGTTTCAGTTCAAAGCCAAGCTCCAAACAACTGCCAGTTTCTCAAGACTTAAAAAGCCATTACAGTAAGAACTTTTTTTGTTGGCAGGGTGCTAAAGGCTTGCTCACTATCTGCTATTGCAATTATAAATTCAGCCTGTTCCATAAATTGTACAGTCACGACACCCAGAAAGCTTATACAGTATGCATCAAACTTCAGTACTTTATCTTATTTGGCCATTTTGAAAATGGGCATTCTTAAATAATATGTTTTTAATTCCAGTAACTAGGATATTTGCTTAAATTCCTATGGTTTAAGGACAGCCTGTAGGTTTTGCCAGATTCATCAAGAGCTGCAGTCACCTACAGCATTGCTTGCCTTATTTCTAAAACTCTTGAGCTTTTTTGGTTCCATTTTTATAAAAGCAAGCAAAAGTTATTTCAATCACTGGGGAAAGAAAAAAAGCTTAAAAGCCACTACAGGCAACACTCCTGTAAACAGGATGCACTTAAAGCCTGACACAGCACCGGGTTTTGATTTCTCTTTCAGAAGTAATCTAGGAAATGGGCAATTCTTACACATGAGAAAGTGCTCAGCTCATTCATATGAAACAGCAATGAAGTAAACTTGGTATTTTCAGCTTCAGAAATCAAACTTTTCTATTCGTTTCCATAAATAGCAAGGCATATGGCTTACCTTTCTAGTCACATCACTATTTCAAGCCAGTACTGTGCAATTAAGGTTACTGCTTATAATAAATCATATAAAAGGCCATAAGCAGATGGAGCTTAAAATTCAATAGCTGAGGTTGCAGTTGTGCTAGTAACACCATGTTAAGAACTATTCCTTTCTTGATTCCAAAATGTATGCGGTCTTACCACTCTCAGGTATGCTTCAAGATTTGCCCTTTTAGTAGGCATTTTGGCAACAGAAAAATGTTAAGCTGAGCTTTAGATTTTGCTACAGCATGCTTTAACCTGTAGCTCAACTATTTACATCTTAACAGGAAGTAATTATCCCCCTTCATGCAGCACTCATGGGACTGTATCTAGGACACTACATTCAGTTTTGGGACCCACATCTAAGACAGACTGACAGACCGGAGCAAGTTTAGTGGAAGGCCACCACGATGATCTGTGAATTGGAGCACTTGTTCTATAAGGACAGACCCAGGCTTGTTCAGGATGGACCTCGTAACTGCCTTCTAACACCCACAAAAACGTTAGTGATATGGTGAAGCCAAGCTTTTCACAGTGATCTACAGTTGCAGGATACCTGACAAAGGGCATGATTTAAAACAAGAGAGGTTCAGATTGGATAAAAGGAAACACTTTTTTCACTATTAGGAGAGTTGGAGAACAGAGCAGACAGCCAAGAGAAGTTCATCAGTCATCATCTTTGGATCCTTTCAACATCCAACTGCAAAAAAAAACCTCAAGTAACCTGATCTGATCTCATCGCTAACCGTGCCTTAAGCAGGAAGTTGGACGAGACAATCTCCAGAAGTCCCTTCTAACCTTAATTATATCATAATTCTGTGGTATAAACTATCAAGCAGCCACACAGAAACACAATCAACCATAAGCCCCATCACTTCCAAGCTGGAAACTCAAGAGAACATAAGTTTTCTCTCCCTGACCTCCCCATTCATTCTGCCACCAGCTTCACCCACTGACACTGCAGGCTCCTATGCACTGCCTACAGATTTCAGTATAATTCCAATTTAGAAAAGGAACTACACAGAACTGAAGAGGGGAGGAAACTTCCCATGATGCCAAGGCATTTCCAGCCTAACCTGGAATAAAAATGTTATTATTCTACATTTAGACAGACAGCATTTTCATTTTTTTACTCCTCTAACCATACTTTGCTATGACAAACAGCTTTTTGTAAAACACCTTGACTTTTAAACACAAGATGAAACTCACATCACTCACGTGGTCCAATGAAAGGGAGGCTAATAGCTCTTGAAGAGTTGGAAGTTAAAATGAAAATACATAATAAAGTTCCTTGATTTTAAGTGGCTTACTAAGCAGATCTTTCCTAATATTCTAAAATTATTGGCAAACAACATGTTAAACCACTACTCTGGTAGCAAATAAAGCTATCCTTGGAAATCTCAGTGTTGACTGTGGTACTTGATTCAAATTCTGCATTTCTCACAACCCACAAGTTTTTCCTCATTAAAAGATCATTGACTCACATCAAAACAACAGTAATTAGTGGCAAAGGGGAGCAATTTGTTTTCATGCTCCAACAAATACAAAGTACTAAAAACACATTCTTCTTGCACACATTAGAAAAAATGATTAATGTCCATATATGTGCATGCAGATCACTCCCCTCCTGAGTATGAAAAAGAAAAGAAGACCTCTGGAAGGAGTGTTAAAAAAGAGTTCCACTTTGAGTATCAGTTTATTAGTAAGTTCATTAGCAGTTCTTATCTGCATTCAATTTCCACTTACCTCATTTTCAGTTAGACAGTGAAAATGCAAGTTCCTCCAGTGTGCGACATACGGCAAAAGATGATTATAATTCACAGGGTTACAGTACAGATGGACACTGTCAGCTTTTACCAATATGATTATATCTGCAACAAGCAGAACAAGTATTATTCCAGCATCAAGACTTCATACACAGGAAAATTATATGGGGCAAAAAAAAAACCCTCACAGAAACTGAACAGAAAACATTTTTCCTATAGCTTACCTCATTAAAAGACAATTGTTTAATTATTTGAATACACAATCACTCCTCACTTCTTAAAAAAAAAAAAAAAAAACAACACTTGGTAGTCATATACAGTTCCAAGTGCATTAGTACTTCTTACAGTTCCAAACAATTGGGGGTTTATTCTTAAATCTTACACAGAACTTGCATCAGCCAGTCCCTTGAAAAGCCAAGAGTGTCAGTGATAAGTCCTTACAGAGCCCTTACAAAACTGTCAGCTATAGCTGCTCTTGCCCGATATTACGTCAGAAGGTTGCTCCAACTGAAAACTAGCACTACAGCCTATCGGGTAGATATTCAAAGTTTCATGCAAATAAGGGAATAATCATCTATGATCATGGTGACTGGCCACTTTTCAAATATTATGAGAGTGAGTTAATGTATTAAAGTAAAAAGTTCAGGTATTTTAGAACTGCAGAGGTGTGATCACACGATAATCAATAACACATAAACATACATACCATGACTGAACTAGGATTTCTTATGATGGGCTGTATTTGTCCAGGTTTAGAACACCTTGGGGAATGTATGGAGGGGGTGCATGTTTAAAAAACAAGAGTTCCTCAGCAGCATTTTCAAGAACAGTTTTTCACATGTATATGCACAATTAGAGACTGACTGATTGGGGGGGGAGGGGGGGGGAGGCTGAGATAGCCTCCTTTTTCAGCTCACCCTCCCTCCAGAAAGAGTGAAGAATAGATAAAAACACTGACTATCTTACCATCAAGAACTTCTTCAGGAAACCCAGTTCTTTCAAAGTCATTGTTATTCTGGTTATACAAGCCAAAAAGCAGATAGTTCGCCAGTTCCCGGCAACCTTCGTTGTATCGACTATCTATTCCTGCAAAAGCAAAATCGTATGTGAAATGTTCTGTGTCCTACCATTCTACACCTGAAAAGTTTGTTCTCTTTCCTAGCAAGAAAAATGTAAAGCAGGAGTATTAACTCAGTTCCCTTACGTAGTCACGGGGCACTTATGCCCGTTGAACATACTAGAAATACAGGGTAGGGAAAAAGGAGTTTTTGCAAGTTCATTAGCATGTGTTGACATTCCACTCTTGACCTAAATGCACAGGCATCGTTTGAAAAAAATTAAATACATCTAGGTTTCTGCAGTGCTCTGCATCAACAGAAGTTCCATTTCATCTAGTAATTCAAATTTAAACATCTCTCTGCATGCAGTATGCATTCTAATTAATATGTTCTTGATTGAAGCTTCCTAACAAACTAATCCTGTGACCTAAATCTTCTGCTGTAGAATACATGATTAAACATTATCTTATCAGTCTTGCAGTGCAATCCCTGAGTCACCAGAAAGCCAGTGTGGACTTCATGCAAAGATATTCTGACAAAACACATGGTATAAGAACAGCTTCCAAGGAAAGCCTTTAATGGTCCTTGGGAAAACAAAATAAAAACAACTGAAAATCTGGAGCATGAAGAGATACAAGATTAACACAAGAAAAAAAGGAAACAGGCCACAGATTTAGAAAGTGTTTTCATCTCACAGTCACAGTCATAATGATTTATTGTAGCAGAATTAGGAATATTTTCTCCACAAGTAAAACTATGCACAAAACAAGATCCTTGACATCCACACTTGACAGAGGTCACCGGTCTCAACCAGTACAAAATTTCTCATAAACACTAACGTCAAGTTTTCCTACCAAGTTATATTAGGATACAGTTGGGCAATCGCCAACAAATGAAGATTTGTTACTACCGCTCAAAGGAGAGATCAGTACATTGATAACGTAATGACACAGCCTGGATGTCTGGGTTTCAGGACTTGCATCAGAAATTAAACTCCTCAAAAGTCATCTAAATGTACAAGAAATTGGAACAACCCCTAGGTTCTCCTAGTTATGTCCTTTTTTTAATGCTATGATTCAGCTTTAAACTGCTAACCAAATGCAATTTCTGCATCCAGCTACTCCATCCCACATATTACTTAACTTGTGAAGCAATTGACCTTTACAGAGTTCGTGTATATTCCAAGGTATAAGATATTTGGGTTAAATCTACAGAAGAGAAACATAATTTCGAAGTGTGCTGAAGCTAGGAACCTCTGTAACATTGCTTCGGACTTGCAGCTTCATGGTTATCAGCAACAGTAACACACCGCAGCATTGCATTCCTCAAACTGGGAAAGGGAGAAGCTGCATCACATCTGCCCCAGCTTTCTCAGTCCTCAAAAAAGCCTTCCAAATGCTATCTTTGAATCATCATTCCTCCACTATCTAGTTTCCAGCACTGCTTTTTTAAAAAGAAAGCAATTCTGTGTGTTAGGAGGCATTCCTTGATAAAGAAGTCTTAGCAGTCAATCTGTAACTCAGGTCATAGCATTGGGTAAGACTCAGCTAAAGAATGCTCAGACCCAGCCACTCATTTTCCCTGGCTGCTGCAATGCTCTGTCTTTGCTACACCAGTGATTTTCTGCATAGTCAGCCTGCTTTGGATCTACTTTTATTTTATTTATGTTTCCTGCCCCGTGAAAGCAGCTGTATCAATGTAATCTAGAATGCAACAGAACTCAGCACTCCACTATCAGTGCCAAAGCCCCTGTCTCTAGGTAGGATTCTGGTTACAACCAAGTGTGGAGACTCCCTTCTTCCAGTGAGCAATTGTACCATTGCTCTAGGGAACTCCATTTAAATGTAATCAGTCTCCCTGAAATCAGCTCTAGCCTTAGAAAGCTAGCACACACACTGTCCTGAAGATTATGGTTCACTGATTACTTGCCTAGCTGAAGCAACTCCTGAAAGCAATCAGATGAGCAATGATCTGCCATAAAGTAGGAGTTAGGATAGTCCCTTCCAGTGGCAGCAAGCTGTTAGGTCAGTTGTTCTGCAAGGATTACTTGAGTTTCACAAGCAAACATCACCTATCATACCAATTGTTAATCAAACCAGGCAATCTCAACTATGGGCCAAACAGCGTGGATGAAAGCAGCCACAGCATTTGTACTTTTTCCTATCTGGATCATCGTTTGGGTCTCCAAAGCACGGCACTCAGGCTAAGAGAGTAACACATAGTGAAGCAGAAAAAGGAACAGATGATTACAGGTCTGGAAGATCAGAACAAACATGAGAAACTGTCCGCATAAAAATAAAAAGTTAAAAAGTTGCCACCACTTGAAGAGTTGGAGGTGTTATCTGGGTGCACCAGCTCTTCAGGGTTGAAGCAGAGGTCTTCAAAGCTAAACATCAGAACTTTGCTTTTTCAGTTAATGACAGAAGGGGAACAGAAGACAAAAACGAAGATTGCTACCAAAGGGGGCAGCTGATAAGCTTATTTCTTATAATAGAGGATATGGGTAAATTTATTGCTTGCAGAATGCTGACAGACAAGCAAGACAGGCATTAACCTACCATAAAACCATTAACTCTGCAGAACATTTGGGTTTCGTGGTTTTTTTGTTGTTGGCTTGTGGGGTTTGTTTAAGTATCCAGTACAGAAATAAGCTTCCATACTGAGGCTTTAATACTATGCTACAGAAACATATGGAGTTAAATGAACAGCTATAGTTAGCGGGGAAATAAACAGGAAATGAAACAATGACAAAGATAAGATACCTCCAGAAATGGTATTAGGGGTCCTCAACAGAACAATGGGGAAGGCTGTTAATTAGGAAACTCCCAGGCCTGTCTCCAGCTGAGCTGGCAGTTTAGTAACTCCTGGCCCATTCCAAACTCATCACAAGGGTGTAGTTAGACTGAGTCATTGCCTAACATCTCGCTGCTGCCCAAGGAGCCATTCATGCTCCTTCTCCTGCAGCCAGTGCTCATCTGACCTCTCAGTAAGTTGATTCGGTTTGTGAAACTGGCAGAAAACTCATCTTGCAAAATACAGTAGTGGAAAAAAAAGAGAATTATTAAAAAAAATAAAACACCCAAGTGTCTGCTCAGTAAGATGAACCGGGTACAAGTCATTAACCAACCACCAGCACTGATTCAAAACACACATGGGGAGGAAACAGAGGAAAGGTTAGAGGAGCAGTCCAGGGCAGACTGAGACACCCCTTTTGTGCTGCTGTGCATTCAGCTCAGCCATCTCTCAGATCTGTGATTTCACAGCTGCTAAGCTGAAATAAACACAGTGAAAAAAGTGCTGCTTTCTTTGTCCCAGATTTGCATTTCTGACGCACCCTTAAGTATCAAAACAAAGAATAGTTGTTGCATAACACACTGAACAGCCACATGAGCTCTAGGGACACAAAGGAGGTAGCAGGTAGGTGAGGCTGGAGAAAATAGACAAGATCACCTTTAGACAGCTGTCCAAAATCATCATGAAGTTGTGGAATTGCCACCTAAGAGAAGTGGCACAATAAAGATTAAAATAGTCACCACTGGGAAAGGGAGCGGGATGAACAATCAGTCCAATGTACTAAACACTACTGAGATTTCTCTCACACCCTAAGAGCGAAAGTTCTGCCTAAGAGGGACATAAAAACCAGGGTAAAATAAACTTAAAGATTTACTGGCACAACCTCTGAAGTATTCCTGTCCTCTTCAGGGAGAAGTAAATATCAAAGTCTGTAAAAATTTTGTTTAGCTATGCTGATGTAGATCAAAGTGTTTTGCTCAATCAGAAGAGCTACTACCACAATCAGATATATAGACATAACACACTGAAACTAAATAACATTCCTCAGAAATCAGATCAAATTAGTGGTGAGCTGAAAATCTCTGTTGAAAGGAAAGATGCAAGAAACACCATTGTTAAAAAACATAGTTCAGAGTATAATTGAAATAGTTTGATATACTGTGTTCTTAGCAACATCCTTCAGCTGAGACATCACTGCTTTTTAAAGATGTCTGACACGCCAACCTCCAAATCTCTTTTTCCTGCCAGTTATTATGCCTTTTCTCCCCAGCAAAGAATGTAGGAATGCTATCATTGATCCACTTCAAAATAAGATGACAGTATTCTTCTTAAAAAACAGCTGTAACTACATTTAAATAACTATATATCAATAATTGGTCACTTTTAATCTCTTAGGAATCTTACAATGCTGGGTTTAATTTCAGTATAAATATTAACCTACTGGAAGTGAGGCTATGAAAGTGTATATGGTTTTCATCTCAGAGCCCAGTATGTAAAATTAAAGTTGGAGTGAAGAAAATGCATTAACTCTAGGGCACTAAAGACAGCCAAGTGAAATAATATGCAATGACTGTAAAAAAACAAAAACAAAAAACAAATTCCAGTCAGTAGTTATAAGAGCACCTGATTTGCGAACAAGTCGATGGGACTCAAAGTGTAAGGCTACACATTTTTTGTCATGTGAACCTTGAATCTAAAGAGAGATTTAAAGCATTTAGTAAGAGAGTAACATGCTTGCTTAATCAGAAGTTATGCAAGAAATTCAGCAGGCTACATTAGACAGGTCGGATTAGAGACAACAGCAGTTCCATTGTGGGTGCTGAAAGAGATTAGTGCAAAGCACAAGTCTAATAACGAAGCACACTTCCTATGTTTCCATAACAGAAATGCTTATTTATTAAAAGACATGGTCTTATGCATGGACTTAAATACTCCACATTACACTAAGGATTACACAAAGCAATTCCTTTTCCCTGTAATGCTACCCCTAAAGCCAATCAATGTTTAGAGTGACTACTCTTTGCTTGGGACTTACTGCAGCTTCAGAGTTAACTATAGCCAAGAAATACTACGGTGTCAATGGTGAGATGGCACAACTTGACCTATGTTATGAAATTAGACTAGCATCAAAGGCAGAAAACTAATCCTTCATCCTGTACAATTAAGCTTCATTGGAAGGTTGACGCAGTCACACCACAGACCTCCCAGCTGTAAAGCTCTTATCCTATAGCACGTGGGACAGAAAACTCACATTATGCAGTTAGCACTGACCAAAACACAACCAGACTGTACACATTTTAAACTCTGTGTTCAGTAAATGAGCTTCGTCAAGTAAATGAGCTTGCTACATCGTTAAAAAAAAAAAAAAAAAAAAGAGAACCAAAAAATAGCAGGCTGTTGTACCATTTCTCTGTTACTACGCATAGCTTCTTTAGGGCTACATTAGATGTCTCCATCTTTAACTGTAATGTTATTTAAACAATCATTCTTTAGGCCTGCTCTCTAAGGAATGTCAACCATTGTTCCTGACTTTCTCCTTTAATATCTTGTTCCTGATTATATAATCAGAAACAAGAGTCAATGTTACATACAGAAGTATTAAAGCAGTACAAAAAAGCTGTTACTTTCCTACAGCACACTTGCACATGCAGCTTCATATCATCCTTTTCTCCTAACGTCAGAAAAAAATAAAGCACTGAAACCACACACTATTTATATGCCACCATTTATCTCATAACTGATTCATGGATTTCTCATGTGACTCTTTAAATGCATTCTGAATTACTTCTCCTGCAGCAAGGCCTCCCTCCCCCTACACTCAGGTTTTATTAATTATCTCAGTTTCCTGATTATCCCTCCCACATCTCTTATAAGCCAAGCCTGTTTTCAACCACCCCCCTCCATAGCTCTAAATATCACGAGCCCTAAGCTTGGTGCTCCCCTGCTCTTCTCCACTCCCTTAACCTCAGCACCTTCAAATCTCTTCCACTTCCCTACCTCCACTGGGAAACCAGCTGCAACACCTGTACCTTCAGTTCTCGTGCTAGAAAACAAACACCGCCAAGACAGTTGAATGTTTACTCCAAGTAGATATAGGTCAAATTCTCTTTGTCTTTCCTTCAATTCGGACATTAACAAAGATTCTCTTTTCCCTCTAGTCACTGAATTTTCATAAGGCTTATAAGAATGTTGATATTATTGCTATTGTAGTCAGTTTGTCTGAAATTAGTAAATAGGCTTAGTTATTTATGGAGAAAAGTGTGTAACAAATAAATAGCTGTCCATTCACTGAGAAACAACAGTGGGCCTTGGGGCAGTAAGGAGATAACCTTCATCCTTCTGCAACTTATGGTATCTTTATCAGTACAACGACAACAAAGGGAAGTGGGGGAAGTAAAAACTAACCTAAAATGCAAAGGATTCCATCAGGTTGAGATTTGCTGCTCTGTGTCAGGATACTCTGAATGTTTCGAAGGCGGCTGCAGCTGCAAAACAAAAAGAATTCATCCTTAAAGTCAGTGTTTTAAATTGCTCAAATGTGGTAGGCTAGAGAGTTGACCTAGCACTTTTTTTTTATTATATAAATTAAGTGGACACACTTCATCTTGGGTATCTTGTTTGAAATACACTTAGACCTCATATCAAACCCCAGACTATTTATTTTTTGTCCACTAAAAGATGAAATACTTAGCCCTGAGAGAAGATTAGAACCCCTAACCATCCATTCTAACCAAGTGCCATGTTCATCTCTAATAACCTCTGGGAAAAACTTCTGTTCAAGTTTCCTCTCACCAATCTAGCAACACTGCTTTCTCTACCAGAGAAACAGTGAGCAAAGTAACTGAGGCAGGTGATGCCCAGGTAGAAAGCTGACAAGGGACTGCAGCAGCTCCTACACCACAAGAAGAGTTTCCAAAAGATGACTTTCAGCACCTCCAGCACCATCAGACCGCTCCCATCCTCTGTAATTACAGATGCAGCCCAGACCTCCAACAAATCAAAGTGTAAGGGAGAAGGGAGAAAGGCTCAAAGAATTCTGTCTTCACTCGCAAACCTGCAGGTTCTCATCCACATCTTCAGTTAATAAAGCATCAGTGTCATGCTATCTGTGGTGTCCCAATAATGCTTTTGCTTATCAGTATCACGAAGATTCAAACCAGTAGCCCTGCCATTATTACAAGCACTCACATAAGTAGAAATGCAGAACCAAGAGAACTTTCAGACAGAAAAGATACAGAAATTTTAGCGAGCACTCCGAGACAGATGCTCCTGACCAAGAGATGTTCTCTTACAATGAAAGCTTCAAGTATTTCAGTTCTTCCTTGCATCTGGAATTGCTCTCTAGAGTTTCACCTAGTCCATAATGGACAAATATATAGCCAATACTCTTATTTAGCATTATAGAAGCTGAACTCCAGGAGAGTGTCACTTTTTAAGAACAATTTTTTTTCTGCAATACAAATTAACAAATTGAACTTACGCTTGTGTGTTCCCAGTCAGAAAGTAAACCAAAGCTCAAAACAACTCAGGAATAATACTTAAAGCAATGATGAAAGCAGGAACTTTTCCCCCTCCATACCCAAAGAAATATCTGAATCATTTTCAAAAGGTACATGTTACTTTTCTCGTTACTTCTGTGTTAAAACTATGATTATTTTTTTTTTGTAAAATGAACAGTGAGGGAAAAATATAAACCTAAAGTAAAATCTTTGATAATCTACATTAAAGAGAAATTAAACTATACCAAGTCTTGCCAAGATCTTCATAATCAAAATTAATAGTTATATAAATTTTAATTCAGTTGTGCAATACATATCTTTAAGCCAGCCAAAAAAATGAGCTACAATAGCCACACTGAAAGCAACATAATTTGTGCTTCTAGGCAATGTTTTGTGAGCTTGTTTTCATACAGACAGAATGCAAGAAATTTGACTGCTGATATTACTGAATGTGCTTTCTTGTTCATAGTCTTGTTTATATAACTATGAGCTCTTCAGCTCTAGGAAACAACTGTGTCCTACAGCAACACTGTAACAAAGCTAAATTTATGATCTGTTCAAATAAACAAGAATTCTTATTTTCAGAGTTACATAAGCTAAGTAAAAAGCAAATCGATTTTTCCAGTAATATTACAAATATCATGCTACACTTTGTCTGAAAGAATGAACAAACACAAAAGGTTTACATTGTAGCTAATCTAAATGCAATTAAAACATTCACTACAGAAGACAGGTAATATTTGGAGATACTTTCATAGGAAATATGAGTCAGCGCAAAACACTCCAGTTTTATTTTTTCCCAATTTTGGGGTGCCTATTTGAGGCCTGAAACCATCCATGATTTTTTTCCTAAAAGTTTCCGATTCATATTATACGCTGCACTGTCTCACAGTCCCCTGTAGGGGTGACTAGATCTCTTAATCCATCATGAGATCCAGAAATCAAAGCCATTGATGGAAGCAAAAAGACACTTAATTGGGTACTATAAGATGTTGCTGCCCATGCAAGTGATACTATGAAGTCCATGAAAGAAACAGTGAGCTTTATGCTGCACATTTTAGCAACTTCTAATTATTAGGTCTTTAAAACCTAACTTAAAATTGAATCTCACAGCTATCCGATCTTAAGATTTTGTATCTTATTCTGGAAGATTTTCATCCCACCATGAAACAGGACCCCAGACTCGCTAGGTGAGTGATGATCCACTATGGCAAGCTATACAATGCTCGCATTGTTATACTTCCCACGTCACAAGATCAAGAATAGGAAAAAACACTGGACTATTCACTATGGGTACAAACAAATATGACTTACTTCATTTGTTAATATGCAAACAAGGCTACAATTATTTAAGGAGCAACTGCAGGCAAGCAGAATTGCTAGAGTCTCTGTTAAACACAATAAAATGGAAGCAACTTTATGTACAGGCAAAGCCTGCACAAAAACAAAAATGCATCACAACTTATCTGCAAAGGACTGTTAAGAGAAACTTGTGCTTCCCGAGGCTGTTTGAAGGACAGCTTGAGGACTGTGAGAAGAAATGCTCAAGGACTTCCGCAGTGACAATAAGCAGCTTCCAAACTGACTTTGATTAAAATATGTACCATATCAGAGGATGCATCTTCTTGATTGAACTCAGAGTGAGAAAAGAAACTGTCATCAGAAAAAAATATTATGAATGCTTCTGAACTGAAGATTCAAGACATAGATTTTCATGAAACTCCTCTCAGAAACAAGATGCAAAAATCCCTCTACTCACGTTCAGCTTTTACTCTCAAGGCAAATTTAAATAATTTTCCAACCCAAGACAGGTTTGTCTGGATAGTAAAATATTTTTAAAATCTCTTATGCATTATATATAGATCATAAATATATATCTTGATTTCGCTATTAATTTTTCCCCTATACTAATCACTTTCAAAAGAAGAAAGGAGCTGTTATAACTCAATTTGACGAAGAACAAGTACGGAAACTCCTGAGGGAAGATATACCCATCTATTGTAAAATACTACTATATGATACAAGGTAAATTATTTCTAAAATCTCAAGATTATAACTTCACACTAACGACTTTGACAAAAGGGAGACCTGATCAAATACATTCATCACCTGAAAAGATAAATTAGAGTAACGAGCCTGTGCATTGAGACCAGAGCAGAGCAAAGGAAAATACACAATGTTTTTCTCTTCTTGAACTCTGTGAAAGCATTTTTTGATCTCTTCAACTAAATTGGAAGTGGGGGGTGGGTAGGAATGGAATTGGAGGAGGAAAGTACTTGCGTGTTTGTTCTGGGTTGGGTATTTTTCCCCCCTCAAGTTCTGATTTAAGGTTAGGAATTTTACTCTCCTAAAAATGGTTTCAGTATCTTTCACAGATACCATAACTTTGCTGCACTCCTTAAAATATATAAAATTCTCAATTAAGCTGCTAAGAAATTTCTGCCCAGCAAAATTGATCGTCAGTGCTATATTTCCTTCATTAGGCAGTCCTGACATGAAAGCAAAAAGCGCAGGGTTTGCCCTATGTGTTCATTATTTTAATCCTAATTTATTTTAATCCTAATATTAAACAGCCTTCAACGGAATATTTTTTCTTGCCTTGTGTGAAGAAGTGGTTTCTATGAAAGAAATCTTCAGAAAATCTTCACAGGAATGTTTTCAACTACGTTTCAAGCATGTATAAATCATTACATTCAAAGGCTGACATTCAAAACAGAAGACTTCTGTGTCTGAAGAACAACATTCTTCAGAAATACTGAAGAGAATAATTAGAATTCTTACTACATGCTTTTAAACAATACAGGCTAAACTCTGGATAAAGTCAGAGAAAAAAAAATGGCACTTTTTTGCATTTCACATTAAACAGTCATCTGACACAAACAAAGAAACCATCCTGGGAACAAAATTCCATTACTTTTCCCGCCTCCAAAACAAGCACCCTAGCAAGGGTACTGACTTTTTAATCCTTTTCGTTTTACCACAGTAACAATTTCAATCAGAAACAACGAGAACGACCTCCACACAATGATGTAATCCTCTGGGTTTCAGGACGCTTTACTGGAAGATGTGGTGCTGTATCTACCCACATATGTAACTGCAACTAAATTTTACATTAGCTTGATCTCAACAAGTCAGAATTATGGATGTTCAAAAAAACAGGTACATGAAGTCCTTCTAGGGAAATCCCAGATTTCTTCAATGGACTTCAGTGAGTGCTGGACAAGATGTGACCTCCAAGTTACTTAACCCAGGTCTATTCCAACCACATCCAAGGAGATAACTACAACCAGGCTGCTTTTAGAAGTACTAAGAACTTGAAGTAGGTGAAGTGAGAATTTTTCCAACATGCAGTTTTGACCAGAAGATGTAATTTCCATATTGCCTTAAGCTAGTCTAAGAGTCTATGGTGTTGCAAGGGGCTCTCTGGCCCTTCTCACTGCCTTTGTATCTGCACTAACAATCTCCAAGCCATGTGTCAAGTCAGATCAGCTTACAGATCCAAACAAACTCTAGACCAGGAATTAATGGGGAAAAAAAAAAAAAAAAAAAAAGGTTTTAAATACCACAC
>VXBJ01005884.1:297400-309200 GCA_013400055.1 Nycticryphes semicollaris | reverse complement strand
ACCACCGCCCTCCCCACCGCAGGGGGAAGAGGCCGCGGCACGGCCGTACCAGTGCCAGTGGTCACTGCCTTCCCTGCCGCGCAGGATTCCGCCCGATCTTCTCCTTGCCTCACAGGGATCAGGGCTAGAAAGGCTTCTACCTCCGACCACAGCTGGGCGCAGATATAGCGGGGGTACGGCCGGCTCCCCCTCCGCGAGGTATGGACTCGTCCCGCTCATGCCCCCCTCCTCAGTCACACCCCCGCGCACAGAGGCTCCTTCCACCAGTCGTTCATGGGCGTGTCCAGCCCCCACCACAGCGCCCCCCGGGGTGGGGTGGGCTCCTGCCATCCCCCCGGAGCCCCGTGAGACCGTCTGACGCGGAGCCGCTGGGGGCGATGCGACGTGAAAGCCCCCGGGATGCCAGCCCCCCGGAGCCCCGCGGGACGGTGTGCGTTGGCCTCTCCCGAGGCATCGCACCTACAAACGCCCATGGACATGTCCCGTGGCCACCCAGCATTTCATGTAAATCCCATGTAAATCCTTCCCTAATTACCCTTCCTCGCATCTCATGCCCCAAAACCATGGCAGCCCCATCCGGTCACCCCTCTGGGGCAAGTCCCCAGCACCTCCACTATCTCACATGATCCCTTTTTTGTTACTCCCTTGCCAAAATACATACTTCCCCCACGCGCCCCTGCTCCCTTTCCAGCCAGCTTCTATCTGCATACCACCCTTGTCTGTGCTGGCTGTCTCCTGGGACCAGCACAACCACCCTCATTCGCTTTTATTTGCTTTACACCAAAAGTTTGGGGTGCGAGGAGCACAGAGCCACTGGCCCCTCCTGCAAACATAAATGGAGTTCTGTCCTGCCCAGCTCAGAGGTGCCAGCCTCACCACAGCTCCGGACTTTGACCCTCCGTTCTCCAGTCTTTCTCATTTCACTGCTACTGCATCTTTCTGCCATCCCCTTGAGCCTGTATGTTGCATCATTGCGAAAAATAAAATGAGCCAGCACACTCAGCTTCTAGCACTGTGATCCTCTGTGATCCACTGTGATCCACTGTGAGCAGGGATTTTAGGTCCCTCACACAAATATCTCCCAAGTATCTGTCGTTAAAGGACTGAGGTCAACCACAATACAGGGGAGGATCTGGAGCTGGGGTTTAATGAACTGTGCAGGGGTAGATGGCTTGAAACCTATTAATCACGCATCCACCAGCTGCAGGGAACACATCCTTCTCTTCCTGCATCCTCCTGCCTCGTCATCGTAACCCAGAAAGAAAGGAAAACTGCCCCACGGCATGACAAGTGGTTGAGTAAGCATTAAGGAAATCTGAAATTGCTGCAGTTGCTCTCATCCCCCCATGTGGTGCTTTCCCCCTGAAGAAAGCCGAACATAAATCTGTGATGGCTGAGCTCTCTGCACCCATTGCCATCCCTCTTAATCACCTTGGCTCCTCATCCCTGGTGGAGAGTGAGATAAGACCACTTGTCTGCATTTTATTTTAATTACATCAGCGTTTGCCAAGAGCAGGAAGAAGCCCTAAATCTGCAGCCTTTGGGTGTGATGGAGACATGGGCTGCCCCAATGCAAACTGGGGGCACATGGGGAGCAATGAGGGGTTCTGCACCCTCCCCCTCACTACCCCCACCGTGCTCTTAACTCAATGCGGGTGAGAACAGGTTCCAAAGTGTAATTCCTTTTTTTTCCCCCAAACCCAAATTGGACTTTGCTCACTGCCACGGAGCAGAGAAGACAAGATAAATATGCTGGGCCATGACCCAGCTGCCTGGGGGCAACCAGGAAGCGGTTTAGCTGGCCTTACTGATAAAGCTCAGGTGGGTTTGATGTACAGATGTCCCTAAACCACAGGTTATACCACCCAGCCCCATCCCATATGCTGATGGGGGGTTGGCACCATCTCAGTCCTGAGCTCTCCCTATCTTTCGAGCCCTCTGGATGTGTTTTGAAATGAGCTTGCTAAGGCAACACCAGCAGTGGGAACTGAAGCAACAAAAGGAAAAGCAGACACACTTGGTGTTTGTCAGCATTGCTAAAGCTATTGCCTTCCCTCCAGAAAGCCCCTCTTGTTGTATGCTGAATGGGGCAGTGTCCTTCAGAGTTCCTGCCATGTACCATCAGGCTCTGAGAGCCTTTCCTGGGCTCCCTCTGCATCTATTGCTCATGTAGGGAAGGGGACATGTCTTAACAGCATGTCCCCGATGTCCTTTCCCTGCAATAAGCACCATCCATAACATGAGCCCTGTGTTGGCTCCTTCCATCTTCTACTTGGCATGCAACAAAGACCCTGATGGCCATGGTCCATCACGACAGGGTGTTCATGTGCCTGAAGAGCTCCAGAGACCAATAAACACAGCAAGGCTATGGTGAGAGACGAAAGGAGAGGGGAAAAGGATCTTCTTAGGACAGAGGTTAGTGCGATTTTGCCCCTGAGGCTCTTCTTTCAGTCAAGGGAAGATGTTTTGCACCACTGGGGCGTTGCACCAGGCTGTTACCCACAGCCTTGCATTTCCCTTGGGTGCAGGGCAATGCAAAAGCAGATCAACAGCCAAGAAAAAAAAAATCCAGAAAACAAACCAACAGAGAAGTCAGACTTCCAGGAGAAGGAGGAAAGGAGAAGGAGTGTCTGGCAGCATTACTGGGAAAGGACACGACGTCAACTGTTGTTCCTGCTCTCTGGCTTCCTGAGCTTCACTGTCCCACTATTGTTCCACATTTTGAAACCTGCAAAAACTGAATGAAATCCATAACAACTGCCAAAGAAAGGAAGAGGAAAGCAGAGTGCTTTGGAAAAGGGGGAGAGCTGCTGCTAATGTTCCTAGGTGGGTCCTCCTGGCCTAGATCTTGTCCAACAGTAAACCACCAAATCTGGGTTAAGCCTCTGTTCGCTTGATGTGATAGGGCTCTCTCTTGCTGTGCTTTCAGCTTGGGTACCTCAACATTGGCATCTGCCTATGGAAACAGCTGCCTTTTCACCCTCTCCTGTGAATACCTTTTTATTTTTAGTAAATCCCTGCTGCATCTGTTGCACTGAGGTTAGATACACAGAGGCCAAAAATAGATGTAGTGTGCTCCAGAACATGCACCTGCAGAGATCCTCCATTCCCCACCCACGAGGGACACCTAAACTTCTCACCCTGGGCTAGTGGATGCTTAGGAGGCTTAAGGCTGCATTTTATTAAAAAAAATTACTGCATACATCCCACACTACTGGCAAATGCATGTCCCTTCCCTGCAAAAGGTGTGGGCTGCTGGTTTTGTCAGCTGTGGGAAAGCTTTGATGTCCTGGTGCATGCCAAGGAGCTTTCCAGGATGGTGGAACCCCAGTTTGCCAGCAGGAATACCTGACTCTGTCCCTTGTGTTTGACAGAGGCAACCCCTGAAATAAAACCAGAGGTCACAGCTCCAGCTCTGGCTCTCACTGTGGTGCCAGGCACAGCTGAGATGCAGCTGGTAACTGGTAGCAGTGACAGCACAACAGCTACAAATAAAAACAAACAGAAAAGCTTTATGGCTTACAGAAATCTCACTGTCAGCTTCCAGCTTCCTACAAGCCAAGGATCCATCTTTTGGGGCTTTCAATTTTTTTCTTCTTATCACTATGTAGCATTAAGAATGTGAGCCATTTTTCCACCACAACAACACTTCTAAGGAAATAATTCAGATTTCTCAGAGAGAAATACCAAAGTGTGCCATACTTGCATGGTAAAAAAACAAGGTAGATACCCGCTGTTTTTCATAAGGATAGTTTTTCCTCCCTTTTCTTCGGGTTTAATGGGATGCTGTTGTGTTTATGGGATCCCAAAAATGTTTCAGCGGAGTCCACCCTCCAGGCAGTGTCCTAAGAGCAGCGGATGTTCATATTAAGAACAAACTTGCTGCCTACAGAGATCTTCATGAAAAATTTATAAATAACACCAGATAGGGATAAAACAAGACTGTAACAAAAGCTTCACACTTTTTACCTCATGAGGGAAAATTAAATAATAATTTAAAATCATGGCAATAAAAAGCCTCCTACTTGATTTATCCAAGTTCTTCAGGCTAAGTTCTTCTCAAGTGCTATTTTGGGAGGAGAGAGATTAAAATTTCCTCTACCCTTAAATTACCTGTTTTTTCTCATTGCAAAAGGCAGCACCCAAGTCAAAGAAAATAAAAGGTGAGTTAGTTCTCTAGCAAGCTGAGGTCTGCATGTTTATACCACCATTATTCTAGCACCAGGCACCCATGAAGCACAGGGTGGAGATGCAGGAGATGATGGAGACATGACGCACCAAGATCCTGCAAGCACAGGAAACGTATTGCAAAAATAGCTGTGCTGACCCAGAGGTACCCAGACTTTTTTTCTTACAGCCATTGCCCTTTCTAAATTAAGAGTTTGGCTAAGAGATACATGAGGCTGAGAGTGACTATGAACTTGAAAAGATTTATTAGATGTCCTGTTTGCAATAGGTAACCCCATGCAGATAGAGAAATCTGAATTTGCAGCTGTTGGTGGACAACAATGAAGTTGTCTTGACTTCTTCAATGGTGGTTGGAGCAGGGAAATGTTTGCTGCCAGATTGGGGAACCACCCTCCCTGAGGATAATTTAGTGCCATGGCTTCTTAATCCCAATACAATCCGGAACACGACATCTTCAGGTGTTATGCTATGACACTTCTTGATGAAAAAAGTAATTTTATTATTTTCTAAATTTTTGCCCAGCATCATTTCCATCGTGTTACCGTCTGGCCCCATAGAATAAAACTCAGATGTCATCTACTCCCTCACCATGTGACCCTTAAGGCTAAAAGCATCATTTTCTAAAGCTAATTGGCAGTGTCAGATTCACCAGTATGGGATTTTGTCCATTGAAAGACAGGAAACAACTGTGTGGAGTGATGTGCTGACTTCTCTCCTCTAACCCCCTGGAATGGCTATGAAAAGGGGAAACAGTCTGGCTTTGTCTTAGGATCACAAGATCATAGGGAAATTCAGGTTGGAAGGGACCTCAGGAGGTCCCTACTCCAGCCTCCTTCTCAAAGCAGGGTCAGCCATGAGATCACATCTTCTTGCTGAAAGTCCTCCAAGAATGGAGACAGTGCAATCTCCCTGAGCCCTGTACTCCAAACTTCAAAGATTTCCCTGGGACCTGCTCCTCTCAAAGTGCTTGCCAGCAGCCACCACCTACCCACTCTCAGCGCTACACCTGTCCTCCTGTTGGGTGGCCACTAGGTCTTGAAAGCAACCAGACCTACACCCATCTTTTTCCTCTCCCTTTGATGTAGTAATTTCAGCCTCAGATGCACAGAGGAAGCCAGGACCTACAGTGCTTGCTGTGTGGCCTCCCCTGTGCCTCATTATCTCCAGAAACAGCTTCCCATCTCTCCCATCCTACTTCCTCCAGGGCTCAAATCCCTCCCCTCACTGTGCTTCACCCTTCCAGAAGTCTCCTTAATAATCCCTGGGGATACTTTTCTTAAAACATTATTTAAGCCAACAGCAACTGATTCTACAGCTCTCTAGCTCACTCTCAAGTCTCTACCTGTCAGCCTCGAACATCAGGCTGGGGAGAGGCTGCAACTTCAGGCAATGCAATGTCTTCAAAGGCCAGATGTGTAGGCAAAGAGCATTTCTGAGCCTCTGAGCCTTTGGCATGGCTCCTCAGCTGGTGGTCCTGGAGAGCTTTAGGCTCCTCCTAAGGGGCTCACAGAAGACAACTAAGAAAGCAAAGTTGTCGGCATGCATGTATTCACTGTAACTCCATTGCATCACACTGCAAAATTTTTAGGTGCTCTATGAAGATAAGAATGAGCCATGCTGCACTGGTGCGCCTCATCTCTCAGTTTTCCTCTCCTAAAGAGACTCCCAGAAGCTGTTTATCTCTCTCCTAGACCATTTCCCTCCACCTTTTCCCAAGCACTTTTCCCAGAAAACAGCCAGTATTTCTCCTTATCTGGACTTTTGCACTCTTGGACTCTCTGTTTCCATCTTGCAATGGTTTCTGGCTTGGGAAGGTTGTGAGCTGACAAAACCAGGGACGTTAGGAAAGGAAAATCCACGTAAGCTTTTAATCTCCTTTTGCCAACAATTCATTTAAGTGAGATATTCGTACTGCTGATGCCAACATCTTCAACAGCTTCCCACCCACCTCCATTCTCAGTCCAATGCTGTCCACCTCCTTCACAAGGGAAGCACCTACAGTGCAGTGGGAATTGGGACCTAACTTCTCTTAACCCCTTCCTCACCTTTTTCTCCAAAGAAGGACATTTATGTCCTCAGACTCCACTGCAAATTTCCATTCCACAAGTCAACACTGACTTATTTTGAATCTCTTTTCTGGCAAAATGCAGCTCCTGCCCAGGACCTCCTGCAGAGTTTCCCAGCTCTCTGGTGAAGCAGCACCTTGTGCGCTTTGCCGTGTGCTCTGCTTGTTGGATCCAGGGAAAGGAAACAGCAATGAGATCATTTGGAAAGCTTTTTTTTTTTTTTTTTACTAATTTGGCCTGCCCAACAGAAAGCCAGATGTCTGATCAGCAAACACTGAGCAGTGATCGCTTTCACCCTCTGTGATAAACTCATTTTTGCCATTCCATGAAAACGAAGGTGATAATTAAAACCAGCAGCAATCCATCCTCTTCTTTCATCTTGCCTTGGTCCAGAGGAAGGCTGAGCTTGCAGGCACAGCCCAGGGTGGTGGAGGGTCCGTGGGAACCAGCTGGGACCTGCAAGTGGGACAAAGCCAGAAGCCAAAGCACTGCTCTGGGCTCAGATCCCAGGTTTTGTTCAGTGATGGATAGGGATGAACCCATTGTCCTCCCAAGATATTTATTCACAGATTTGATGTTTAGCATGGATCCTGGTGATCTACCAGGCTCAATCCATAGGCAGGCTTGGATGTTCTCAGCAAGCATCTCTTCATGGCAGCATTCAGGGCTCATGAACTGCCACGTCCCTCTGTTACCAAGACAAATTAGAGGAATATGGTTTAAATTCATGGGTTGTTCTAAGCAGGTTAGCTTTGAAGCCAGTAGGAAAAGGATCCTTTGTAAATCAAATACATGATTACGGAGATTTGGAAGATGACATGTGGGGGAAAATGTTGTATTTGTTGAACTCGCTGCCCTTTGACATGCAGTGCTTTTGCATCTGCAAGTGAGAAAACCAAAGCCACTTATTTACAAAATAACAAGCAGAGCCTAAAACCCAGCCTTGGGAAGGAAATCTGCTGTGAGTTTCCCCATTCCCTTGTGACATACAAAGCTTTGGAAAGTACACAGGCGTAACCAGCTGTAAATCTTGGTTTACTAATGAACGCTTCTCTCCCTACCTCTAGGACAGTTGCAGCTGGAAAGTGAAATGCTACAGTGTGTTGCTTAATATGCTAGGGAAGTCTCCACTGAAAATCAGAGCTAGCAGGCAGGCTTTAGAGAAAATCTATTCCAATGCCAATGAACCACCTTTATTGCGTTTCATGAGGTAAAGAGACTTAAAAGACTTAAGAGAAACCATCTAGAAGTAAGATCCAACTATGAAGAGCTTACACAGAAGACAAAGCATTGAGGTTACACACAGCCAGCTCCTGCCTGAGGCTCTCCATAAGCTATGCTCTTGCCCCACATCTTAGGAAATAATGACCAAAAATCTGCTTTTTGGCTCATCTGCGCTGCAGGACAGAACACCAAGGGCTGGAGAGGTTGGGCTTTGCTGGAGCTGACTTCTTCATGACTGAAGAGGCTTTAGGTCTTGCATCACCCAACCTCATTCAGCAGCTCCCATCAGTTTTCTTCCCAAATTACTGCAGGAAGATGCTGCAGGACAAGCATGAAGCACTTAGCTGGAGGATTACTTTGGATTATTTCACCTTTGCCAACATCGTCATTTTGTCATACAGACCATGGGCTAAAATCAAAGATCAAACCTACATCTTTCGCAAGAAAAAAGTCCTGGTTCCACATGGACAGCAGTCCTGATTTCTCATCCCTGGGCACGGGCAGGAATTGAGTCAATCCAACCCAAGGACAAAAGCCTCTAGGGTCTCTTTATCCCTTTCACTAAACCAGCACCAGCCTCTAAAAGATCATGATTTACAACTTTCTATCTGAGAACTTCCCCAGCCGGTGCGAGAGCAATTTGAGCAGGAACAGCTTTCTCAGCGGGTGTTTGCAAAGTACGAGACACAATGGAGCAGTATGTCAGTGGGGAATCCCATAGGCCTTAATTTATTGATTATCATTAGTAGCAATAATACAAATAAAGCACCAGAGAGATTAAAATGCCTGGTTCACAGACACAGAAATCTTCCCAGAGCTTGGTCAGCTGGCAAATTGGCTAATGGGCTTGCTGGAAAGTGGTGCCACCAGTTCTTCAACCACATATTGATGTCTTTTTGTATTTCACCCCAAAGATGGCATCCCTCTCATTGCCCACATGTGATCTGAAAAGGGCGGTTAAATCCCACAGAGCACATACGCTTGTCGCTGTCACCTAAGGTCACTCAGTTTGACGGGCAGCGTGGAAAGGAGGTGGCTGGTTTTCCCGTTCCCTGAGAAACGCAGTGCCGAGCCAGCTGGGCAGCCTCTTCCCAAAGGGATTTCTCACTGTTTTGGTTCACACTTGCCAGCTTTCCTTCGGGAAGGGGCATTGTCAGCCCTTTCCTGGAAGTCATGCGTGACACCCAGTAGCAGCAGCTGGGTTATTTATGCAGCTCTGCTTGTCAGCTGGAAGTACAATACATAAAATGGTCCCTAGTAGCTACTCACACAGGGATGCAGGGCACACAAGTAAAGCTGAAATAGCAGCTTTTATTTAAGCAAAAGCTCTGCATGCCTCTGAATACCAGGAGAAAAAAAAATCAACAAACCTCTTTACAAAAATCACATGCTTTTCTACACAGTGTCTTATGAGCTCCCTTCAATGGGAGCGTGCAGTGAATCAACTGCATCTATTAAAATCGTTCCTTGTGTAAAAGCTCTCATTCCTGTGGATATTTTAAATCAAACCACAAAATTAATTTACCAGTCTTTCTTCCCCCCACTATCCAATGCAGCTGCATCTGAGATGCAACATGCCAGCATGTGTCCACCAGCTACAAGTCCCCTAAAATGCAGAATACAGCCTTTATTAGCTACTTTAGCTTGGATCTGCCTATGCAAGGGGAGATTTCTGGTGCCAAAGTACCTATTGGGGTCACCCTGCACTGACCCTCGGGCAAAAACCAGCCAAGATTAGGTTGACATGTTGAAATTGGGCTAGGAGGACAGAAAGGAAGAGAATGCCTGTGTGCTAGATCATAAATACACCGTCAGGTTGGTGAGGAAGAAAAATCCATCATCACAGGCTCATGAGAACACACAGGGATGTGAATGTCCTGATGCTTTTATGCAAAAGGCTCTGGATGCTCAAGCAGAGGTGCTGGTAATAAATTTTAGGAGGAAAACAGCACCCCATATGCAACATTTCGCTGCTGGTCCTCTATGGTTTGCTCCTTTGAGTTAAAATCACTTTTTTCCAACTCCCGTCTTTCCAGGGGCAGTTCTGCTGCCATTTCCTCATGTGGCAAAGCTTCCTGCTGATAGCCCCTCAGCAGGCAGTGCAGAAGGGGACTTTAGTTCATAATCCTGTTAAATATGTAATGAAATATCTTAGTCTTACTGTACAGTAGTCTTTCTTCATCTTTGCTTACAAGGGGTAGTGTATGATCCCCATGCGAATGTCTGTTGCCTCCAAGACCCACAGGGAGGTTGGGCAGCAGCCATAAGCCAATGCACACAGCTATTAGCAGATGATGTCCCTTTTTCCTCTCCACTGGAAACTGGACTTCTCTGCTTCTACAGTCGCCATGAGACACGAATCACAGCCAAGCAAGATGGCTGAGTCCCAGTGTTTTAAGAAGAGACATTAACCAAGGTAGCAGGTTCAGCCCTGTGGTCCACAAATAGGAACAGACGAAAAGACCTGTGTTTGGCTTCCCCAAGAAACCCATAGACACTATTGGCTGTTACTGGCAACATGGAGACACCTAGAAGCCACATGAGAGATGTGCACCCACAACAGATGGGTAAATATCTGTGCACTTTGCAATTGGTGTGACAATGCTGCTCCCCGTGTCCCCAGCAATGAGCATAATGATGGGTCTCTGTTTTTAAGACAGGAGCTGCCTGCAGAGGTCATGAGCTGGGAACCAGCCAGAAGAGCTGAGATGGAGCTGCAGCAGATTCCTGAAAAAGGAGCAAATTTTTTCACAAACTGATGTCCAGGTTCCCATCTTGCCTTGCATGAACCACAAGCGCTTTGCTGCGAGCCACGAGCGGTGCGGCACAGCCTGCTCAAAACATATGGGGATGGAAAGGCAACCTCAAGTCTCATTAACTGGGAAAATAAATACACGCTAGGTGTCTTGCCTCCTTTGTCCGGTTTTATATCTGGAACTAATTTTGTCATCATTGTGATGAGTGACGAGATAATCGCTGCAGCTGGGCTATTCAGTCTGTTCCAAAGAAACACTTTTTTTTTCATTAATTCAGGCCGTGATTACATACTCAGAGCCAAATTTCTTCTGCATGTAACCCCATTAAGGCAGCGCCTTTACCCTGGGGATGGGCTTAGCCCTCGATGTTTAAATAGTGTGTTCACATTTCTTTGTTCTATGGGAGACAAAGGAAAAGCTTTTTTCCTAAACAGAAAAAAAATAAGGAAATATGGTGTCTTCCTGCACAAAACAGGACACTTAAGATGCAATCACAGATAATTAGAAATTATCCATTCTTGCCCCAGAGTCAGGAAAATGGCCAAAATACTGTCTTCAGAATACCTTCAAAATATTGTCTGTTTTCTAGAGAGTGCAGGGTAAGAAGGGGGATGCCACTTGCCTGGCACAGCAGAGATACTGTATTTTCATGGCAGATCTGAGGACAATGATCAGAAGCTATTCCCCAACCAGCTGGGAAAGATTTTGTGTTGAAAAGCACTTTATGCAGAGGAGGGGACTACATAAAAGNGGGGGGGGGGGGGGGGAAGCTGCTGGGGATGATCACTGTGATAGCATCTGCAGAAATGTCTGCAAACCCCTTCATATTGATGCTCTGTACCTTTCTCCGTGCTTAAGAGCAAACAGCATGATCCTCCTTCCTGCTCCGCTGTCAATATAATAAAAGAAGGTCTCAGGTTCAGCGATACAAAATGAGATTTCATTGCTTTTCTTTTTCCTAACAGTAAAATAACACTAGGAAATAGGATTGTGTATTGAATAGGGCATATCTGCAATATGCAAATGGCGTTTGTGTGAGTACAATTCCTATTAAGCCAGCACAATAATATTCACTGTTTACTAGATAAAAGGAAGCTAAAATTAGGATATAAAACAGTGTCCTCCCCTGACATCACAGAAATAAGATTGCCCTATTGTCAAGAGAAGGGTGTGACGATTCTCCTGTCTTTGACCTTGACTCTGACCTTGTCTGCCTTCTCCCTTGTGTCATCCTGAGCTTTTCATCTAGTGCTTTACCTTGCTTGATCTTTATAAAAGGAACAATAGGAACCAAGCTGTCAAGTTAAATGGCAATTTATAGCTGTCGCCCACGTTGGAAACAAAGGAGTTGGGCTTTTACACAACGGCCTCCTGGCAGCACTAATTTCAAGCACAGCCCTTCAGCAAAATGCTCTCTTGCAGCCCATTAAATGAAAACGAACCACTGATCTCATTAGCAAACACACTCTCAAGGCACAGCCCCTTCGCTGCAGCCAACTGACGGCTTTCAGCCACTCTGAAGGCTAACAATACAAAATCTTGCAAAGGCCAAATATCCTTTTTTTT
>VXBJ01005884.1:262302-292745 GCA_013400055.1 Nycticryphes semicollaris | reverse complement strand
TTTTTTTCATGTGGTTGGACTCGATGATCTCAAAGGTCCCTTCCAACCACTAAGATTCTGTGATTCTGTGATTCTGTGATTCTCAGTACCCTCGGTAGAGGTATGTGTAAATAAATCCCTGGTTATCCAGAAAGCATCGACCTGGCATTTTCTTTTCCTCCAGAAGGCCCTAGGTTAAGTCCTAGGGCTGCTCTCTGAAACTTGTACAGCAAATATAGACCTGAGATCTCTGGGTGTTTGCAGTTCATACTGCTGGGAGGTTTGCTTTTGCTTTGAATAGAGGATCAAGCTCTTTCTCCATCTCTCTCTTTAGGGAGGTACCTTAACAGCTATTGACTTGGTAAAACACAAATGAACTAAACAGCAGTGCTGTGACATATTGGTTGTTCCTCTATTTACTGTTTGGGCTCACTGTGGACCTTGAGTGATGCCAGCTGCAAACAGCATGGTTGAAATAATGTTTGCTTGCTCCCCTCAGCTCCTTGCAGCATGTGCAAAAGCCCTGAGGACCCAATCCCTTTTTTCTTTTTTTTTTTGTTGTTCCCTAATTTATATCTTCTCTCCTCCCCATGAAAATTATTATCTTTCCAAGCCAAGAGCTGAGCACAGCTCTGGGGATCCCATCGGTATGGCTGAGTCTGTGGCCAGAGTTAAGTGAGATGGAAATGCACAAACTTTAGGATTCTGCCTGAATTCTGCTGTGTAATTCAGCATGTCGGCACAGGATAATACAAGTTTCACTAACTTGATGAATGTCTTCGATCATCTGCAGACTAAACAGATGCTGTGCTGAATAAATACACCTATAACTTATTCATTTTAGTGTGCTGAATGACATCCTTAGTGCAGCTGGGGAGGAGGAAAGTGGAGACACTTACCATAACATTTTGCTTGAAGAGGACTGCCCTAATACTGATGCTGGATGTTGCATCCAGGAAAAAAAAAAGTTAATATGCATCTACACTTCTAGACCTATTACTTTTTTTTTTGTTAGTATTCAGCTCTATTTCCAAAGCACAAAACCACATTGGAATAAATCACTGCAAGGGGCAGAACTGAAAACTAAAGTTGCTGCAAAGAGCAACTCTCACTCATTACTCTGCTTCTAATATTGTGAGGTCCTTGCAATGCACTAGATTTGTCTTCCCAACACAGATGTGATAGAGATGCTGTCATCCCCATATTACAGAGCTTGAATAGATTTTAAAACAAATACCAAATTTATTTAAGCTTTAATCTCTCATGGATTCCCTTAAAAGTTTTGTACCCAAATGTTTTAAAGGATTAGTGCTGAGTGACCTGTTGCAGATGGGTGGGAACTGAGTTTCAGTTGCTTTACTAGTTGGAGGCGAAAATCATCTGTGCTGGAGCCATACCTCTGCAGGAGCTTTGCCAGGATTGAAAATCCAATTTCAAGTTATTTAATGACTGTGAAGCCTTTAATGCTTGCAAAATTCAAGGTTAAAAACAAAACAACAAAAAAAAAACCAACAAAAAAAAAGAAACAAGAGCAACACTCCATCAGCATCTCTACTGGTGTGACAGGCTAAACATATCCAACAAGGTCAAGTATGTGTCTGACAGGCCACAGAGCACAGCATGTCAAAAAGACTCAGAAACTCACTTTTTGGCATGGATCTCCTGCAATTCCCTCTGGATTGGAGAAGCTTTTCCCCATCCTTGAATGACAAGCAGTGGCACAGATATAGTTGCAAGGTGCAGAGAAGGTGGAAATGCATTTTGCTCCAGGACATCATAGCCCATGCTAGAAGACTGGACACAGATTTCAGTTTTGACTGGTAAATTTTCAGCTGCAGGAGCAAAGCAGAGCAGTAAGGGTTCATCACGCCCAACAGCGATTGTGGACACCATGGGCTGGGCCAAAAGAGGCATGACCCAGGGGAGTCACTTTGGGCTATTCAGCGGGTAAGAGGTTGGGCTGGTTGGAAATATGGGCTTGCTTTTGAAAAATGCTGGTTCACCTGAATGTTTGGCATGCTTTGCATCTGACACCCATAGAGAGCCTACCTGGAAGCTAACAACTACTTGCCTACAGCGATGAAGCTGCAGAGAGCCCTGGGCTGACTGCAAAGGTTGGGATAACATGGAGCAGCTCTGCACTGAGCAGCCAAGTTCAGACCTGAGTTTCTGAGGTTTGGGCTCCTGTCTTTGCTAACTGCACTAACCAAGACTTTGTCAGAAAGCACAAGCACCCAAGTGGCAAACGATCCACCACGGCATGGACGAATGCTCATCTGGGATCTTTAGTTTGATTGCAGATACCTGAAGGTAGAAACCAAAACCACCCCCAGTGCAATGCGATGTCTGCTGACCTGGTCTCGCACTGCTGTGAGCTGGGTCCGTGTCCCAGCCTGCAAATCTTTTTAGCCTCGTCATGGTTGTTAATAAAGACAACCCTCCTGGCTGGGTTGCCTCTTGTATACTCCTCAGGCATCTCCGATTCCTGTCTCACCACCTGGGTGCTTGACAAATCCTCATGCACTCTTTGAAGTTTGATGGTAGCCTTGTGCAGAAATTTCAGCCGTATCTTCAGCATCTGCTGGCAAGACCTGGATCCTGAAGAAAGGTTTGTTCTCCTCTGGACCTGCAGAGAAGAGATTCACTGTAACCTTTTCCTCCTGCAGGCTCAGACAGTTTTTCTGCTTGTCTTTTGTCATCTGTCCATGCACTTCCCTTCTCCTCTGCTGCCAGGATCTGTACACCAATTACACCCAGACTGCTACAAGCAGTGTTCATAACTGCCAAAACCAAAATAGGCTTCCTCTAGGAAAACAAAGTTAATTAAAATTAATAATAATCTGCCAGGAACTCATAATACAGTGAATCAGCATTTAAACTCAGACCTCACTAGACTCTCTGCAGCCTGGCCTCATAGGGCTTTGAAGCTGGAAGAAACAAGTTTCAAGTAATTGTGTATCTTAATTATATCCACATGTAGACACCATTTGACATTTTATCAGCATTTCTTTTAAAGGCATGAATTTGTGATAACTACAAAATCCAAGGGAGGCAGTGAGTGAATTATGCACTTTATTCCAGCAAGGCATAATTACACCTATTTATTCCATATGTGCTTAATGCTCTTTATTTATCCATCCATCCATCCAAATATAAATTATGTTTGAATCTGATTTCAGACCCTGTCTCTCTCTTTATTGGAGACAGCTCACCCCAGCCTAGTAAATCCTGTGTAAAGGCAACAGGAGGAAAGCCAGCCCTGAACTGCAAGGGCTATAACAAGCTCCTAGACAGCTGCTCCATAAATCAGGGGGCTTGCATGATCCTATAAATCACGGCCTTGATTAGGGTCGGAGGCTGCATGTGCTACACAAAGCAATGCCCAGGACTGCTCGGATCGCCGGGCTCCCACAGGACTAAAGCCAACGTTTCTCTCCACAGCAAATTGCAAATTACTGGGCTCGGCAAAGTCCTTGTTTCAGATTAGTCCAGCACTGAACAAAGAGTAGTCCAACACTGAACAAAATAAATCCTTTAGGTTTTTTAGGGATTCTGCTCTCACCTGATCTAGAAGTTTGTCTCTAGAGGAGGACAAAAAAGAGTTGCATTGCCCGATTTAATGTTATAATGGCTCTGCTTGGAAGCTGCTCAGAGTTTTGCAATATAACAAGCAATCCTGGTAGAGATGGATTAGCAGTCAGAGTGCAGGTGAAAGGGGTCAGCCATGCAAAAGAAAAGTAGTTTATCCACAATTCTGAGGCTCAGTAACTACACAGAGCCACAAACTATAATAGCTTCCATGCTAGTATCAGCCATGCGAGAGTCTCAGCACACTTGACACACAGCAAGTCACCCTTGTCTGTCAGATAAAAATCACTTGGTTGATTTGAAGCCAAGAAAATAGAAATACTACAAGATTAAGCTAACTTCAGTGATGCTCTCATCTGCTCAGCAAATAAACATGGCATCATTTTCTGTAAGGCACCAAACACACCTGTGAACATCATCCATCTGAAAGCACAGGATGGGTGCCAGACACAACGCAGGAGGACACAGACAACCAAAGATGCTGATTTCCAGCAGAGAAGGGAATATGCAGCGGGAACTGATTTATTTGCACAAACACTGAAGAGGCACAGCTGGTGCAGCTGTGTTTCTAGTTATACTCCTCTGTGGGGTTATCCTTGGGCCAGGCTTCATAGGCTACATGGGAACCAGAAACGTGCTGTTTAATATCTTCACTTTTTTGTTTGTTCAACAGTCTACTAGGAAGAGCTGCAATTCCTTATATTTAATGTTGGGCAGGTTACATCCTGCAGTGTAATTTCATTAGCTTCTCTGGTTACATGGAGCATGAATTTGATCAGTTCAAAGCTGTACTGTGTTCGCCAACCACATAAACAAGGAGGGAAAAATCGATCCATAAAAGTAACAGTGAGTTTGCTGTTGCTGAATGCAAACTGACACAAACAGCCTCTTAATTAGGTAGAGAGATAATGAAATCAATTGATCATGGAAGCATGTACACGTACATACAGAGACTTACACACAAGTCTTCTTTGGGAAGGTCTGCCCAGGGCCATCAGTGAAAACTATGGAGTATCCTACAGATCTGCTTTATAGGGGGTTAATAATTTTGGAGGAAGGAAGATCAATAAGAGCCCCAGGTGGAGTTCAACACCTCCCAGTGCCTCCTTGGAACAGTCACTGATCTTAACTGAGTATGTGAGACCAAGCTGGAGATGTGCAGAGGACCTGAGAGCAGCAGGAACCTTACCCGGAGTATCAGGACCTGCCTTGCTTGCATGCTCCCTTCCCTTCTCAGGCTTTCATTTTTTGTGCTTATATTTTAGGATCTGCAGCCTCAGGAGACAGTGCTGTATCCCTGCACATCTGAGCTGTATCCCAGTTGGTCCCATCTTGCCATCTGTCTCTTTTCCAAACCGGTCTTTCCCTGCTGTGCCCATCTGGCAGCAGCGTAGGCTGTTAGCTGGTGGAGACAGCTCTGCCCCATGCCCTCTAACCACTGCCCAGTAGCTTTTATACTGACATATATGACTATATATCTAAGTGTCAACTCTAAAATGAAAGCCAAAATCCTCTACAAGTGTGTAGGTGAATCCCACAAGTCTAGGTTTCAGCCTTTTCAAGCTCAAACCCTTGTAAAACACACTCTGCAACCCCAGCAGCAATGTTTAGTGTAGCAGTGCATAAGCAATGCACATGACAGCCTGAGAAGATGTTTCACTTAAGGAACACTTTGCAAAGCCAGCAGGCATCTTACACTGCTCCCCAACTGTGGGGACCTGGGCTGGGAAAGGTTGGGCTGCTGCCTCTGGGGATGGGCACATCCCATACCAGCTCTTGCTCACACAGAGGTTGTCCTGTAGTGATGCACAGCTTGGTCTTGGGTCTGCTTGTTGGGAGAGGCCACTGAACCCTGCAAATATAATCAGAGTCCTGGAGAACAAGCAGAAATTGCTGAAATGCCATGAATGATATATTAATTTTCAGAATAAGGTTAAGTAGTGAAAAAATAGACCCATGGATGGATGTTTGCCTGGCAGATGAAAGTAGAGGCAGCAATAAGGATGTTATTCCTAATTTAACCTGTTGCATAAAGGGTTACCACATATGACAACATAGTGGCATCACATAGCAGCAATCTCTTGTAAACGACCTTGCTGAGTGTTATATTGTGACGTTAAGAAGGGACTGGCAAGAGAAGAGACAAAGGGGCTTTCAGCTCCATTTTGCCACTTCAGAGCTCACTGGTGAGAAAATGAGATAAGCACACAGCTTTAAAAGCAGGGAGATATCTAGCCAAGCTCATCACATGCCTTAGCTCCTAGGAGGAAACTCCTACCATAGAACCAAGCTTGTAGATTTAGTGCATGTTCTCCTGCATAGCTCACCCTGTGCCTGCTCTGTTCTGCTTCATTCGAAAATCCTGTAGGGGGGAGTTAAAATCATAGAATCATTTAGATTGGACCATCAAGTCCATCTGTAGACCTGGCACTGTCAAGCCCACCACTAAACCATGTGCCTAACTGCCACGTCTACCCATCTTTTAAATACCTCCAGAGACGGTGACTCAACTACTTCGTTGCACTTTTAATTTTCTATACCAGTCTCAAGAACCTCTTGATCTGGACACCAGTTCTTAGAGGAAAATGAAAGCTCAACATTTACGATCATGATGAGCTCAGATGTACCCAGTTGCAACAGGACATCTGCCTATGGCCAGAAGCAATCAAAGAGTAGAGGAGCTACTGCACCAGCCCAGGTCCATGGCTGTTTACTGCACCAGCCCAGGTCCATGGCTGTTGCTGTCAGTACCTGTGTCAGATGCTTCACAAGAAGGGACAAAATGCTTCTGACAGAAGGTTGTTTGGTGGTAAACCAAGAGTTTTTACATCATCTTCCTTCTTGCTCAGCTTTGTGGGGCACCTAATTGGCCATCACTGGGAGGGCAACCTAACCCTGGAAGGACAGACCAATGGTGATGACAAGCTGAGCACAAAGAGAGCTCACTATTAGAACCCTTTCTTGCCTTAAGGGATCCTAGCAATGTCCCCTTCTAGCATTTCACCATAAGGGAATCCCAAAGTGCTATAGGTAAGACTACTATGTAGGAATCTGGTCCATCACCAGTATTTTCAAAACTGCCTCCCTAAATCATGAAAATGCAGCCTCCTCCTGTGAAAGGCAGAATTTGACAACCAGCCAAAAAACTGTTACACAGGCATTCATGGTCTTGATGAAGAATACTGTTCTGAATGAAGCCATAAATGCAATTTATATCAAAGGCTTTCAGTATCAGAAGGCTAAATTTAACATCTTAAATCAGGAAATTGGAGTCCTTGTGGTTTTGCAGGCTGAGACCTGATACTTCTCACCAACCTCAGCCACACTGAGTTACTCCAGCATGGACAATGCTAATCACAAATGCTGTGTTGCCAGAGGTGAGAGGAGAAGGAAGGATAACGATACAAAAACTGCATCCCAGGTGGATAATTCATCGCTCACTGCAAATGTTGATAGCACAGTCAAGTGGATGGGTGGCTTTATAACAAAAGGATTGCACAAAAGGAAAAAAACCCAGCATAAATGAGCAATTTTTAAGGAGAAGGCATTTAGCAGGGTTTGTGGATGAAGCAGGAGTGGTTACATGCACAATCTATAAGTCTCAAGCAAACAAAGAACAGCAAGTGGTCCAGAACCCTTGGAGGTGGCCAGCTATTAAAAATACCAGTAATCCCCAAGTTTTCAAGTAATGGGATGCCTTCAGATCCCCCTGATATTACAGCTCAGGTATTGCCATCCCACAGCTACTTAATTCTTTAGGCAAAAAGGGAGCAAACTGTGACAGACTGCACTTCATCACTGCTGCAAGGAACATCTAACAAGGGATGGAGGAGAAAAACAGTCAAGGGAGGGATTTTTGGAACATCTGCCTCTGCCAAAAGCACCACAGGACCCTAGAAGAAATAAAGTGAATAAAACCCCCCTGTAAGGCTGGAGAAATTTTTAAAACTTACTGTTTGGAGAGGGGAAAAACCATGTATATTTTGGTTTGACTCACGCCAGGACCATCTAGGATCTGAGCACAATGCACTGAACCACCACACACCTCGTATCACCAGTGTCTATGGCTTTGAGAAATGCTCTATCAGCTTTGGAGACAGGTTGTTCCCATGAGGCTAAAAGCACTGATAAACTGGGACAGCAGCTGAGCAGCCAGCACCTATGCTTCAGAGCGAAAAATTAGTTCTAAACACTCACAGTCCTACCAGGGAATGAGGGTGGCAGATGAGAAGGAAAAATGACTCCTTGAGGTACAGCAAGTAAATGGAGGTGGGCAGCACACTGCTTTCTCAAAGGGTGCTTGCAATGGTCTTGCATATGATACCTAGTCTCCCGCAGGGTTACTTCTTATCAATTTAAAATAAGAACTCCTCGTCACCACCTTTTTCCCCCTTTGCTCCTTCCCATCCCTCAAAGCCCCTGTGCTATTTTGCTGGATCTGCAGCATCTTGTTCACCATGGTCCAAGGAGGTTTGAGTGAGTGTGCAGTTCCTGGGCAGATTTAGTAAGGACCAGCTCTTTATCATTCTCCAGGCTCCAATGAAAGGCAGACAAATCCACCTTCCAGTCAGGCTTATTTGTGGCCTTTTATGTGGCGTTTTGGAATGTGTCATTCTGTGTATTTTTGCAGAAACAAAGAAACAACAGCAGTCTTAAAGAAGCATTAAATAATGAATTGCCCTAAATAGAATTGCTCTGCTTATACTACTAATGACTAGAAATCCCGTCATCTATGGTTATAAAGGACAATAATACATGGTTGCTTGTGGATATTTTAAGCACACATAAGCAAAACATCTGGAAGTTTAAGTTAGTGATTAAATAAACTGCTGTGTATCTTTTAGGGTGATAGTTTTAGAGAGTTACTGTTTTGGTAAATAACCCACCGACACAAAATAATGTTACATAAATAAACATACTTCATCTTTCATCTTCTATTTTTTTATGCCTCTTCACTAGCTGGCATCTGCAAAAGAAAAAGTGCATTTTTTTTATTCTCCCATTAATAACAGAGCACAAAACATTAAGGAAAAAGAATTCCAGTACCAGCTGGGTACAGATGGACTGATGCCAGTGGGGAATCTGGGTCATTTTACGTATACTGAGATTTTCAAGTGACAGATTAATTGCCTGGATAATAATTCACTGAAAGCAGGGAGAGCTGGAGATGTCACACTCCTCAGACTTCTCCCTCTACATGTGAGAGCCAAGGGCTATTCTCCTCACTTTGCTTGGATGATTGTCCCACCAGCTTTGAAGAAATTAGGGGATTTCATACCACCTGAGTCCACACTGCCTGGCTTCTCCCCGAGTCACTTAGATCCAGGAATGTTGGTGCCTTCAACAGCTCCAAATTGCAGAGAATAAATGCTGGTTGCAATTATAAAAAGAAAACAGTGCAGGAAACCAGTGAAAGAACTGTGAAATTAAAGTTAGGGGTTGGGGGTTTTTTTGATTCATGTTTGCACAGGCCAAAAAAAAATTCTGACTGGTTAAGGACGTGTAAACGAAGATCCATCACAGAGCCACCATCTTTAAATTGTCATGTTGAAATGCAGTTTGTATGATGACAGTAGCAAGATAAGTAGAACATAAATAATGATGTACCCTATAAATAATCTGCAGGAAGATCTGCTTCCCTACCTCCACAGGAGCTGCAGAGATTAATGCTGTGCTGTCAGCATTAATCAGACTAAAGAACCAGGGAGACTGGTCTGTCTGGTGGAGACATTGGCTTGTGGTCCAGACCATGCCATCCCTGGCCATCATCCAGGGCATATTTGGATGTAAGCTAGATTTTGGCAAGTAGGGCATAGACAGGAAGTAGGGGGTGAAGTCTACAGCTCCTGTAGCTCCTCTTCCTCATCCTGAGCAAATCACAGGCTTCCATATGTGGACAATCTGATGGCTTTTTATAGAAAACAAGTGTTGACAACTTCCCAACATAGTGTGACTTGCGACTACACTGATGGGGAACCACAGGAAAAATTAAATAAAGTCTCTGAACTTCCAAGTTGGTGTCTGAGTTCTTCAGTTAGTCCAAGTGAAATGGGGTGGGTTTCTCTTCACGTCTCTAGGTTTTGGCTGAGTCTCTGATTTATTTGTATGGTGGACCTGTACCACATTTGACTTTTGCTGCCCCATGGGCACAGGAGGACAGGGGTGTGAGGACTGGTCCCAGCAGAGCTTAGTGGTGAGACCCTGAGCTGAGCCCTCCAAGGAGCTCCAAGGAGGCAGGCAGAAAGGCACACACAAGATGTGAGCAGTTGTTTTGCTACAACGTCTGTAGATACTGGCCTGTAGACACCACTTAGCTGAAAATTTCCAGTCTTTATTACATTACCTAATGTATTTATTCCTTATGGCATGTGTTGGGGACTTTTTGTCCACAGGGAGCAACATCTTCTTCAACACCTTTCTTTGACCTTCAAATATCAGAGATCCCTGACCACCTCCCCAGACCCATTTCCGAGGTGCCTCCCCACAACAATTTTCCCATGACAATCACAATGAAAGATCCCTGGCCACATCCCCATGCAATCATGCCTCCAAAAAAATCAACCTAGCTTTTTAATTTCCTTTGGTGCCAGCTCCACAGATTTAGTTTTTTACAAGAGATCGATATCCAAATGTCTGTATGATTATTGCAGCTTCATAAGACTACAGCTGGAGGTCACCTCCAGGATTGTTCATAAATAAATCATAACATATTATTATTTATATAGTGTCAACAGTGTGATAAGTGCAACATAAGGCAAATTCACTGTGGCAGCCAACTTACAATCTGCTTTCTTCCTGCAGATTTCTGATCCAGCTAAATGGAGTGCTCTCTGTGCAATTGCTCAGCTTCTCTGAGAAGTGAGATTTAACCCCCTTGCAGTCAGTGGGGTGCCACTGTTGATTTCCAGCCCATCTGAAATTCACCTCTTGCATCTCATCTCCCATGTGAACGGGCTGGGAGTATCTTTGCAATCTTGTTTTCCCCTCTTCAACCATCCAGCCTCAGTACTGATGTCTATAATTGTGGCATTGGCTGATGGTCAATTTGCCTGGCTCATAGACCACCACAACACAGCCGTGAGGATGTTCCAGTGATGGGAATGAGGGTTAGAAATAGCTTGAGACAGGGAGAGGTTTTCTGTTTCTCCCCAGTCTGCTATGAAATGAAGGCTGCAGGCAGCTTCTTGCCTCTAGCATTTTATGGGAATGCCCAAACCCTCTGAGCTTGCGTAGGCAATGGAGCAACCCTGGAGAGCCAGAGTTCAAAAGAGCATTTTGCTCCTACTGCATCACAAATTTCAGTGCAAGCAGAGGCTCCAATTAGGCTGAGCCTCAGCTGACCAATTAAACAGACACTTCCAAGGAGTTTTTCCCACTGAATAAGTTATTTCCACTGCTGGGACAGTCTCCTGTGAGAGATAACAGCAGCAGATTGGTTGTTTTAATTGCTTCATTTAGTCTGTGTAAATATTATCAGAAAGTGACCTTTAGCATCTACCAGCATAGTATGAAATCCTTCCCTGCCCAAAAAAACTGTTTACCTGTTTTACAGGGCCTCTGAACCATTTACCTTACATTTAAATCACCCAGGAGATATTTCACTCTGAAAGGGCAAACTGAGCACTTCGAAATACTTTCCAAGCAAACATGCAATTTAGCTGGAAAGCCAGTCGTGCTTCTCCTCCATGATGGGATTTCAGCTAGAAAGGATGAATCCAAAGAGCGACTGCCATCCAAATTTCATGACTCCGTCATCTCCCACAAGCAGACTTGTCCAATAGCCCAGTGGACAATATGCTTCAGCTCTCATTTGACTGATATCCCAGTCGTCTTCTGTGGCTGTTTGCATACAGCTGTGCTGGTCCCCCTATATTTGAAAGCAGCAAGCTCTGATCTGAAGGCACCAGGACTTGCAAGCTCCAGCAAAATGGGAGTATCTCATCTTGCTTTGGTCCTGTTGGCTTTGGAGAAAGGATGGGTTTGTGCAGTGGTCTTGTCCTCCATTTGAAGGAATAAAGAAGCAGCCCATACCTGCAGGATAAAAGGCAAATGCTTCAGATCTGTATTTTCTACAGCAGGTAGTTCTTAGCAGACCAGGTTGAAATATTTGCCAAGGCAAATCAAAGAGGTGAGTTTCCCTGAGAATGAAGATTTAATTAAAACATAGCTTGAAAAAAATCAAAAAATCTCACAAGTATTTTAAAGGTATCGAACCAGATCATTTTAACATTCAAGAGTGAGGTTTTTTCATTTTTCGTTTCAGAAGGGCTTTTTATTTCAGTATCTTACATACTGAAAAAGAAAACAGTCAAAATAGAAGCAGAACATTTTGATTGACCAGAAGGTTTGGGGGATTTTCAGTGGTACTCTCCAGGAGAGGTTGCAATGTTTCCTCTGACTCAGAGCAACCTGATTTGGAAGTGCGGTGTTTTTTTCATGCTGAAATTTTGCCCTTCCTGTAACCCACCAGTGATTACAGATGATTTACATACTGGGCTTGAGTGAAACACGGTGGAGGAAAACCACTCAGTCACTCAGGGCAGGAAACAAAGAATATTTTACCTAATCAAGACAGTGATGGGATGGAAAGTGGGTTGTAAAACTGGATTTGTCATCTCCAGCTTTTGGAAACAATGTAGAGGTCTGACAGCACTGTCAAGCTGTTGAGTCCACAGCTTCATCCAGCAGTACTGCATCTCACAACATCCCCTAACACAAGGCTTAAGTGATGAATCCCCTGCCCAAGGGACACAGTACAAAAATTCTAGTATCCCAGACTGGATTAATGAGGACACACTTGGAGAAAAGAGTTTCCTCCCCTCTCCTCTCCATAGATGTGCTGTTGGCAGCCATGAGATGGTCCCTATGTATTTTCTTCCTCTAAGACTGAGCTGGAAAGAAAAGCAATTCTACAGCCCCCACATTTTTTTCTGAACAATCTCAATGCTACCTGCATTGCAGTTCTGCAAATTAATCTTGTGGACGCTCACACACATACAGAGTCTGTATCATCCACATGAAAACAAACCTGCCATGCAGACAGCCTGAGTCACTGCTGGTAGGAAGGGAGGGGGGTAAAAACACAGCCAGAGAAATCGATATGCTTGAGTCGGTGTATCAAAAGCCCTGGAGAGAATCCCATCAATAAGATATAAATCAACCCACAAAACACCTTTACTTCCCTCCCTCCCTCCTCAAACATTTGATCAGTGAATATAAAATTATACAAAGGTTACAGGAAGAAAAGCAGCTTTAAATGTGCTTGGCATCTCTGTGTGGTTGTTACAAGGAAAGAGGAGAAGCAGAGAAAGCAGTAAGAGGGCAAAAAAACAGGAATGCCAAAGGGCCTTCGGATAAAAAAGAACCTCTTCCCATGCTTGATAAGGAAGGGTTACAGTTTACAGTTGCAGGGACCTATACCTATGGATGTAAGCAGGCATGGTCATCACTTGTGCTTCAGCTTTGTGCCCGCTGTTCACCAGGGGACATGATCTTTCCAAAATGTGGGGTTCCACAAAGGGGTCACAAACCTAGGGCTTGGGAACTGCAGGGAGGGCAGGGAAATAAAAAGCAGAAGGTCTGTTTTCTAGAGTAAAGGAGAGTAAATGAGAATTTTTACAACCTCCTCATCTCAGTCACCCAAGAGAGAATGGCTGGGTTGAAATCTGCCTGTCGAATTTACCCTGCCTACAGAGATAATTACAGCCAATATGAATTAAAATTCAATTACTTTACATTGTTGATGCTGCTTGTGTGCTGCTTGGCACAATGTTCAGCATGGACTGTGAAAAGACACAAGAGATTTGAGTCTCGTTGCCTCTTCCTCAGTGGTACCAGGAGGCTTTCAGCCATGGATATGACTCTGTTTGGATTAGCTTTAATGTGGAGGAGGGCCCTTGGACGTCACAAACAATATTCACATCCACCGAGACTGGAGGATTAATGATCTGAAGAGCAAAGAAGGACTCCTGAAAGATTCCATCTTGAAAGATGAGAAAGAAATACCAAAAGTGATAAATAAGGAAGCAAAAATCTGACGAGCTGGGTTACATATCTGGGTGAAAAACACAGTAACTGTTCCTGTCTGTATGTCAGGCATCAGACACTCTCTGGGTGAGAAAAAAAAGATTGAAATGGCATTTGAACCAAGTAATTGCATATTTTATCTCCTGTTTTCAGTCTAGTTAGTTCAAAAAGAAAAAAAAACACCAAAAAGCAACAACAACCTCCTTTGTCTTACTATGTTAAATATTTTGCCTTCCCAAATCAATGAAAATGAAATTACTCTGTTTTTCTTCAGTCCTCTACCAGCTATTTTGTCTTCTCTGCAAGAAAGGGCTGTGAATACATTAACATATAGATGCACCTGATCACTGCCCGAGTTAAAGATGAGGAGCTTTCTCCAGTGTAGACTGCATGGTGCAGCTGCAGCAATTATCACTTCACCAGTCTTGGAGACAGGAAAATTGGTCTGGGACATGAAAAAAAAAAAGAGAAAGGAAAGAAAAAAAGAGATTAATTTCTTCAATTTAACTAGGTGATGTCTCTCAATTAACACAGAATAAAGGTTTCTTACAATTTCAGCTTTATCCTCCACATCTTTCCAATGCAGAAAGCGAGCAGATGAGAAGAGAGAAATTCAAGACACACACTTGTTATTGTCCAGCTGGTTGTTGATCCTCTTTGATGCTTGGGTCTGGGGTATTTTTTTAATCCAGGTGGCTAAAGGAGAACATCTCAGGTTTGGTTGCACTTAGAATCATAGAATCATGATTGAATGGAAGAGACCTCTGGGATCATTGAGTCCAACCATCAAACCATCATTTTATCCAAAGATGTCCTATATTCATGGCAGGTTGCTCTTTTCCCCAGTGGACTGTCATGGTAAGACCATGCTTAAATCACAGATGCTACCTGAAGAGGTATCAAAGCTATGACTGTTTGGGTTCGGCTCTAGCAGCTGGGTCCAAAGTTGGAGCCAGTAGCCCCATACAGCAGAACTAACGAAGATCTAATGATCACATTGGGCTGTGAAGTCAAGCGGGCAGAAATGAAACTATATTTGGCATCATCCCCTTATGCATCCTGCCTGGACATACCAGGTGGAAAAGGTCTTTTTGCAAGACCCCTGTACATTTTCTGTGGGGTTTTTTTTTGTTTGTTTGTTTGCTTGCTTGCTTGTTTTTGTTTGGGTTTTGCTGTTGCTGTTTTGAATGAATATGGGGAGTTGTACCAGGTGAGAAAAACCTTCTTGGCAGCCCTTGATGTCTGCAGGCTGCATGGATGCTTTTGCATAGGGGCAAGGCTTACCTCAGGGTCTCTGATGCTCATCCCTAGCACAGGCACCAGCCTGGCTGTATAAAGGCAACACAGATGAAGCTCCCTCCTTTCCCCTCTTTGGGGGAATCTGGCAGTCTGGGTGGGATGCTAACGGTAGTATCTGTCACTGAGTCACTGTTTATATTGCTTAAAAGCCAATAAAGCTGCTATGCGGAGGAAAAGCCACCCCACACACTGTTGGTGCCACACAGCTCCTCAGCCACATCCAGAGCCACAGCCAACTGTGCATCCCTGCTTCTGGGGTTGGGGTCAGATGAGTGGGGAGGCAATGGGGACCTCGTCCTGTTCTTCTGTCCCTGCTCTGTCCTTCCCTTCTTGGGCCAGGAGGGCTTCCTCCATGGCCAGTGGCCCCAAGATGCTCCAGCATCCTCCTCATATCCTTGCTGGATGAAGGATTCAGCTTGCAACCTGCATCTGGGGTTTTCAAGAGAGAAAAATCAGGAAAGCCATGAAAATAAGCGAGCAATGTTATTTTTACCCTTCTTATACCACGACAGGTAATGTTAAGGGAGTTTGCAAATCTGGAAAAAAAGAGGGAGGTTTAAAAAAAGACTGAGCAGGACTTATTTCTGTTTTAATGAAAAGGCTTCAGAGATGCTGAATAATTGGACTAATTAATCAAATTAATTAAATAACTGCAAGATGGACTAGTAGTATCATTCTGCTAAGGAAAGAGAAAGAGGGGGCAGACTGAAAATTGTATGTCCTTTTTCTAGAAAAATGATGAATTTTGTTTCCCATGCCTTGGTTCAGCCAGTTTTAAATCCAACCTGCTCAGACCCAACCAGAAATCCTTGTTTTTATATTCTATCTTTATTTATCCAGAAATACCTATAATACACAAACTCTTTGGGCAAACACTTCTTGATTTAAACTTTACTGAATGCAGACTGGAGAGATATCACCCTGATTTTTTCCTTCCCTTGTGGAAACAAGCAAGGCAGTGTGTCATAAATAAGTTAATTTTCCTTCACAAAGAGGACATTTACTATTAGCAGTCCCTGTTAGTATCTTGCACTGCCTGGTAATGAAATATTTAATGCCAAAGTCCTTATGCCACCCTCCGACTTGCCAAGACCATGAGGATGTGAATGGGGATATTAATTGCAGAAAAAGAAAGCAAAGGCCTGGGGAGGTCAGGGAAGTATCTCAGGAGAAGCCTAGAAGACCAATAGCAAAACATTTGCGATGAACATATTATTTCCATGGAAATGAGGCAACCCACTGGAATAATGAGCAGTTTCATAGCCTGACTTTACTGGCAAGGATTTGCCCTGCCCAGGAGGGAGGATGCACTGAGACCTGAGGAGTCTCTCTGTCCCTGGGGGACATGGGAGAGACACCTCCATAATCAGCTCTATGGCAGCGGTTGACACTTGACAGCAAATTGGCCACTTTCTTTTTTTCCACAAAACACCTCTATGTGGCACCAAGAAAGGCATTTTTTCCCATCTCTGAAGGTAGACCAGCCAAGAAAGGTATGACCCCTTGGTCTTGCTCTGCCCTGCAGCACTAGGAGCATTGGCTCACACAAGGCTATGCTTAAACAGGTTGATATGTAGATGCAAAGTCTAATGATTGCTTTTCTATAGGTTTCTCCCCGTGAAAGGAATGCTATTAATTTATTTTTTTCCATTGATGTGATCTGTCTGGTTTGTTCCTCAGTCAGATGAACTTCTAAGTCACTTGTAACTCAGTAAAGCCAGTCACAGCAAGTTATGCCAACTGAAGCCTAGCTTCAAAACAAACCCTACCCAACCTTCTTCCCAGAGACTTCAGCCTCCCTTCATCAAGAGAAGCCTTGCTCTTTGCATCTTCCACTGTCAAGTAGGATTGGGGAAAAAATATGATCTTTTTTTTTTTTCCTCTGTGTCCTGCCTAGTTTCAGAAATTATTCATATAATTTCTGGCTTCTCTGAGCTGAAGCAGGCTCAATTTAAAGTAGTTATTATTCTCTGGGGGCCAGATCTTTGACTCTGAACGGTTCTTGTTGGTTTTATTCACAGATTTTGAGGCTGAATGGGATCATTGTGTTTGTGTAGTTGGACCCCAGAATAACTCAAGCCATGAGATTTGGCTGAATTAATTTGCATTTCAACTTCCAAACATGGAAGTTTCAGAATGGAAGATCTTACAGTTGGCCATACTGGCCATACCTAAACCTTCCTGTAGCCCAGGATCCTTGCTGCTCCTGGCTAATAGCAGAGTATGACAGCAAACACAGGGCAGTCCTTCTGTGGACACCCTCCCAGCCTGCAGCTCTCCATGGCTCAGCAGATGCCAGGGACAATCTGCATAGCCCTGTGTTTAATGGAGTTACCCAATTGCTTTCTGAACCAATGAAAAGTGTTGGCTTCTGCATCAATCTACAGAAACCAGTTGCACTGGTTAACCATCCTCTGTGATGGTTTTTAACCAGCAAATTTTTAATCTCATTTAATGTCCCTAAACTGTTGCACCACAACAGTGTGGATGGCTGTTCACCTTCTCCATGTGCCTGTTTTCAGGAACAGCACCTTTAGGAAAAAAAATGCCAGTCTTGACTTTGATCATGTACTATGATGATGTCCCAATCATCATACCTATGTTAAGCTACAGCTGGTGGCCACAGAAGACAGATTCTTCCTCCCCACTGCAAACCTGGACCTATTAATGAATTCAGCCACAGCCCCAGCCATGGAGCAGAGGGGTCCATCCTGATATCCTCTTCACTCTGTGACCAGTCCTACTCTTCTGCCTTCTTGGGTATCACGTAATCACAGAATTATCGGAGCTGAAAGGGACCTCTAAAGATCATCTAGTCCAACTCCTCTGCAAAAGCAAGATTGCCTGGAGCACCTTACTCAGGACTGCATCCAGGCGGTTCTTGGCAATCACCAGAGAAGGGGACTCCACAGCCTCCCTGGGCAGCCTGTTCCAGTGCTCTGTCACCCTCACTATAAAAAGTCTGGCTCTGTCTTCCTTCAGTCCACCCTTCAGATACTTGTAAGCATTAATAAGGTCTCCCCTCAGCCTTCTCTTCTCCAGGCTAAAAAGTCCCAGCTCTTTCAGCCTTTCCTCATAAAGGAGATGCTCCAATCCCTTTATCATCTTTGTTGCCCTACGCTGGACCCTCTCCAGTAGTTCTCGGTCTCTCTTGAACTGGGGAACCCACCACTGGATGCAGTATTCCAGTTGTGGCCTCAGCAGTGCAGAGTAGAGGGGGAGAATGATCTCCCTCGACCTACTGGCCACACTATTCCCTATGCAGCCCGGGATTCCATTGGCCGGATTCAAGACAAGGGCACATTGCTGGATCATGGATAGTTTACCATCTACCAGGACCTCCAGATCCTTCTCCTCAGAAGTGCTTTCCAACAGGTTCACCCCTAAATAAAAATTTAGTAGTCACAAGCATGTTCATGGGCTCCCTAATTTCTATCCTGCTGTGGTGAGAAGGGCCCCTGGCGCAGCTTGTATGTGCGCCAGCTGCCACCCCTCCGAGCCTGCAGATTGTCCCTTCAGGTCCCTCCTTATCCCTCAACTTTGATCAAACCAGATAAAATGTGGTGGTGGGACCTGAGGAAACTGCTCCCACCTCCAGGAGTAGTGTTCAGTTTAGTATTCTCCCAGTGCATTTACCACCTCTGCCTGAGCCTTTTGCCCTCACACCCCTTCCTGCTTCTCATTAATTTAATTTCATTCATTTTCTTTCAAAAGAAAAGGACAACAGATCTCTTTTCCTTAGCTGGTCCCACTCTCCACCTGCTGCTCCTGAAGGTGATAACAGATGTTGAACAGGACTTCAGTAAACCACCAGTACTCCCCAAAAAATCACCTGCAGATCCCCTGCATGATGAGCACTGTGGCAGCATTGCCAGCTAAGTCAGGACAACCGCTTACCCCATGCACATTTGGACTGAGTTGATTTCTCCATAGCAATATCCTGCTCTCCACTTTACAAACAGGATAATATTTTTGAAGGAAATGCCTCCAAACATAATAAAAGACAAAATGCAAACGGAAAGTGCTCTAGGCTTGCTTGTGGGACACGTATTTTTCTTCCTGCTTATTCAACTCAGTATCTTCCCCTTCAACTCCTCCATCCTTCTAGGAAAGCTTTTCTTGTCTTTTATGGCTGATGACCAGGCCTATGGCTGTAAGTGAATGCATTGAAGGAGCCAAATGCCCTGGTGCAGGAATTGCCTGTAAGGCACTGACATCCAAAGGAGTAACCCCAGACAGATGTCTATCCTTCTCAGTGCCAAAGGATATGGGGCTCTGTGGCAAAGGAGCATCCTGCAGCACTGCACTGTGCAGCACTTTGGGCTCTATTTCAGGAAATCACCTAGGTACATGCTTAATTTTGAAGACATGCTTCACCCTTTCCCTTTAGTAAGTTTTCTTTCTCCAGAGAGAGCCAATGCAAACACTCTCTTTAATTTCCAGGGTATCCATCTGGAATTTTTCATTAGCCCCGAACTCAATAAAAGTGCTTTTAATTTCTTATTAGCAGATGAGGTTTTTTGGTTAAAAAAATATTACTCCACCTAGAAGGATTCAAGGCTTCCTTTGATTTGAGCTCCTTGAGCAGGAATCAAGTTGCCTTGAGTCGTCCTTGAAGAGGAGTAGTAGAAGGGGGCAGAATAACTTTATACAGCTTCTGGTAATAAATTATTAAAACCTTTATGAATACAACATATTATCTGTCCCAGTGCCTTCAGGCATCTTCTGTTCCTTTTGTGCTTTCAAAGCAATTAATCTTGCAACTGCTCATCACTTTCAGAGCCAGTCTTACAAGTCTGGAGAATGTGTGAAAATCAGAGAAACTGCAGCGGATGAGCTCAGGCGGCCGCACTGCCCAGCTGTGTGGGTTTGCAGTATGGGACCATCCTGGGTGGGATGTTTTCTGAGATTATGCCTATCGGAAATTGCAAGTTCCCCATGCTGGGACTCTCATCCCTTTCTTGGGAGAGCTGCTCAGGGCTGTTAGAAAATGCATCTTCCTTTCCAGCCTGTTCCTCCTTCTTATATTAATCACATTACTGCCAGCTCTCTCATCTGTGCAGCCCCTGAATCACTTACTTCTTGTTGGCAGTCTTTGTCTACTTCCCAAGTGCCAAATAGAAAATTGTGCTGCTTTTTATTTATTTTCATAACCCCCAAAATCAAAATCTTCATTTATTTCTATGCTTGTCAGGAATGCAGTAAAGCCATGTGGGTCCCTACACAGCATGCAAAGAGCTCAGTCCCTCATGGTCTCCCTGTTTATGCAGTACCTCCCAGTGGGAGACACGGACCAGGGTGCTGCTCTAGACCCCTGTCCAGGGAAGTTCCAGACTCCTAGACAGAGGTCAGAGTTCAGGGATTCTCTTCTCTGCTTCTCTGCTGACATTGGGCAATTTTGTGTAAGTAATGAAAGAGAATAAAGAAGGCTACTCCAAATTTCTCTTTTCTGGGTAAATGTCCTGCACGATCAGCTAGAGCTGTTCTCAGCATCATCTTGGTGAATATTTAAGTGCTTCACACTTGGTTGAACAGCTCAATCAGGACTGACCACGAGCGAGCCCTGTTATATGTCAAGATACCAGCCAGCCTTGTTGTCATGGCAAGGGAGAAGTAATTTACATATAAGTGCTGCTGCATGGATTGCAGGGATCCTAAGACCTAAGACACATCCTAAGTGTGGGGTTGAAGGCATCCTATAGACCCACAGGATCAGTGCCAGGGGCAGCTTGGTGCAGCCATTGCTGACTTTACCAGTAAAACAGGGCTTCACAGTCTCTTCATCAACTTCTCTGCCCAGATTCCGCAGGGGTTTCATCTGTCAAAAATAATTTGGCTTGAATCTGTAAATAGCCTGAGATCCTGATTTTGGCAAATTTATCCTTGCTGAGAAAGCTTCACCTGGGTGCAGTACAGCTTGTGGACAGTGGGCTTCTCCGAACGCTGTCACAGTGGGTTGGGACACCTCCCAGCAGCACGGGAGGAGAGCCCTTGGCTCAGGCAGGGCTTCCCACCACAGGGAGGTTGGAGCCATCAGTCAAATCTCCAGGAGAGCTGAAGATTGGCACAGCTGGAAGGTGCTACGGATCTGGCCTGTTGGGTGAAGTACAGGGTGATTATACCCAGTTCTGAAAAGAAGATCAGAAAGGGATGCGATGGAAACACTGGGTTTGCAACAGGAGCACATCCTGTCAACTGGGATGTGATTCACCAGCTCTTTAGAAAAAGGACAGTCTGCAAAGCACAGCTGCATGGAGAAGTGACCAGGAGGGAGCAGAAAAGGTGGTGATGGCAGCTCCTGCCCGGCTGGTGCAGTCCTTGTTGGAAGCTGGACTGCACACCTCAGCAGAGCTGAGGGCAGTGGGGTTTGCAGAGCAGCCAGGAGATGGAGCCCACATACAAGGCACCAGGGATGGAGCCTGCTCTCACCCCAATAGACCATGGTGAATGGAAACCAGCAGCCTGGTGTGGAGGTGCTCTGGTTAGAGGTGGCTCTCGGCATCCTAAGGGGGCTGACAAAATGGCTCATGCCACCTCCCCGTGTCCTCAAGGGTCGCCCAGGTACAACCAAAGAACTACCAATGGCCTCTTCTTCTTGATGGTTCCAACACTCTTGACTGTCACAGGCATCAAATGGCCCAAATGTAACTCCCTTGCACAGTGTCACAGGCACACGCCAGGTCATGGATGGGCTCAGCCTGCACATCTGAGTAAAAGGACAGATTTGCAACTGTCATGTCAAAATAGAGGGTCCCCCGTTTGGTGGCTACATCTCACTCATCTTGTGACGAGAGCTGGCATTGAGGTAGACCTTGTCACATAACTAAGGGAAGGACTAGTTTGTCTTCTAGGATTTCTGATTTTTCTTCCTGGTAGCTATGCAGAAGGAATGTCTTTGCCTCTGCTCTGAATTTATCTGCAGAAGGAGCAGTTCTGGCTGTGGCTGCCACATAAACTGACTTCCTCTTAAAAGGCTTGTTTTCTTGCACCACTGACAAAGTGATGTGTCCTTCTGGTGTGACAAGCACATAGACAGGATTTGGGAGTTTCTACATCATAACCTCCTGGCTCAACGGAACATCCCAAGATATGGAGACAGAAAACCAGCCCTTACTTTTAGACCATACTACCTGAGGAAAGCTGTAGGTGCCTCTTGCCATGGCTGGGTACACAGCTGCCTTGTCAGCATCTCGAAGTAGCTGGTCCTCCAGCCAGAGAGCCAGTAGTAGGAGACTGTCCCCAGGGGCAGTGTATAAGTTGTGTATAAGTCTGGGACGAAGACATCTTTATTTTATCATCTTTAAGACACTCATGCTTCCCTCCAGAGAGTGCTACTTCTTGGCTATTAGATCTTACTCATGTTGTCAAGTGACTAAAGATAACGAAAATCCTTTCCAGAGCCCAAGTACCTGATCTGGGGTTGGGGTACAAAAAAACTAATATCCCATTAAGTGATAAGGACTGGATTTCACCAGCTGGTCTTGTACCATTTTCACAGAAAAGCAGGATTTTCTTGCCCTGGGACATCTGTTAAGCTGCTCTGCAGCAGAGCAGCGCAGGACCGAAACTCCTTCACCGCTATTTCAGCCATTACACAGTTATACAATGGTGGGTTTCAGGGAAGCTGTTCAAGCCAGATAGCCTGCATCGATTGCTCAGCTTCACAAACAGCTTCTCTGTTGATAAGGAGGATGTTCTGAGCAGAGAGGGGGAAGCTATGGTCCCATCCCCACTGCATGGAAGCCTAGCTCCAGACCAGCTCCAGTATAAAACATCTCCTGGAGATTCCTGCTTCCCGCAGCTCCCTTCAGGGAGGACCGCCCCAGCACATCCCGCCTGCCCGTGGGGCCCCCTGCTCATAATGCCCTTTTATAAGGCTTCACAAAGCCCTTCTTGGTTCATATCCAGGCTGCTAAGAAAGGTTGCCAAGGGTGTCTGTGCAAACAATAAGGGGCCTCTGTTAGTAAGGCGGCTGCAGTCACAAATGCTTTTTTTGTGACCTCCAAATGAAAATAGCTTCTTCTTTCCCAGCAGATCTCCTTCTTCTGTGTCTTCAAGTCACATCTGATTGCTGAAGCACACAAGGGCCTTTTTGCTAGCAGCATGGCAACAACTAATTCTGCTCTGGGGAAGAGAGCTCTCTCCCTTTGCTAACACCCTTGCCAGCTCAGTTCTTGTTGCAAGCTTTTTTATTGCTTGTGGAAACCAAGAGCCACAACACACAGTTGGCATCACCTGGCAATGTTCTTTGCAATGTAACTCTGTCAAGAGATTTAGCAAACTAGACAGAAATCCTGCTGGACTCCTTGTGATGTGGGTCCTCCCCAAGCATGCCACCAGACCAGGCTGCCTGTGCGCCAGGAAGAGGTCCTCGAATAAATCTCCCAGTTAAGGCCACTGCTGCACAGGCACGTGGCATCCTGCATTTCTGCTGGGTGCAGCTCCTAAAATCATTAAGGCACTCAGCTGCAACAAATGAATGCCAGCGAAAGGGTATGGGGTTTCTAAGTTTCTGGCAGTGCTGCGATGTGTCAGAAGGGCCTTGCAAGGAGAGGATTTACTATGCAAAAAAATTTTAATTATATTCAATAAAGATAAGATTTACTATCAAATTCTTCACTCTTGGTTTGATGAGACACTAGAACAGGTTGCCCAGAGAAGTTGTGGAAGTGTTCAAGGTCAGGCTGAATGGGGTTTTGAGCAACCCAATGTAGTGGAAGATGTTCTGGCCCATGGCAGAGGATTTGGACTAGGTGATCTTTGAAGGTCCCTTGCAACCCAAACCACATTATGCTTTCATGATTTCATCAGCTCTGTCTCCCAGAGGCCAGTAGAAAAAAGGTCTTATGAAAGTCACATTTCTCCTTCCAACTCAATAAGTTACATGTGGAGCAAATTCTGAAAACTAACCATTATATATTTTTTTTATCTTTAAAACCCCAAAGACACTTTTGGGGTGGGGCAAAAGGAGAATTAAGTGTAGTATTGGACTACACTTAAAAACCCTCACCGTCACAGGCAGGCCATCTTAAGAGCATGCACAACCAGGGTGAAGCCTGCACAGATCCAGATTCCTCTCTAACCGCAGCCTGCATGGAGACTTGTGTGCCTAATCACTGCCCTGCTTTGAAGGTGGTTGTTAACATTTATTAAATACCTTAATGAAAGCAGGCAGTTGAAACAATAGCTCTTTCCAAAGCTCAAAGCACACAGGCATGTGTCCCTTTGAAGTGAAGGTCTACATGTCTCCACCAAGGAGATGGTAGAGAAAAATTTGCTGGAGTGGTTTGGGGCAGGGGCAGGCAGAAATATGAGGGGTCCATCGAGGAACTGAAGGACATGTGAGCAGTTTGTGTGCTCCAACGTGGTGTAAAGGCTATCATAGAATCATTCAGGTTGGAAGAGACCCTTGGGGTCATTGAGTCCAACCATCAGCCCTACTCTACAAATTCCTCCTCTACACCAAATTTCCCAACACCACATCTAAATGACTCTTAAATACATTCAGGGATGGGGTCTCAACCACCTCCCTGGGCAACCTATTCCAATGTCTGACCACCCTTTCTGTGAAAAATTCTTTCTTAACATTCAGCCTAAAACTACCCTGGTTCTCTCGTTCTGTGCTAATACCCAGTGAATATAAACCATCCCAAGCATCCTCAGGCTAGAGGGAGCCTGGAGTGGTCCAGGCAGAGCATAGGCAACTCATTCACACAGGCAACTCATTCACACACAGCATGCTCTGGCTTCCCAGACTTCCAGGATCCCAAATAAACCCCAGAGCATGAAGGTGACAGAGCAGAAAAAGGGGCCTCAATACATAAAATTAATTTAAATAAACCCAGTTGCAAGATGGTTGCGCAGAAAAAAAAACAACAATCCCATCAAAAGTTACATAGATGGAGAGCTCCTGAGGACAAACTTGTCCCTCTTCTGTGCTACTTACCAGGAGCCAGCTATGCTCTGCTCTTTCCCCAGTTACTCCTACAGGGCCAATGCACCAACTCCTTATTTTCAGACCTCCAGATTGAAGACAGGCTTAGGATAACTGTAATAGTTAAGAGATGTCTAGAACTGTCCATGTGCACGTAATTTTTAAAGGGATCCTGTAACGCCTTCTACTATGTTGGCAGTGGAGAGAATGGCAGAGAAGACAGAAAGACTGAGACAGACTTCCTATAGATGCACAGCAAAGGGACAAGATGCAGTTTGAAGGAAAAAGAAATCCAGCTGCATATGAGGCAGAAAAAATGCACCGTGAGGGTGATTAAACACAGCAACAGGAGCACAGCAAGGTGCAGTCCGCATCTTCATGTTCAAAACCCTAACCCTCAGCAACCTGATCTGACCTGGAAGTTGTCTCTTCTTTGAGCAAGGGTTGGACTGGAGACCTCAGAGGTACCTTCCAGCCTCCGTTATGATTCTGTGGAACGAGATGAAGCTACTGATCAGTGGTTTCAAGTTAGGTGTGTTGAAAGCTTGACCTACTGTAATCAATAGCTTGTCTTGTCTTTGGTTGCATAGATGGCCTGAATTTGTCCATATTACAAGTCAGCTGCTTATCAAACCAGCAGATACAAGCTTGACCAGTCTCTTTGCAGCCTTCTTGAAGCCACCTACAGCTAGTGCAGTACTTTTTGTTAATTTGCTAAACGGTTCCCCACAACTTCTCTAGATATGGCTCAAATTTCCTGCCTGGTTGCAGAGGACTTTCCCATACAGGCGTCTTCTCTGTGTTGCCATTGGTCTGTGGTCCATCAGAGGCCATTTCAGAGGACAGCACCACAACCTCTGGTGCATGGGGAAGTGTGAAGATTGCAGATAGTCCCCTGACCACAACAGATGAATGACGCTGTCAAAATCCCAGCTCTGCAGCAGCGATAGGTTTCCTGGGAAGAGGAAAGAGTTTCACTCTTGGGCTTTTGGGAGGAAAGGGTATCAGTGCTGCTCAGACATGGAAAAGGTACTGCTTGGAGCAGGAACACGTGCAGCTCTCTGCCACTCTGCAGCATCAACTTTCTGTCAGCACAGACTCACATGGTGGAACTGGGATAAACTCAGGCTTTGATTTTCTTGGTTGAGCTGCTAAAGCCTGGAGGAGTTGAGAACACCACTCTGCAGGCAGAGAGATTTCGGGATGTAAAATTTATGAGCACATGTTGTTGCACACTTATTTGACCAATATGTCTCAAGCCAGTATGTGTTTCCCCATCTCGCTCCCTGAAAAGCAACATCATCTATTAATTAACCTAAATGGCTGAACACATGCTTTCCTCTTAGTGAGCAATAAACAAAACCAGATGACCCATGAATGAAAAATAAGGTGGCGACACACTCTAAGTAACATTGTTCCATGATAAACAGATACCGTCATGGCAGGATGGATTGTTCTACAATAAAAAATCATGCCCAGGAGTGATGGACTTGGATTGCAGACCTAGCTCTTCATCAACCCCTATGTGGCCTTAAATAAATCACTGCAAGAAAACATCAGGGCTGAGAATGGACCAGAATCCACAATGTCTGGGCAGTAACTGAGCATCTTTCCCACAAGATAACCATGAGCTTTGTGTGAAGAGTTTAATGGCCTCCCTAGAACGGACAGGCTACTTCAGGAAAGCTCTCATGGGATCATAAAATCATAGAATAGTTTGGGTTGTAAGGGACCTTTAAAGGTCATCTAGTCCAACCCTACTGCCATGGGCAGCAACATCTTCAACTAGATCAGATTGCTCAGAGACCCGTCCAACCTGACCTTGAATGTTTCCAGGGATGTGGTATCTATCACCTCTCTGGGCAACCTGTTCCAGAGTTTTGCCACCCTCATGGTAAAGAATATGTTCCTTGTATCTGGTCTAAATCTACCCTCTTTTAGTATAAAACAGTTACCCCTTGTCCTATCACAACAAGCCCTGATAAAAACATTTGTCTTCATCTTTCTTATAGGCCCCCTTTACGTACTGGCAGACTGCAACAAGATCTTCCCAGAGCCTTCTCTCCTCCAGGCTGAACAACCCCAACTCTCTCAACCTGTTCTCATAGGAGAGGTGTTCCATCCCTCTGATCATTTTCATGGCCCTCCTCTGCGTCTACTCCAATAAGTCCATGTCTTTCTTATGTTGGGCACTGCAGAGCTGGACACAGTACTCGAGAAAGGCTCTCACCAGGGTGAAATAGAGGCCTGCTGGCCACACTGTTTTTGATGCAGCCCAGAATACACTCAGCCTTGTGGGCTGCAAGTGCACATTGACAACTTATGTCCAGCTTTTCATTCACCAACACCCCTAGGTCCTTCTTGGCAGGGCTACTCTCAATCCCTTTATCCCCCAGCCTGTATGGTACTAGGGGTTGCCCCAAACCAGGTGCAGGACCTTGTACTTGACTTTGTTGAACCTCATGAGGTTCACACAGGTGCCCTACTTGAGCTTGTCCAGGTCCCTCCGGATGGCATCTAGAGGGCCAACTCTGTTTTGCTCCCTTGTCCCTGAGGACAGTTTCCCATGGGGTCATATTGACTAAATTCTTGAACAGCTGGAAGTTTGCTTTCCTAAAATTCAGCATCTTGACTTAACACTTTGCCTGATTCACATTCCTCAGGACTGTAAACTCCACCAGTGTATGATCACTGCAGCCCAGGCTGCCTGCAGTCTTGACATCAGTGACTAGCTTGTGGTGGTGACCATCAGGTCCAGTATCACACCCTCTCTGGTAGGTCTGTCCATTACCTAGCTTAAGAAATTATCTTTGATGCACTCCAGGAATCTCCTGGATTTCCTACAGCTCACTGTGCTAGTTTTCCAGCAGATGTGGGGGTAGGCTGAAGTCCCCCAGCAGGTTGAAGTCCCTTGGTGATGCCTCCTGTACCTGGCATAAGAAGACTTCATCAATAGGCTCCCCTTGATCAGGCAGTCTGTAGCAGACACCAGCCACATTGGGTTCCCTTTGTAGCCTTGGTCCCTAATTCTTACCCATAGACTTTCAACCTGCTCATGGCTGTTCTTCAGAAACATTTCTTCACATACTATGCATTTCTTGATGTAGAGGACAACGCCTCCATCCCTCCTTCCTCACCTGTCCCTTCTGAACAGCCAGTAGCCATTGATAGCTGAACTCCATTTATGGGAGTCATCCCACAAAGTTTCAGTACCGGCAACCAAGTTGTAGCTTTCTAGCAGCATGGTGGCTTCCAGCTCCTCCCATCTACTGCCTATGCTGTGTGCTTTTGTGAGCAATTGTCTCCTTTTCTGGTCATGCTGGGAGGATTTGGTGATACAGACTGATCCCTTCCTCCCCATAAAGTACAGAGGCATGTTAGAAAGGCCAGGCATGTGATAAATTGCTTGGACAGAGACTTCTGCTGATGAGTCTTTTAGGGACTCATCTATATATAATATGAACTCATCTATATTGGGAATATTCCCTCGTGACACACAGCAAGGGGTGACTGGCTTTCGGCATGAACAAGAGCACTGAGGCACAGTAGCCTGTGGCACTCTGTGCAAGCCCTGGGAGCTTATATGTGCCATAAATTCATAACCCTCTACCTTGAGCCAGTCTGGCATGGAGACCTTGCAGAGGAATTGGAAAGTTTATCTTCAAATTGTGCTGAATCCATAATTTTACTCCCATTACTTTGTTAATTGCTGTACTTGAAGATTGTGGAGGGAAAAGGAGCACCAGTGTAAAGATTTATACTCCAGCAGTGCCTGCAGGCATGCCAGTTCTTTCCTCTCTGCTCTCCATAGTTACTTGAGATACAAACATCTTGCTAGGGCTTCATGATATGCCTTTGATGGGTAGTCAGCAATAGAGAGACCAGGACAATGCAACTGCTCCTCCTAAACTTTAAGCCATCTCCAACCCAGGCTGAGAAGTCACGGCTGACCAGCGACCCAAAACATGCAGCTTGCTTGATCCTGTGCAACAGCCCCATGGGAGGGACTACCCTCTTCAGAGCAGCAGAGCCAGCCTGTCCTCTGTGGTTGCAGCCTTGGATACTGCTGAAAATCCAGTTAATATTAATATTAATATCACTAGTAACTAGTAAGAGAGATTCTGTTGCCTTCACAGAAAAAAGTATTTTCTTCCAGGGTGTATCCTCTTCCAGGACAAATTACAGCCATTTGCTTTCACACTGACAGTATCCTCTGGACACCTCACTAGCAGGGGGGTCTTTACCAATCCCCTGAAAATCTCAGCTCCTGACTCCTGCATTATTCTTTGCAGTGATGTCCTAAATCTTGGCTTGTCAGCTACAGTCCGGACAGCTTCTGCAGCTCAGCGGGATAAATACCCCATAGTTTCTAACATATTTCAAAGCCCCAAGGGCTGAGGCTGGGCTATTAGGAGACAACACTTGGAGATAGGAAGCACCAGGAAAAATTGCTGCCTCAGGGAGATACAGAGAGTAATGAGGGAAAACAGTGATAGGGCTGATGTGTCTGCAACACAGGGTCCTGCTGGCATTGTCAATCTAAACCTAGGCACAGATAAGAGCCCTGTGCATTCTGGAGATAAATCCCCATCTGTGGGCTATGTGGATGTGAGACTGGATGTGGGACATGGGTGTAAGGGCAGAAGCCAGGAACTGTATCCTTTTAGCCATGCCAGGACATTGGGCTAAACCCAACATGCAAGAACATTTCCCGTGAGAGGCTGTAGGAGGTCCCTCATCAGGACAATCCACGGTATCTTCCACCACCTGCTTTCAAGCCAAAAGCCTATTTTTTTTTTTTTTTGTATTTACAAAGGTCTAACAATATTTGTTCCCAGACACCAGGAAGGATGTTTCCTTCTAGGCAGCTCAGAGAGCCATAGGTGCCATCATTGCTACATGGGTCTCCATCATGGGCCACTGCACAGAATTACCTTCAGTCATTTCAGGCCCCAGCCATCACTGATGGCCACCATCAGGGACATCTTGACACTGTGCCTTGCAAGACTTCTAGAACAATTGTGGGACATCCCATGGTAACTGCTGCTGCTCTACGAAGACTCTGCCTGTGCTGTCATTGGGACAAATATCCCAGGAGCCCATGACGAGTGACTGAGAATGTCCATCCCTTACTGGATGCGGGGGGAAACCTTGCAACCAAAGATGAGGAAAAGGCTGAGATACTTAATGCCTTCTTTGCCTCTGTCTTTAATAGTCAGACCAGCTACCCCCAGGGTGCTCATCTTCTTGGGCTGGAAGATAAGGCCGGAGAACAGAACAATTCCCCTGTAATCCAGGAGGAAGTAGTTAATGATTTGCTTAGACAACTGGACATACATAAGTCTATGGGGCCGGATGGGATTCACCCAAAAGTTCTCAGGGAGCTGGCAGGAGAGCTCACCAAGCCTCTCTCCATTATCTATCAACAATCCTGGTCAACAGGAGAGGTGCCGGATGACTGGAGGGTGGCCAATGTGACGCCCATCTATAAGAAGGGCCGGAAGGAGGATCCCGGAAACTATAGGCCTGTCAGCCTGACCTCGGTACCGGGAAAGATCATGGAGAAGATCATCCTGAGTGAGCTCTCAAGGCAAGTGCAGGGCAGCCGAGGGATCAG
>VXBJ01005884.1:245201-261419 GCA_013400055.1 Nycticryphes semicollaris | reverse complement strand
TTTTTCATGTGGTTGGACTCGATGATCTCAAAGGTCCCTTCCAACCACTAAGATTCTGTGATTCTGTGATTCTGTGATTCTGTGACATTCCCACTAGGTTTTTTTGGCTACATACATATGAAATATAGTCAGCTCTGATGGTCAAGGATACCAAGTGTGGTGTGAGTGCCAGAGATGGAGAGGAGGATGGAGTCACCAGCACTTGCAGACACTCAGAGTTGGGAGAAACACAGGAAGATCTTCAAGACAAAGAATTAAAAAAACAAATCACAGTTCTTGCATTAATCCTGCAATTAAGTTTTGGTAATTCCTGACTACATGGTAGGAGAAGGTTAAGGGATAGCTCTGAACCAGGCCTGTGCTCTCTGACTGCATGGGAATCTTCGAAGGACAAACTGAAATCTCCCCAAAAGGCCTCCTACACTTTTGATCAGTCTCAAAAGAGAAAGTCTCTTATCATTAAAGTCAATTCCTCCAGGATGGTAAGGAGGAGCATTTCATGGCTGATTAGCTTTGTAAAGCTCAGACCAATTCAGCTGTTACAGGGAGATACATTGTGCCCCTGCCTTGCAATAGCCAGCCTGTTTTCCAAAGCAGGCAATCAGCAGCGCTCAAGTGCGATGCACGGAGCAAGAGTCACCACACCAAAAATACTGCACTGGGGACTGAAGAACATAACAGAGCTTCAAAGCTGGATTTGAAGCCCTGAAGTTTCTTGTTTGTCCTGGCTGTGGTTGTATGTTAAGTGTCTACATTCAACTAAAGCTGAGGCCAGAGCTGAGCAAATGCTATTACAGTGGGGCAGAGAAGAGAGGTACTAAGAAAAACTGCTCTGGAAAGCAAACTACGATTTCAAGCTTTTCCTTTTCATTCCCTTCTTTTCCTCTTCCTTACAACTACGCCAGTAGGGAACCAAAAACCCATAGGATAAAATTTCCACCTGGTCTCCCCATGGCACCTCCCATTCAGAAGCATCTGGACTGCACTTTGGGCCAGATAAGGGCTCTGTCAGATGCTGGAAGGCTGTGAGAGGTGGGAGACGGTGCCTTTTTCAAGGGTGTTTCCAGCTGCAAAAGGCTTTGTTCCCAGTTGCTCATTTAACCCAGTTAAATGCTGCATGAAAATTCCCTCTACTGGCCGATGCAAAGAGAAACTGCTTGAACTTATCTGTGACTGGGGTCATCTGGGAAGGTTAAGTACAAGGCAGATAGGGACAGTCTCCTGTGTGTAAAATGAGGGATTTCTAGCTACCTAGATGAGATGCTATATCCTTGCTATAGTAAGCTGGGAAAGAGAGGTGGTCGCTGTGGCTGTAGGCAGCCAGTAGAAGCTGGAGCGGACTTCGGTGTGCTCCCACTGATATCAAGGAACTGGGGTGCACTGAGAGTAATCAGGAGGAGAAGGGAAAGCACAGAGCTTTATTCTGTCTCTGCAAGACATCTTTCATCTTAGAGCCAGACACCAGAAGTAGATTTATAAGAAAAGCCACAGGACTTTGGCACATGATGTGCTGTGCCAAGGAAGGTGACCTGCAGCATTCTTGGAAAAGCTACTTGATCCAGCGACTTGGTACAGAAACACAGCAATGCTGGCTGGGTGGACAAGTCCTCAGGGTAATTACAGAACATTCCAGGGGGTCATTTGTGAATGCTGGATGCTGGTAGAGCCACTGGGATGCTTTCTTTGTATCTGCTCAGAAGTGAAGAAGCTGGAAAGCAGAGAACTTCACAGGCCAATTTCTAGCCATCTGCATGTTCTTGGTCCTGATACTGTCACCCTGTGGTGGGGACAGGCCAAAGTGATGGTGACCTGAACTGCATCTGGGCTGAACTATCCCAACTCAGTGGACTGTGTTCAATGGCTTAAGGTAGCAAATACACAAGTCATGGCATTCCAGGCTAAGGGTCTCAAGACTCACATACTAGAAATAGGTCCTCTGCCCCTACACTGATTTGCAGACCTAGTGAGGAAGACCACAGGTGCTGTGAAGAACTTTTCTAAGCCCATGCTTTGAGCCTTCCCAACAACTAGTTGTCAACCCTACATCTGGTCATCTCCAGTGATTCTTCTTCGGTGGCTTCTCTGCTCATCTGATATCAGAGCTTCATTATCCTGACCATGCCCTAAAAAATACTCCTCCACCGACTAACTCAAATTTCATTTGTTTCAGTTTAAGTCTGCATTTGTCCCGTTGACTGGGGTATGGAAGAGAGTTTCTCTCTGGGGATAAGAGGTGGCCACTTATCCATGAAATCCCATGGCTTCTCACCCCAGGGACCTTGTCCTGCACTGCCTCCTAAGTGCAACCTTTGGGCTCACATAATGGAACTAAGGCCTGGATGACAGAGGTTAAAATAAGTTCATTATCTCGATTTCTACAAAAAGAGTTAATTTCCCTGAGAACACCTGGCTCCTGAGTTACCCTCATCCAACCTCCTGCCTTGTCCCTTTATCAGCCATCAGCACTTTCCGGGTAGACAGGTGACTTTTACAGCGCCATCTCACACAAGGCAAAGCCTGTAAAAACAGTCAGCAGTGCATTTAATCACCATCTCTGAAGCGATGCTCATGCAAACCCAAGACAAGCTCCCCTCCCTAAGCCCTTTTAATCCTTATGCCTCTAATGTGAGATACCAGGGTGAGGAAAACAACATCAGTAGTCCTAGTTCTTGGATTAGGTGTTCCACAGCAGCTTAAACTTTTCTAACCATCAACCAGGAGTTCATAATGCTCTGTGGCCTTCTGCAGAAGAAGAAGGTATTTTCACACCAGGAAAAAAAGAATATAGATATGGGAACAATGTATAAACTGCTCTCCAGGGCAGAGGACTCCCTAAAATGATGTCATATGGGCATTCATCACAGCATGGTACATGTGGGTGTATTAAGGAGTTTGGTGTGTTAAAGTTATGGCAAAAGATGTAGAAAAGAGGTATGCATCTGGATATTTGCTGTAAAATACTTCCCCTTCACCTCTATTCTGACATTTTTATAAGACAATGTAAAAATCTTTATATTCAACAATGCCATTTGCTGTTTGTTTAAGTAACAACAATCGAGCTCACAGGCATTTCCTGGAGATAACCTTCTGGTGAGGAGCTTTCACGTTTTAACTGCTCATTAATCCTCCACTGAATATCCTGGTTTCACATGATTATCAAGACTGCTATATGATCACTGTTGAGACTATAATGTGATCACTTAATGGTAGGTTGTTATTTGTTAGTGCTTAATTATAGCGGGGTGCTTGTTGTGTGTCACTAAAATTACTTTACCATAAAAATCCCCATTTTTAATCCCCCGTTCCCACTCATAACTCTCTGTGTTACTAGCTGAGTTACTTCCCTCTTGTGCTTGAGATCTGTGTACAGGTGAATCATCTATTTTTTTCTGTTTTAGCCCCAAAGGTAATCCGTTCATTTCTAAGCAAAGGGAGAGTGAAAAAGATCAAAAATAAAAATGAAAATAAAAATAATTAAAAAAAAAAGTTGTGGGCCTCATTATGCAAAATAGACACTTTACATGGTCATGAGGTTTCTGTGCAAGCTGAAGGGATGAAAGCTGGCCCAAGGGGTAGGGTTATTTACGGCACCTCTCCGTAAGCATGTTAGGACTCGTCCATAAAGTATTGCTGCTGGGATTGTCTTCCCAGCTCATCCCTTAAAGGCATTGCCCTTGTGTCTCCAACCTTCCACTGCCTCACCGTCCAAGCCCGGACCAAACAACAGCTCCTTTTGCACTTTACCTCCTTTCTCCATGTAGCTGCACTCTTTCACAACCCCCAGTTTGCCACATTTTTTTTTCTGCTTTTTTCCTTACATCTCCAGTCTTGCCTGTGGAACTTCCCTCCAATGCCTGGACGACCACCTCTTTCTGAAGTCTGCAAAACACAGGCTGAAAGTCATAGCTTTTAATTTAATGCTCATCACCCTGCTCACCTACCTCCTTTGCCTGGCTCCTCCATTTGCTTACTCCTGCTTGCCACTTGATTCTGAGATTTCTGCAGAAGAGATGCTTGGCTTTGCTTAACGTCCCATACACAAAACTTCTAATCCTCACCCAAGGTCTGATGACACATACAATATTTAGTTGACACAGGAAAATAATTGAGATTTGTAATCAAAATGGAAGTGAAGAAGAAACGGTGTGAGATTTTTAAAATACCTGTACGTAAATATGGAAAACCGGTAGAAATTCAGCACATATTATGTCCTTGTTGTAGGGAACGCTGGAGCACCACAGCATTTTGGCCCCCAGGTGTATGCATAACTCATGCTTGATAATGGAAAATTTGAATTTGAATGGAAAAATACTCTGTTTACCAACACATTCCCACTAGAAACACATTGATCTCATTTAAAACTAATGCACTGTACATATTCTTACTGTAAGATGTGATTCAATATTACTTTAAAGAAAATTTGTGAGTAGTCAGTGAAAATGTCCTGGTTACACAGAACCATCTAAAGATAAGTGAGGCTGGCAGACCCTGGTAGGGCACCTTTCTGTGTGATGGCTTCAGGCCAGTACCAGGACTGGTCATAAGCATATAGAGCATGTGGTAGATTACAATATTTATGTATGTAAATCTGTAACATACTAAGGTGCAACAGTAGGCTCCAGGTCTGAGAGACCACCACCACAACATGCTGGTATGGAAGCTCTAGAGTCTCCCTGATCACCTTCTTAGAAGTATCAGTTGACTCCCTTTCCCTAGCTCCACACTGACATGGGCTCACCATGAGCTACCTCTGGCTTCTGCATCACCAAAATGGGCTCAACTCCAACTCACAAAGTGCAAAATGTTTGCTTTAGGCAACCAGGAACTGAGCAGACTGAGCAGGTTTCTACCAGGGCCAGCCTTGCCATGGCACAGAGGATGGACTAGAGACCTTCCAAGGTCCCTTATAGCCGCACAATTTTAAGATTGCATCCTGTAATTGCTTAGGAGAGTAAGTAGATCTACAGCAGTGATACTGTGCTTTACAGGTAGGAACCTGTACTGGAGACAGTATGCTTGAGAGTGTTCCTCAGAGGCCCCTGTTGCACAGGCAGAAGTTCCCACCACTGCAACATCGCATGGCTGAAGCACCTGAGCAACATAATCTGAGACCAAAGCCACCAGAGGCTGCAGCAACCGCTTTGTGGACTGCAGAGAGCATGGTCCAGAGGACTCGTTACCAGCAGCCCGAGGGATTGCAGCGTTGCAATCTGAATCCAGAGCTCTGGAGCTCAGGCTGTGCCATGAGGCAGATGTTAACAAGTTGCCCTCACATAGGAATGAGTGTTCCCTTATGAAAGCAAAACTCTGCTGTGCTCTGGGCTGCAGATGACTGTGAGTGGGCTACAGATACCTGTCCTGTTTAGACAGCCTTTACAGTCCCAGGAGAGAGTAGATGCCACAGGGCTGCAATGTAGACATCCATATAAAGCAGGTCAATGCTGAAATGTCTACAGTTCTCTGTTGATTACAGAGAAAACCTCTGGGACTAGCTCAGATGGAGACATCTGCACTGTCAATGTCTCAAGCCAGCTGAGATGAGTCCCACCCTTTGAGACAGAGGCAGTGCTATTGAAAAAATATCAGATAACCTGGAGCTGATGCAGCACTTCTGGGCTGCAGCAAAGATCATGTCCACGGCTTCGCAAAGGCCATCCTTGCCTACTCATCACTGGAACACAGTTCAGCCAAGGAATGCATTTTCTTGGCTCTCCCTGACTGTTAGGGCTTAACCACAACAACTTCTTAATGCTGATCTCTGCACGCCTTTAGCAAACGTGCTGGTCATATCGATTACCTGAGTCTCAAAGCTGTTCCTTCAAATGGGGTATTATTCTGTGTGCTTAAATAGCATATTTATCTCCCAATACAAAACATAAGCTGACTCACAGATCCCCAGATAGTGCCTCTATCCAGTGTTGTTTCTAAAACACACAATACTGCTATGAAGATACCTCTTGGGAGCGTCTTGTCGCAGAAGAGCCCGCTGTTTTCCATCTGCATTCTCAAACACAGCCGCAGCAGCAGCTACCTTTGTGTGTGCAGAGCAGATCCTTTTAACAAACAGTTGCTGCACAAGACAGTTCCACTTTCCAAACCAACATTTCTTGCTTTGGTAGGTGTCTCTTCACCTCCCAATATTCTTGAACCTCTACTTGCATGTCAGGAGGAATGTAGTGCTCGTCAGCCACCTCCAAGACCGCTGCCTTTGCCGGCGGCGCATCCCTGCAGCATCCCGGTGCAGGGATGGGCAACAAGTAATGTGCTGAATGGGGGTTGCTTTCATCCCATTCCTCTGCCTCCCCACCATTCCTCTTCTGCTGCCTTTGATCAGACTGGATGCTCACACAATAATGATAATAAGGAAAGCTCAATGCAGTGGAAGAAACACAGAAAAGTCTTTTCACGCTTTTTTTTTTTTTTTAAAATCATAACACATTGTACATTTTAATAATATCCATTTAAACTGGAAAAAAAAACCAAACAAAACCCAGCCCTGTCCCCCCCGCCTCCCCCCCCGACCTTTTTGCAGGCCTTTGATAATGAGACCCCGTTTCCTTGCAAGAAGCCCAAGGGATTACACAGCAATATACTTCTTGAGCCAAATGTTACGCTTCCTTGAACAGCTGCACAGGGCTCAAATTGCAGTGGCAATCACCCCGAATTGGGCCACAGAGCTCAGCTCTTACTGCAGTACCTGTGAGCCCAGAGATGTGAGACCCTCGGGGCTGCAGATGGGGTGGGAGTACAATTTGCACCCTGGGCAAGGGCAACAAGTTGGAGCCAAATAGCCATGGATGCAGGAAGCCAGCCTCGATGATATAATGGTCCCTCCTTGCCTCTGACTCCATGAACTGTATCCCATAAATCCTGCAGAAAACAGAGCCCTACGTTCCCATCTGTTTCCTTTTCGCCTTCCCTCTCTCTTTCCACAACCCCTCTACTCTCGCACCCTGGATTTTGCAATAACTCGCCTCACTGAGCGAAGGCTGTTGCAGGTCTGCTCCCAGCAGTTTACTCCTCCTCCCGTGCCTCCCAAAAAACATGCCCTGGTGATATTCCTCTCGATGGAGTTATCCTGATTTAAACAAAGGAGGAGCAAGCATTCTACTTTCCAAGTTTCTTTCACTCCTAAGATTGGTTTAATCCTTTGTTAAGCCCTATAATATGTAGGTATCTGCGGCTGCACTGGAGTTAAGTAGCATGAAACTATTAATCTTGCTTTAGCGGTCAGAGGTGTTGACTACCCATTTATTTTCAACTCCCAGATATTGCTCTGAGATGGTTTGAGCTGCTTGGAGGAAGGAAGGGGGGAGGGCTGGACCAGGAGCTTTCTTCCAACCTAAATTTTTCTGCCATTCCATATTTCTGCTTGGTCCATCCATAAGTCAACTCATCGCTGTATTTGTTGTGTGCCCTGTATGTAATTGTGCACCCTCCTCTTTTAGGTATTTCCTACTCCCTAGTGCTGCTCATGCAACCTCTAGCAAAATACCTGCTCCAGTGCTGCCATTATCCCCGACTCTATTACCCCACTTATACTTTGCACAACTATTTACACAGGTGTGCAAGAGGCGTTTGGAAAACTGGTTTCAACTGAAAATCAGTAAGTCCGTACTGGTTTGGCCTGTCACGATCGTAGGTAGCAAAATGTCTCGATGTAATCTAGAAAGCAAGTTCCTTGTGTGCTGTTTCAACAGGGCACAAGGAAGCCCATGGCAAAGTTTCACTCTTAAGCCGTGGGCACAAGTTTAATTACATGTCCAGCCACTCCCACGGAAGTCAGATGGACCATTCACCCTCTTAATTACAAGTCCATGTGGAAAAGTTTGGATAAAGTGTAGTTTAATAAACTCTGTATAAATGCTAAGCTCCAGATCCCAGAGGACCAATGTTTGCTGAAACCAAATTAGCCTGAGGTGGTTGAACAACAGGGTTTTACGTCTGTTCTACAAACAGTTCCCAGCCCACTATTAAGTTGATTTAAACCAGCATAATTTCACCCAGGGAAGTCAGCAGCCTGCTCCATGTCATACTTAGTACTGAATGCTGAGGCCCCAGCTCTCTTCCTGCTTATACTATGAAAAAGGAGCAGCTCTCTCAGAGTTAATGGTGTTAGTGTGAAACAGGAGCTACCTGCAGGCAGGCCCTTCCAAAACCTTGCTGGTGCCAATGTGCTGTGCAATTTGCGAGACAGAATCATAGAATTGTCTATGCTGGAAGGGACCTTTTAAGATCAACTAGTACAACCATGAACCTAACTCTGATTAAAAAAACCCCAACAAACCCCAACTCCCATCACTAAAATCATGTCACTAAGCACTATGTCAACCCATCTTTTGAATACCTCCAGGGATGGTGCCTCAACACTTTTGAAACCCAAGACAACATAATGGAACACATAATTTAACTCCATTCCTCAGCCATGAACATACAGAATCAGTGTAGTTCTGCTACAACAGCTCCCAGTGTAAATCTGGCTGAGAGTAAGCAAGGTGCGAGAAACTTCAGGGGCATCACCACTAAGAGGGTAGTATTAAAGCAAGATAGTAAGGCTTTGAGAAGTGCTACTGATGGTGAAGACCCCAATTGCTAGACTCACATTTTTCTTCTCGTAAAAGTCAGAATGACTGCATTTGTGCTTTCAGAAACTTGACTTTTTAAAGGGTCTCTCTTTTCTCTGGCATAAGGCCAAGTTCCTAATAGCTCGTATTAGCCCTCCATAAGGGCTAAGGGAGAGCCTATGGTCCAGCAGCCCAGCGCAGCATAGAAAGGTCACTAGACCAAGCCCAGGGAGCTGGAGATGTGGAGCCCAGGGCTGTTTTTTTTTGTGTGAAATCCCAAGGAGTTAGCTCTAGAAAGGACTTTGCACCACCTGGCTATTTAGCAGGGTGTTTTCCTGTACAGCCACACTAGATCTTCAGCAGGAGTGGCTCTTCTGAGAGCTACTAATGAACATGCTGATCGTTAGCCTCAGACAAGAGGCAGGTGCACGAACAGCCACAACCAACCCTGTTCTGTCCATGGGAAGCTCCATCAGGGAGAACTGAATGTGCAAGAGGTGTACACTCCAGCTGTGATTTTTGACAGGGGCTCACCAAAACAGTCCTGAAGCACAAGGCTGGTGTCTCCTGCCACTGCTGCTTTCCTGGTCATAGCCAGGGAAGGTGGTTAAGGCTTCAAGCAGCTGCAAAAATGGAGACCGGGCTTCTCCCAGATGGCAAGTAACATACAGTTGTCTTTCCCAAAATCTAGGAGTCAACTTGATGTGTGAGCCAGAGGGAGAAAAAGGGAGAACTGGTAGCAGAGCTAAGAGACAGAAATAAAGGTAACCAGTTTCTATGGGTACGTCTATGCTTCAGTCCCTCAGTTATTTACTGCCTGTTGGTGGAACTGCACCCACCAGAGGTTGGGTACCACACAGGGTCTGTCTGTGCAGCAGCCAGACCTGCATCCCTGGAGCAATGCCTGACCTCCCCGTCATCCCTCTGACGGGGTGACTTTGGTTCCCAGGCGGCGAAATCTGCCACAGGCACGGCAGTGCCAGGGGCCGATTAGGGAAGGTGTTTCCATTCCAAGTACACGAGTCAGCCAGGGCCAGGCTCCGTGTCAAAGGCAGCAATCACGTTTCCTTGTAGCAGCATCAAGAAGGGTTGGGCAACACCTTTTAACTCCCTCCAGAAAGGGTAAAGGCAAGAAAGCAGCGTGCTTGCAAAGAGACTCTACAGATGAGCTGGGGAAGAGGAGAGGATGGGGAGGCACAAATATGATAGCATCTCCTTACCCTCCTCTTCTTCCTCGCCAGTCTCATCTCTCTACGGAAGGTGAGACCTCCTCAAAACACACCCAGCACCATCTGCCTGCCTGTCTGCCCATGGGCCCTTGGGACGGTGTTGCTAGCGGGCTAAGAGTCTGGCACTCATTGCGGGGCTGCCAAGGCTCTCACTCCACCGAGCCACCACGGGCACCAGCTGCTCCCCCCGCCCCGACGTCAGAGGAGAGTGTTGCCGAGGTCAGACATTGCAGAGATGCTTCTCCGCGAGAAACGCAGCGCGTCTGGCGCGGCCCCTAACAATATGGAGCCTGTCTTTGCCGCTTTGTTTGGGTTTTTGTTTTGAACACACAAAAACTGCCTTGCCTCCCTTAATTCCTCCCAAGAATACCCTGCATAATGATGGCAGCTCCTCTCTTTTCAGCCCTTTTCGATCCAGCTGAATGTCTGGAGGGTCACATTGTACCGGGCTTCGGCGGCGGCTCTGAATGCCTGTTACCCTCTTGCTGGGCTCTGCTTTGGAAGGAAGGAAGGAGGGAAGACAGAGCTATTTTTATAGCATCTAGGCTCTCCCCAGGCTGCATCTAACTTGCTATTGTTGGTCAATGATCTTTCAATTACTTGCTACACTCGGGACTTTGCTCTGTTCTTGCAAAAAAAAGGGCTGATTTATTCAACATGCTTTTTCCCAAGAACAGGCTGGAATCGGACGATTAGGCTACACAGAAGAGTTGCTCACAAACAAAGCTTTTCTTTTCACAAATATCTGAGTTTGAAAGTGCAGGGTTTTTTTTTTTTTCCTGCAGGAAATTTAACATTCTGTTGTAGTTTTCAAAAAATGTCTGCCGGAGATGGCAAGCTGGAGTGATTGTTTTGTTCCCAAGAAGTGCAAGTTACTTTCTTTTGTCGCTTTTCTCCTTTCCTTTTTCCTCCCCTTTATACAATACTCCAATTTTCGTTATGAAGCTGGAGGTTATCTCAAAATATGCCAGGATTTCAGAGGAGTGGCTTTACAGAGATTATGGCTCTGGGCTGAGAGCCACAATTTCCAGGTTTGGACCTAACTTTAGTCCCTACTCTATACAAATCGACATTTTCCCAGAGAGTCTGTTTTCATAGTTACCCAACTGGAGGCAATCAGATGCTGGTCTTCAGAGCCCGCGCATCTTTCCGCTAAAATCAGATGGAGATACATGGGTCAAATATTTCCATAAAGCTCTTTCACAACACGACCTGAAAAGAGAAAATCTACAAGAAAAACAGCAACAGAGCAGATACGCTGTAACTTGGCCACTGTGATGCTTCTTTTGCTGAACCGGGATCAACCCAGCAGCCTTTGCGGTGCTACAGAATTGTACAGAATGAAAAACTATTTCTTTTGAATTAGATATAAAGCCAAGGTCTTAACATTTGTAATGACTAGAGCACTTTCTCTCTCTGCACACAGACCTGCGGTATACCCCAGGTCTTTGTGAGGTTGTTACTATCTCACTAACCACCATCTCCACAATTACCTTTGAAATGGTGTAAGGTTTTTCATTTTCTCTCCTAATTCCTGCAGTTCCAGTAAAGTTTTATTATCGGTTTCCTAAAAATGAAGTACCTAAAGCAACTGTAGGTATTTTTCAGCTATTCATCACTACCGTGCCTGCAAATCTATCAGACCTTTGTCCCTGGCAGCACTTTAGTTACTATATTTCATTCCTTATTAAGCATATTTTCAAGGGACCTTTGGTCATTACATCCATGTCTAAATGAAGCAAAAAGAGAGGTCAAACTAGACCTCTAGCAAACTCTGAGTTTGTGCCTAAATATACTTAATAATTGGATGTGTGTTGTCAAACACGCTCACGGCAGGATTTCCAGGTGGGTGGGTAGAAAACAGAGGGTTTCTGTGCTCACTCCCGCTGTTCTAACAGTTGTGTCAGCTGGGGACCTTCACTGGAAAAGCTCCTTATTTGCATGAGAGAAGGAGGACTTGTGCCAGCATGAGGACCGGGGCACGATCACAGAAATCACATAAAAACCAAGGGCGAGTTGTTTGCAGGAAGTCTGAATTCAGGAGAGGAAAAAACCCACGAAGCCAGCCCTTCAAATAACCCATGGAAGGTCACGTGGCAGTTGTTAAGCGTAGGGTTGGCTCACACACACCTCCCCAGACAGCAACCGAGCACCTCAGGGTATTTAGGTCTGGGCCTGATCCTGTTCAGCGTCAGACTTCACCGGCGCTGCAGAAGCGAACCACCGAGGGAAGAGGAGCTTCGGGGAAAATGGGTTTTTGTTTTGAGTCATCTCAGTTGCTTGGCCTGAAGTTGCATTTAATGAGAAAGGCTTTAGTGCTATGTGCGAGCTGCTTTTTTTGGATTAGCAGGAATTTCTTTCTTGCTGTTTTAAAATCGACATTTTCCTGAGGAATTTCTGGCAGGGCACAAGGGATGATCTCGGTGCTGGATGGCAGGACATCCTTTTCCTTCCTCCCACAGCCTGTAGAGCAAGGAGGATGTTTTGGACAGGATAGCAAGGACACGCTGCTGGAACCATGCTACCGGAACCATGCTACCCTGTAGCGTCTGGATACAAGCAGGGCAGCAGGAAGGACCTGCAACAGAAGGAATAGGGATGGGAGATGCTGAGGATTTGGGAATGTGGGCAGAGGTTGCAATGGGTGGGAACAGCAGGTTGGGTTTGGAACAGAAAAACTGGTGATGCAGGGTTATGAGCTAATTGGAAATAGCTGCTTCCAGGCCCTTGGGAAGAGAGTTATTTCTGGAGTTTAGAGCTCCTGTGAAATAGCTCATGTCAATGGAAGGAAAAAAGCACGTATAATACAGCATTATGGTTATGGCTTCATGTGAATTTTGATCCCAGATACCACCATAACTTGATCCATTCTGAGTCCAGCAGATAAACAGACCAAGCAACGCGCTTCCCAGGGCAGCTCCATTGTTTACACATCCGTCATACCCAGCTCTGCCGTGACTCAGCCATCAGTAATGATGTTCTGACCTTATTAATATCAATGGAAGTCTTCTTAACGAGGACATAATTTCACCCCAGAGGCCAATCCATTAATTAGCATCTCCAGCTATCCTGTCGCTGGGCATACGAAGAGGGTAGTAACTTGACTTATATACTCAGCAAACGCGTGCTGAGTAAATGCGCTTTCAATTGCATGTATAATGACAACATACAGGGTCATAAAATTTTGGCAGCCAGACCGAAAAGAGGCGAGAGCAGCTCCTCACTCCAAACATAATTCAGTGCTGGTGGTACTCGCCTGTTGTAGAGCCTTATCTGAAATCAATGTCCAAGGAAATGCTTGCTTAATAATTAGTTCTTGAGTTCACGTTCTGCATGGAGTTGTGCGAGAGTCACTTAAGTGCTGTTCTGGTGAGTATAATTTTTTTAGCTGTGATAACTGGGATTCTTCCATCGCTCAATGCAATACCCTTGCTGTCTGTGGTTTGCAAAAACACCATTGTCCCATTGTGCCTGTTGCCAGGAAAGGGTATCTTAATCATCCCAGTATGTCTATTATGAAATATTTCTGTTTTCCGAAATAAAAATAGCTTAGCCTGCACTCTGGGCTAACCTAACTCCCCTCCTCCCCCCTTCCAAATTGCTCTTCCATGTCAGAAAGCTGCCTGCTAATAAAAACAAAAAAACCAAAAACAAAACGAAGCATTTTTGAACATTCTTGGCATGTTAAAACCGAACAGACTAAACTTAATTTAACAGTAATGATCTCTCACAGTTAATGTTTCATGCAGACTGCAACAGGGCACAGTGTGGTCACTAACAAGGTCAGGAAAGGATTTCTTCTATTGTGCAATATTCACGGATGTTAGTCTGCTCTGAAATATTCGAGATTGGCGACTGGCAGCTGATGAGTGCTCTGTGAGCTGGAATATTGGCTCGCCACAATGGGAGAACTCTCTCCCCCCACTCTTATTTGCTGGATGATCTTTCTTAACTCTTCCTTTGCAAGTGTTAAAAGTTTGCCTGATAAAAACCAACCAACTAATCACAGCATAGATCTGATTAATTTAGTTATTTGGTAGAAAATCTTTTGATTCACCAATTTTAAGGAAAAATGATTGGAATAAGCATGGGGAGAGATATAAGGAGAGATGGCAACTTGTGCTTTTCCACCTAGCTGGAAAAAAACCCTAAAGAAATTGTTGAGCACACAAGCAATTCTTTGAGTGTGACACTGATGCAGGTAAGTTCAACTGAAGTCCAGATTGAGAACAATTTTTCCAAGCTTATTCTACCCACGTTAACCCAGGTTTTTACTTTGAATCTCCTGTGCAACAAATAGCAATGTTTGGCAAGAAAGTGGGGAGCAGGTGTTGTAAAAATATGAGTATTTTTATCTCTGATAACTGCAAGTGAACACAAACAGATGCGGGGAGAGGAGGGGAGGAGGATCTAGGATGGAAGTGATATCTGACAGCAGATGCCAACCCCAGGCCTGAGCTGATAGTATCTAACACACACAGTACAGAAGCTGTGCCAGAGAAGTTTCCACTGGTGGGAGCCCTTTGGATTGCAAGTCAGTCCAGCCCAGCATTTTTAAACTGAACTCAAGATGTCATTCTCTTTCCTGGAGCCTCAAGCAAAAAATGCAAAAAAATGCAAACCAATGTTTTTTTTAGATAGATGCTTGACTGACAAGACAACCCAAACTGGTCTTTAGACCAGTTTCCTATCTGCTCACCACCCATCATTATTCTTGACAACTCACTTAGAAATCACTGCAGCTCTCACTAAAGAACTTCCTTCAGCTCAGAGAGGTAGCTAATATTTTTATTTCTAAATACAAATGAATTATTTAAATGTAGTCAGTTGGCTATTTCCATCTAGTCTGTTGTCTTGCTTTGCATTACTGTACCTAAACCGTGTCACCCTTTTTGGAAAAAATGCGAATAACATCTTTTTTTTCTTTCATTAAAAAAACCAACCCAACCCAAAACTTATTTCTCAGCTGTTGACATCCTTCTACGTTTGAAACAAAGTATTAAATTGAGTAACTCTAGATACAGACAAGGAGATTAATGAAGACAGACCAAAGTCAACATTTACCCAAGAACATCATCAGCTTTCTCACTCCTTCATCCCACTGAAAATGAAAGGTGTGATAATTTCAAATAGCATCTGTGTTTCTGCTCCACCCTTCCTGCCACAAATGGCACCCTTGCTAGTGTGTTTACAACAGTCAGCTGCTTTGCCCACAAACTCAGGAGAGGACCAGAGACTGCTTTACTTCTCCCTCAGTCCTTTGCTGTTACAAATCAAGGCCTAGAAATCCTTGGAGAGTATCAGCTTAACTGGTTTTCCAGGCTGCAAAGGTATTCCTTTTTGCAGATCCCTATTTTGCTGCTTACACAATTAAATAGTAAGACAGAAGCATCTTCCCAATTTGAAACAGGAAAACTTTACTACCAAGCGATGACAGATGTCCCATGCTGGTGAGCTTGGGTTTTTGTGCCACTGTAATTATTGCACGAACAGCAGACTGCTTATTTTGCTTAAGCCAGGCCCAGTGATGGCAGATCTCACCACTAAGCAAACTGTCCCTTGGAAAACCCCAAGGTTTTCCAACCTGAGCAGGAAGGAGTCCAGCTTTAACTGCTCTCACTTCCAGCTGCAGAACGCAGCGCCCCTTCCCACTGCCCTCATCTCTGCGACAAACCAAACCTCCCCATCCGGTTCTTCTGGCAGCCCCCTCTCCGCAAGGCCCACACCAGCCTCGGCCCTGTGTGGAAGCACCGAGGGTGGCACCCACCTCTCTTCATTCACCCAGTCCCCACCGTGAGGAGCCGAGGGTGTGTGCCAACAAACGCGTGGCCACAGGTAGAACACCCTGCAGCAAATAAAGCAAAAGCGATAATTAAAAACAAAAAAAAAACCCAAACGCCAAACTCGGCTTTTTTTCGTTCTTTCTCCCTCCCCTGCAGCCTCGAGGCCTCCCACGCGCCTCAGCGCGTCCCTCGCCGGGCCTCCCCCGAGGCGGCTTTAGGGCCGGAGCTTGGCGGGGTGGCCGAGCAAGCAGGCCCAGGGTGGTGGTGGGAGGTGTCAGCGCCGGCTCTGAGGGTCCTTTGCCCGGGGACAGCACGAAGGTGGCTACGGGGAAATCCTAGCGCGGGGCAGGGGGACACACGCTGTCCCCACCCTATGCTCCGCGGGCGGCAAAGGCGCCCGGCGCAGGGCCGCCCGACCCGGCCGGAGGGGGCGGGACGGGAAAGGCAGAACCGCTGCCATTGGCCGGCGTTCGGGTGACGTCATCGGCGATACCCCGGCGCAGGGCCGCCTGGTTGCTGCGCTCTCAGCCCGCCGTCTTCTCCCTCCCCTTCCCCCCTCCCTCTCCGCACCTCCCGGCCACCGTAGAGGAGCGGCGGAAGCCCCCTCGCCGGCCACCGTCCCGGGAGGCGCCGCGGCGGATG
>VXBJ01005884.1:164054-245077 GCA_013400055.1 Nycticryphes semicollaris | reverse complement strand
GCAGGTGAGAAGGGCTGGGCGGGACAGGGAGGGGCAACAGGGGCTTGTCGTCGCTGGTTCTAAGGGGGACGCTGGGGGTGTGAGAAGGTATGGAGCTCGGGGCGGGGTTAGGGCGTCACAAGGGGTGGGAGACTCCGGGGCTGCGGTTTCCCACGGGCCGTGGATGCGAGGGACAGATCCAGGTGAGGGTCAGGGTGTGGGAGGGAGCGTTGTGGAGGCGACAACAAGGGGCTTGGCTGTCCCTGGCTGAGTCTGTGCGGGGGCAGGTCTGAGGCCAACAAGGGTGTGGGTGTGAGGGGCTGATCCCGGGGGCGAGAGTGTAGGAGGGGGCTGGGTGACCGCCAGGCCGGGGGCCAAGAGGGACTTGGATGCAGAGGGAGAGGGTCTGAGGGCACGTGGCTGTGAAGGAAGGTGACAGGATGTGATGGGCTGGGAATGCACAAGTCCAGACCTGGGGGTGTAAGTGATGGGGGAATCCTGGGAGTGATGAGATGTGGGTGTCTGGTGCCCCACTGAGCCGTGGTGGGTGAGTACAGGGTGTTTGTACCCTGAAGAGACATCTTTGAGGGGACAGTATTTTGTGCGTAGGTAGCTGGGGTTGCACAGGGTCGACTGGGTGTCAGTTGTGAGTTTTGGGGGGGCTGTGGTGGTGTAGGAGCAGAGATTTGGGTGAAAGACATTGGGTAAGTGTGGATCTGGGCGCAATAGACTGTGCGGGGCTTGAGCCTGGGAGATGATGCGGGGGGGAATGTGTGTGACTGGGTTTGTGTTGTGGTAGGTCTGGAGGGGAAAGTAAAGGTGGGGGGATTGGGTAGGGGCAGCAGGGGTAGGGTTTGGAGCTGTGTTAGGCTGAGGGATAAAGGATGAATGAGCCTAATTAAGGTTGGTTTTGGATGTGCATGGAGGTGGCTATTATCAGTGTCAGATGGTAGCCACTGTGGGAGGATTGTGTGGGTGTGGGGCCAGTTCCTGGGTGGGGGCAGGTACAGGAGAAACACAGACCATGCAGGTGGGGGCTGGATGTGGCTGGGAGCAGGTTGGAGTGGGAGAGAGGAAGGGTGTGCAAGTGGGTGTTAGGGCTGGGTGGAGGCGGCAGGGGGGGAGGTGGTTTAGCAAGCTCATCGTGGCACACAGAGTGAGCAGTTGTTTGGCTTGGTTAAGGGTGAATTTGGGAGAGGCGTGGGTAGGGGAGAGAAGTGGCACCTTGAGGGAGGTAGCTGGCACACTGGGGAGGCTCAGCTCTTGGGGGGGACAGTGGGAATAACAGCCTGGTGGAAGGAGGCTCCTGGGTTTGCTGGAGCTCTCAGGCCAGAGCTGGGCATCTGGAGGAGATTGAACAGGACAGGGGGTGATGTGATGGTCCTGTCTTTGGGCAGGGAGTGGGGTGGTGGGGTTTTTTGTTGTTTGTTTGGTTGGTTTTTTTTAGCAAAAAAGACTAAAGGGTGGTTCTGGGTGGGAGATGGAGACCTCCCTGTTCCTTCCTTGTCTGGCCCAAGTGCATTTGTGTGTGGGGTGGGGTGAGGGGTGTCTGTGCAGGAGGATGGTTATCTTTGTGCTGTGCCATACTGGAAAGCACATTGCCTGCTGTGTCGAGACCAATTCTGGTGGTGATGGATACTCAGTTGGGTTGTGTATCTATCCCATAGGATGAGAAATTGGAAGTCTTCATAGGAATAAGCTGGAAATGCACCTTGGCTTCTCCACGTAAACTTACATTTTCAGTGGAAAGGGTTTTTGTAAGGTGTTACCTGCTTTGGTGTTATCAGCTGTGGCAGTGAGAACATCAGTCTGTGTGTCTTCGTGCATTAGGTGAATTCCCTGGGCAGAACTGGTTCCTCGAAAAGAAGGAAATGAAAAAAGGATGTTTATTCTAGGCAGTGACTGCTTTCTTGGGGAGCTCCTTGTGGAGAGTACCAGCCACCCTTTGATGATGCTTGCTGTAAATCTGGGGGAAGGGGAACTACCTCTATAAGCTGAGGAGGAAAAAGCACTTTATGTGCTTTAAGAGTTTAGGTTTCTATTTTTTTTTTGTATATATTTTTTGACAGTCTGTAGGGTGTGCTAATCTGAAAGGGGGGTTGTGTGAAAACGATACCAGGCTAGGCAAGCCCTGGAAGTTGAAAACTTCCTTGTTATTATTTTGTTGCCACTGTCATGATAAGAATTTTCTTCTGGTTGAGGAAAAAGTGTTGTGAAATAGCCACTTATCGGTAACTTTCCTCCGATGGTTTAGGGTATTGGCCATTTTAAGGGAAATAGATTTGAATAAAGGGAGAATCATCTTTTCCAAATGGCAAAACTGGTGCCGCTGAGTAAAATAGAATTGGTATATATCCACTACTAATGGCCTATCTGCTTTCTGGTTTTTTTTTTTTTTGTCTGTTTTGATAATGCTTCTTGTTTCTTTTTTTTTTTTACATAATCCAGGCTAAAATTTTGACTACAAATGTAAAGTGTGTTTTTCTCTTTAGGTGCTTTATATAGCTGTTTGTTTATTAGTGAGTTGAAGTTCCTCAACTTTGAGCTTTGAGAAAAGTGCAAACAAGTGTTTTAGCAATGTGTAGAGCTTTGCAGTCACAACTTCTCCATGCTTTGAGTTTACTCTGTCTCCTGTTAGAAATGGCATTGCAGGTTTCTTATTTTTGTGTGTGGCTGTCAAGAGCTTTGCTTGAAAAGGCTTTATGCGTGTTATTAGATGCTGTAGGTACAAATGGGAAGTAGAAGGGCAGGTGGAAATGACTTTGTGGTATATTCCACATGCTTCTATGCTTTACTGAGAGATGTAATTAAATTTGGCATGTTAATCTTCCTGTCCTTATCTAGATGTATACAATGACTACATTTGTGGTCTTGACTTTATTTATCTTGAACATGGGGGTTGTCATAACACAGCTTGGGCTTCACTGACCTACTAATCCTGCACATCTTCCGTGTTGGCAACGAAGAATGAACGTTGTAGCTTCGCATTGCAGTCTGCTAATTTTCTACCTGCTGTCTTTGTTGGGAAAGTCTCATTTAGACTGCAGTTAGAAATATAGGTAACAAACCTGGGCTGGATCATTTTCTCCCAATCCGTGGAAAGGGGGAATGATATGCAGTGTGTTGCTATTCTAATGCAGTTGTGCAGGGATTTTTTTAAGGATGTCTGCACACTGTGACTTCCTTAAAAGAAAGAGACAAAGCAAAAGTGGACCTGCAGGTGGTTTCGCTAGTGGTTGTTCTTGGTTGTAGGAAAAGCTTCTGAGAACATCCTGACCTCTGCACAGATCAGTGATGCTCTTGGGATGCATAGAAGATTGAGTTATGAAGGACTTCAGGTGACTTTTTTTTTTTTTTAAGGTATGGAACCAGCCACTTGTTCTTTAAAGACTAAAATCTTGGTTTTTATGTGAGGCTGAAATAGAAAATACAGGCTGTGCCTGATGCACTTGTATTTTCTGTTTCTGTACAAACCTCCAGTGGGCTTCTGTGCTGGCTGGAGCCTGCTCCAGGCCAGTGGCTTTGAGCTGCTGTAGTCTGGGCAGGAGAGGACTACTGCTGTGAGGGCTGAGAGATCTCCCAGTCACGGAGCTGCAGCAGCATGCTGGAAATAATGTTTTCAAGAAGTGGGAGAACTTGAGAGTGAACTTGCCAGCATTCGGTGTTGTACAGTCAAGAGGATGCTGCAAGCTTTGAGACCACAGTCTCTTCCCAGCGCTTTCTGTAGCTCACTGCCACAACCTCTTGTCCTGCTTGAATTGAATTGTTTCAGCCGTCTGTCTGATGAGCAGGCAGGCGAGGGCTGGTGAGGGAGGTACAGCACAGGTTAAGAAGTGGCCGCTATTTTGCATGGATTTATTGGTCAGAGATCACAGAGGATTGGATTAACAAATTCAAGATAGTGGTTGGCTTCTGGAACAGTAATTAGATGCAAGTTATGTATATAGGCACACTGATGGGTGATGTGATGTGTGATTGTAGCTGAAAAAAGGGACAGACTATATAATGAAATACCAAGTGATTCCAGAAAACTGTGTTGGTGTTTTTTTTTTTTTTTTTTTTTTTTTTTTTTTTTTTTTTGTGTAAAGGCACTAGTTCTCCTTTCATGGTGATACTTTTTTGAGGTGAGAGATTGAAAATGTGAAGCAGTGCCTATCAATGCAACATGACAGTTGGGGGGGGGAGGGGAAAGAAGATTGGAGTGTATCTTATAAACTGTCTTTTTATTAATTTAATGGAGGCAGTTACGGTCTGCTGATTAAACATTATTAAGGGGTGGGTTGTAATATAGTGTCCTTGGCCAAGGAATATTACAGTGAAGAGGAATTTTATCTCTCGAAGATTTGGGTAAATCATAACCTGAGAGAGTTGCTAACTGGCAAAGAACTATCATAGTTCCTATTCTTAAATAAATGGGAGCTTTGAATCGAAAGGTGGTATACAAAACCATTGTCTTAAAAAGCTACCTAATGCAGTTTAAAGCTTTAGGAAAGTGAGGAAACTACTTAATATATCTAAGGACGTTGGCAATTTGAATCAAATCTTTTAAAGTGCTTAAATTAGATTTGGGTGCTGCATTTGTGCCTGATCCCCATTCTGTTTCTCTCTTTTCATTAGTACATTATCGTGCTTTAAAATGATTTTCTGTTGCTGTGTGAAAGGCTTGCTCAGATGTTGGGCACTGGTAATAAAATATTAAGCTGTTCAAGTAGGAAATACTTAAGCGTTATCGATTCTAAAGAATACACTGGGGGGAGGGGGGGGAAACCTTTATGTGCTTTTATTTAGTTCTTGGAGGCATTATTTCCAACTCTGGATTTATAATTTTGCTAGGAGGGATGTGTGTGTATCTGTCTACATGTGCATATCTGTATTTCTATCTATCTAAGCATGCATCTAAATTGTTCATTGAGAGGGAAACTCATGACTAATATTTCACCCAAGTTCTCACTATTTTATTGTTACTTTCACTATTTTATTGGACAGTCTGATGTTTTACTGGGGCTGTTTTAAGAACAAAAAATCATCCATGATATAACTCAGTATTTTTGAAATATCTGAAATGTTCTACACTTTCTGCCTTGCACTGAATGGCCAGCACAAATATTTGACTTGTGCGAGGTTTTGTTAATGTCTGCAATAAGCTCATTTCTTACTGTTACTTTTCAGTTTGTTTTAAAGCAAGGAGTCGATAGTGGAAAATTCAGAACAGTAAGACAATGCATTGCACGCTAGGTCAATGTCATCCTGTCATCTCTGCTTCATGCACATCAAATGTCTTTGTTGTTGGAGCATTAGTTACTGGAATTATTGAACAGCTCATGCCTTCAGCCTGTGGAGGAGTAAGTAACGTCCAGCTGCTGTCTGCCTGCTAAGCATGTTGGAGCGTGGAGACCTCTGGGAATGGTGCAGGTAGAGGATAACATTCCACTACCTGTCAATTCCAGGAATGTATCAGTGCCTCAGACTTGATTGCAAATGCCTCCTTTTCTGCAGTGGTCAACAAGAAGACGTTTCTGTCTCGTTTCTCTGTTTGAATATCGGAGAAGAGCTGCCTGAGTCGCTTTAGTAGAAGGTGTCTGACACGCCACCGGATTTTTCCATTATTTCACAGTCTCAGTTGCTTCTTTTGTTATGGAAGCAAAAAGCAAAATAAGCCCATGTCCAACTGGGTGTTCGTTACCATGTTAGTCAGTTTACATTTAACATAAATTTATCACTGAATTATCAACAAATGACTGAGGTTAGCACCATGTTCTCAGAAACAGCAAGGTGTTTTTAAGCTTTCAAAAGAGCGAGGACCAGCAATGCTAGTATTGTGTGTCCTGATAAAGTTAAATAACATTTGGAATGCATGTGACAGATTTCACTTTCCTGGCTAGTTCCTCTGAAGCTTTTGTGAGCAATCAGATTTAAAACCACGAACTTAATGTGCCTAACATGTCTATGAAGATCCATGCTGAAAATACTCTATGTATTGAGATAATGCTTCTGCTGGCCGAATTGTTGTATTATTGCATTGTTTTATGATACCCATGGGTACTTTTTTCTTAAACAGCTGGTTTCCTTGAAGAATTTTTCCAATTTGAAGTTCCAAGCACAGCACTTGGAAATAGCTTCTTGATTTGGTAGAGCTTAGCTTTTTTTTTTTCTGTGCTTGGAATGTTCTCAGCAGGTAGTTCTCTAGGAGCTCTTAAATCACGTCTCCTAAAGCATAGTGAAAAGATATAGTAAAAAGTGCAGAGGGTGGGATCGAGGATTATATGATTTTGTAGGTCAAGTGGTTTTAGTGGTGGTGGTGGACAACTGAGCTACTGCAAACTGGAATTCACCAAGAAGGCTTGCAAAAATTTTATTACAGTACTTTGTCCTTGTATAGCCATGTGCTAACATCCGTCTGTGTAGCCACTGCAGTGTCTCGAAAGCAGGGCTGGAAAATTTGATAATCAATTTTACAGCCCAGAACAGAGATGATAATTTGCTTTTGTGCATGGCTTTGAATCAAATACTCGTTTAGTCACTGAAACACTGAACCAGTAATGATGCTTGCTTTTTGTTTCCTGCTTTTGTTCCCTTCCTTTGTTTGTGGCTGATCCACATGGAGTTCCTTTAGAGTCTACTTGAGACTGTCACTAATGCTCTTCCCTCCCTTTGCTTAAAATAAATATTTATTTAATAGAGACACAGGTTGTTGGAAGGATTTTGATGGATGTGCTGCATGCATACAATTCAGGGCATGGTTTTGGCTTGTAGAACCTGAAATCCTTGGGGTTCTTGAAAGGGAAGGGCTCCATCCTGACTGTGAAGTTGTGAAAACATTAGGGATGGTAAGAGACCTTAATTGCACACTCAAAAGTCTTCATGTGGAAAATTTGATAAGCCAAATTTGGTACATTGGAACAGTGGGGGATTTTTAGAATAATGTTGTAAAGAAAATGGACTCAATATTTTTGCCTGATAATGGCCTTAGTGCATCTTGCGTGACAAAGAAGAATTTAAATGTTATACTGATTGGCTGAACAATATTCCTGCTGAAGAGGGGCATCAGATTGTATGAAACACTTCTAGGATGCCCCAGGATCTAATTAATGTTCCTGGTGCTGGTTGTGGCTTAATGTGGTAAAACAGGTTTACTTCAGTATCCTCAGACTCAGAATTTCAGTTCTCTGAAATTGTGGAAGTGGAATTGAGCTGGTTTAAGGGAGATCAGGGTAGCTGAGGTGGTCCAAGAGTTTTCCAGTGTGTAAATAACCTTTCTTTTTTCCTTTGCTAGACCTGCTGAGCTCGTAGCTTCAGAAGAAATAAATGTCTCAGTACACAACACTCACGTCGGGCATGCTCCTTGCATGTCATAAAAGTTAAGATAGAGGTTGTTGCTTCGTGTAGGTACAATGTTACAGGTCCTGTTACGGGTGAAAATTATCTGTAATGTCTTTTACTATTAGCCAGTGCCACTCAGCTTTCTGTGGAAACTAATGCAGGATGTACAAATGCAACTGTGAAAATACCAGTTTTTCTATTATTTTTCTTCTCTTTCTGTTGCCTGCTTTTCAGAAACCTTGGGTTTTTTCTTTGCTAGTTCCTGTAATCTGAAAGGACACAAAATAAGGAAGGCTACACTAGGAAAACACCCGTTTGAAGACTTTCTTATTAGTCAGTGTTTGTATTCCATGAAAATTTAATATCCGTCTCCAAGGTGGTGCTTGTCTACTCAAAGTATAAGAAGCTTGGCACAGATGAATTAGCATTTTTTGTTAACTCCTTCTGTGAACTGAAATACAGAGGGTGAAAACTATTTTTCCATTCAGAAAATTTAGGTTGGTTTTAATATTATTTCATTGTGAAGTGAAAGAATAACTGCGTCTTCAATTACTCTGCTTTTAAAGCTGTGGTAGTTTTCATCCCTGCTGTTTTTTATTCATTAGTATTGCTATGAAAAAAAATTACACCCCCAGTGGATTTAGCTTTGGTGAGTTGCTGCTGGTATAATGTATAGCTGTGTATTGAGTGGGTTTTGTTTTGTTTTGTTTTTTCCCCAATATCTTTATGCATGTGTCATTATATCCTTCCTTTACAGTTTTGTCATGCTCTAAGTGTTGGCATTGTGGTGCTGCTGCCAGATATTTTGAATGTAATTGCCTTATCTGGAGAAAAACCTATGATTGAGGTTCACCCTGTGCACAATTTTTGGATTTCATTGCTTGTAACGATCGAGGACGTGTTTGAGTTCTTCTAAAATAAAACTTTTCAAGATGGCTTTGTGAAGGCTTTTTTTGTAGCAATGTGCAGCATGTTTCCTGCCAAAGTTCTGCACCTGCCTGTTTAATGATTAATTTACACGACTGATACCCCATTAATGCAGAGGGGAGAGTGTCACGTGAATTTTATAGCGATTTCAGAGCTTAGTATCTCCAATGCCTGCCTTTGCTATATACTTTGATCCTGAATGGAATCAGCAAAGGCAATGCCAGGAAAAAGATTTCTAGCTGTTGCAAGACCTTAGATACCAAGTAGTATGGGGTCGCAATGCTGACTGCACAGGTCAGTATTACAAGAAAAAATTCAGGGAAGACTCCTGTGTTATTTCCCATTAAGGACTTCTGTGCAGCTAGGAAAAAAACCCAACTGTATCTGAATTGTGAGCAGACATCAAAGTTGATTGTCCACTGGAAAAAGAAGTATTGAATTCCAAATAATATATTGGGAGGTAGTTACTTTTGAGGTTTTGATGATTCTGTGATTATTATTTTTTTTTTTCAAATGGGGACTAGGAAGAGGCCTAATTGTGAGGTCAGTTTATTTTTCTTGAAAAAAAATTGGAACTAAATTTATAGTTGTACAAGATACACTGTCTTTCCAGATGCATTTATTTATAGTTGCTGCCTGCTTGCTTGACAGTATGCTAGTGCACTTTTGTTAACTGATTGATTTATTGCAGTCAAACATGTAACAGGCAGATCTTTAAATTTGGGTCAGTCAGTGTCTGTTTCTCACAAGCACAGGTTGCAGCAATTCTTTAAAGTCAGTGTTTTTCATTTTGGGGATGGTAATGGGTATTTAAATATGCCCTTGTTCAACTTTTGGAGTATGAATCATTTTGAGGAGGTGTTGAAGCGGTTCAAAGTGAAACACAGAGCTTGACTTCCTGCCTATGCACATTTTTTTTTTCTTTTTTCTAAAACATCCATTCTAATGTTGCTGGAAATTTTTATTGATTTACTTATTCCTCATGGATGTCACTGGTGTTCTATTAACTTGTTTTATTTGAATTTATATGAAGAGGCCAAAAAAAATTCACAGCTATGTAAAACATAATAACGTTAACATAGGAGTTCTTGTATCATTTCCAGCTATTCTCAGTAACCTGAACTGTTGAAGATTTCTGGGACATCAGGCAAATGTTGTCTCAAGATGTGCACAATTCCTGAATGTGAATGGCGTAATAACAATTCCTGTGCAGGTGTGGTGTCTGAATGCGAAAGGATAGGGATTTGGATTTCTGGTGGGAAACAGGAACATGTGGTCCAGCTGGAAAAGCTGTAGTGACTTTATAGCCTGTGACTTTTCTAACAGCACCTAAGGGAGAATAAGAAGGGTACAAGGGGATTTAAGTCCTGAAACAGGGAAAGTAATGAATAAATGAAGAACTGCCCAAGGTTGCCACGCTGGTTGGTTTTATGAAATGTGCAAGTCATTTCTTCTGAAACGTGTCTGAAGCTGAGACCAAAGCAGGTTGGTTTCTGTTCTCCAGTTCTGCTTTTGAGCCCTGCTGTCAGGTGGCTGTGTGTCCCTTGACTGGCAGACAGGGCAGTATGGGCACCTGGGGCTTGAACCAGAGACAGAGGGGTGACGGTGTGTTTGTGCTAGCCCGGGCGGGCAAGGGATGGTGGATGGCTGCACTGACTGAAATCTTGGCAGGGCTTTGGTCGCTGTGAGCTGGAATGAGGTTTATGGGTAAGAAAATGTGGGTTCCCTTTGCTTAATGCTTGCTGGAAAATAGTTGAAACATGTTCTGGTAGCTTGGAGGTAGAGAGCAGCTCTTCTTCTTTGTCCACATCTTTTAAGCAAAGATGCTCAGGTTTTATATTGTTGTAAGTTGTGGGAGTGTCTCCTAAAAGAAAAGGATGGTATCAGAGTCAGTGTGACTTCTTTGTTACTCTCTTCTCAGTTCTGCCAAAACCCCAAGTACCACCGTGTCAGTTTATCTGAGTTTCACTTGGAAAAAGTTTGGGGTGTAGTAATAGCATTCATAGGGTGCTAATCCCATGAGAATAAGTGACCACACAACAAACAGAAATACACTTCTTCATCTAATCTTCTTGGTTGGGCTTCCCTACCTATGAAACAAGGACAAGTTCTTTATATGCTTCAGAGATGTTCTGATGATGATGCTCTTCGCGTAGGAATTTGAGGGTTTCGAAGCCATACTTTAATGGCAGTTTTGCATGGCAACTGGAATCCAACTTGTCTATTCTGAGAATAATACTGTCCCACAGAAGAAATGTGGTTAATGTTACTATAAATATGCCTAAATCATCTTCACTAAGGCTTATGAAAAAGGATATTGTGTGTTAAAAGTAATGAAGTTTAAGTGTGATCTTAATATCTCTATTCAGTGCTGACAGGAATTTGTCACGTGGAATTAAAAGGAAAAAAAAAAATCACTGTGTGAAAATCGTGGTATCTGATCAAAGCTGGTCAGGGGATCAGAGTATCTTTTGTGCCTGAGGTTTGCTTGTTCTCAATACAAGATGTGTGTGTGTAAGAGCATGCATGAGATGAGACATCGTGCTGGAGAAGAGAATCTTTTCTGTACTACCAAGCCTCCTAAACCCCATTGATCTTTCAGCATCTCAAGGCAGCTAAGACAGAAACATGGTGAAACCTGAGTGCCGAAATGAAGGTGTAGTGTTTTACCCTGTAAAATTCTGTACCATGCTGCCTCCAGCAGTGAACTGTGGTGAGCCATATTTTACCACGAGGTTCACCAAAGCTAGTGAGGTCTTGCAGGAGGTGGGCTGCTGGTGATGCTGGCCCACAGACCTGCTGCAGGGGAGAACAAGAAGTATCCTCCAAAACAAGTCACTATGGCTCGGTTGGAGGTTGTCTCAGGGAAGGTGGGAGGGAGGTTTTCCATTTTTTAGTAATTTCATGCATCTTGTTCTGGGGTAAAAACGTAGCTACTGGGCTAAAAACCTAAGCTGTGCCATGAGACTTGAGGCATGTACCACTGCTGTGGTGCAAATACTTCTGCTGTTCCCATCTTCTAACCTTTGTGTTCCTCCTCAGCACCTAGATCTTCCTCTACGTATAGGCTTTATAAAGCCTTCTAGGAAGCAGCTGTGTTTCTGTAGCATTAAATGAAAAAGAGATGTATTTTTTCCTCTGTTGAGGATGAAGAACAGGAGAAGGTAGTGTTTACAAAGGGATTCATTGCTTTTACCTGTGGATTTGAAAAAGAAATTCTGTAGGAGACAACTGTGTACGTGTCCACTGATTCCTGCTTACACTTTGTTTTTAATAAATTTCTTAATAATTTAAAATTATGATGGAGTTGTGGACATCAGCAAATTTGCAAAAGCCTGAATGCTTCATAGCTAGGCTACACAAGGTCCTCTTTGGGCATCAAGGCTGTCATGCTTTTCTGTCAGAAAATAAGTGAAATCCTCATGATCCAGTGAAGGAAGTCATACTGTTCGGCTTTAAAAAGACTTACAGGATGCTGTAGACACAACTAGATTTGCTGATTCCTGTTGTGTGTAATAGCATAAAGCTTTTGTGAATGGTGTGGCCAGAAACAACAAATTCACAGTGAAAAATTAAGAGTAGCTGGATGAAGGCCACTGTCCATTGATACTGGAGGAGATAAACCACTATGAATAATTTCTGTGGTATCTTTGAAATATCTGAAGGAAAACATCCACTCATTTTGAAGCCAGAAATTATCATGGAGATTTAAGGTCCCCTAATTTACATATGATATGAGTAGTGCAAGGTGCTGTGCCAAATGAACACACTGTCAGAAGCCCTTTGGTATTCTGGACTTGTGATAGGCTAACAATTTACGGCAGGTCAGCACTGTGACTTGGCACAGGTTGCTTTCCCTTTAATCTCCAATTAAATAAAAAACCCCTGATAGCTATAATTTAAAGGGGGTTAAGTATATATGTATACACACATATGTATATATATCTACAGTGACTCTGGCATTTTGACAGAGGTTCTACTTTCTGCTAATGACTTAGAGTGGAAATCCCACTGTAGCTAGGAGTCTTTTTATAAGCTTTGCCCCTTGGTCGTATGTGTTCATTAGTAGCTCTTGAATATGTAGACAAAGACTTTAAAAACAAACTCTGGAGAAATTTGGTCCTAATTAGGCTTGTGTTGCTGTAACCTCTGCATGGAGTGAAAATAGTAGAAGTGTTAACTTCTTAAATGTTGTTGCTGAGGTGGTGTTCATTTGGCAGTTACCTCTGTGCCTCTTGTGTGTTAAATGCTTGTGGTATAGATAAAGCTGTACAATTACCTGGGTGTGGAACTAAAATAATTACTGTACAGGTTGTTAAATGTTCCTTAATATCTAATATCCTATTTAAGTGATGGAGCTAAGGAGGAGAGAAGAGCAGGTCAGCAGTGTGAAATAGTTTGTCCAAAGTAGTTTTGATATAATAATACACTTCACACTGCATATATCACCTCATCCTAATCTTGTTAGCAAAGATCTTTATGGATATGGATCAGATAATAAAATATCTAAAAGTCACAGCAACCCCATGTGTCGATACAAGCTTGGGAAAGAGTGGCTGGAGAGCTGCCTGGTGGAAAAGGACCTGGGGGTGTCGGTCAACCACCGATTGAACATTAGCCAGCAGTGGCCCAACAGCATCCTGGCCCGTATCAGGAACAGCATGGTGAATACGACTCAAGAAATGATCGCCCCCCTGTATTTGGCACTAGTGAGGCCCCATCTTGAGTATTGTGTCCAGTTTTGGGCCCCTCACTACAAGAAAGACATTGAGGTGCTGGAGCGGGTCCAGGGAAGGGCCACAAAGCTGGTGAGGGGTCTGAAGAGTAAGTCTTACGAGGAGAGGCTGAGGAAGCTGGGGTTGTTCAGCCTAGAGAAAAGGAGGCTGAGGGGAGACTTCACTCTCTACAACTACCTGAAAGGAGGTTGTAGAGAGGTGGGGGTTGGTCTCTTCTCCCAAGTCACAGGTGACCGGACAAGAGGACGTGGCCTCAAGTTCCAGCAGGGCAAGTTCAAATTGGATATTAGGAAAAAGTTTTATGCCAAAAGGTTTATTAACCAATGGAATGGGCTGCCCAAGGAGGTGGTTGAGGCACTGTCCCTGAAGGTATTTCAAAGATGGGTACACATAGTACTTAGTGACACGGTTTAGTGATGGGTTTTTATCAGAGTTTGGTTGATGGTTGGACTAGATGATCTTTAAAGGTCCCTCCCAACCTAGACGATTCTATGACTTACCAGCATTGATATTGTTTCAGATGTTTACTTACATGTATTGTAAATTAAACGTGAAATTTTTGTGTGGTATTGTGAAATTGCACGCTGCTTGGGATCTAAAAATGTGCATAAAATATTGTTATGAGTTGCTTTTTGAGGAGCACTGTCCATGAACTGTATGGGAGATGAGCATGCAAACATAGGCACTCGGTAATTTAAGTGACTAAAGTTAGTGATGTCAATATGCTGCCTTCAGCTTTATTCCAGGTCATATTCAGAAATATTTCTGCAGGGGCTTAGCATGTGCAGGTGAAGCCAAAGAGAATACACTATGCTTTCTCTACTGCTTTTGCTTCCTGGTGGCATTCACAGCAAACTCATGGCAGGAAATTGCAATGGGATTGAAAATGTGGAAAGGAAATTTCTGTATATCACCTGCACTGTTTTGGATTTTTTTAATTGTTTTTACAGAGCTGTGCACTGTAGCTTGACTTCTTCCCTGTGTTTTCAATGGAGTTTCAATTCAGAAGGCTTCCCTCTCAAGTGAATTAAAGCTGGACAGAATTAGAGGATTGATTTATGAACTGGTTAACTGCTTTGATGCCGAATTGATTCAGTACAAGTAGGTACTTTGCAGCCCTTGTAGACCAAGACTGGGGTGTTGTCAGACTTCTGATGCAAATCAGAGCCTTAGCTCTCAATCTAAAACTGGTCTCGGAGAGCTCTTTCCCACTCCGATGTTTTGGAGAATGCAGAGTCCTTTCCCAAGCTAAACTGCAGAGCTCACCCTGAGTGCTGGAAATGAGAACATGGTACATGTGGATACGTATCATATTACTTACTTGTACTGAGGGAGTATGTAGGAGTCCTAGTCATAACATTTGGATTGTGTTCCCCCTAAAATAGTCCACATTGTATGTTGTCTTGATTATTTGTACTGATGGGATTTGTGTTCACCAGTTCAAATAAAATTTTCTGCTTTTTTCATTGCTACTTTTTTTATCTTAGTGCTTGGGTTATATTTTCAGAAGTTGTGTTATATTCTCTCTATCCTTAATTCTCTTCTAAAAATCTTTCTCCCTGTAATTATAGCTGAATATTGCCCTTGGGCAGGTACATGCATGATCTTTTAAGAGCAGTTTTAAAAATAGTGAGGGTGAAGAGCTGGTCATAGAAAGTGAAAGTAGTGAGTCTTTGGTTTGTGGAATAGTGATGTGTCTAGTTAAAAAAAACAAACAAACAAACAAAAAGGTTGTGTGCAAAATTACCTGTATATCTACAGATCCCATTAATCTGACCTTGAGAGCAAAGGGAACTTCAGAGCGTGTTAAAAGAATGATTGGAGACAGACAGAAATTGCCAGGCAGGTTTGCATTTGTAAGTAATGCTATTTTAAACAAAATATATCATTAGCACTCTTGCCAAAGATACGTGTGTGTGTGTGTGTGGTGGATGCTTTTTAAGCATCGTTTAGGATGAAGGCATCTGTCACAGATAAATGCTGTCTGCGTTTCGGAAGCCATTTGCTGCGATGTCACCCAGAGTACTCTTGAAATAGAGAAGCTGGACTAAACTATGTGACGTATGAGGAACTTTTCACCTTTGTTGTGGTAGCCAGGAAACCTGGACTAATCAGACAACCGAGTTTTTCTTCCAATCTGTCACTTCTATTCACGTAAAGTTCATGAGGCTCCTTTGCAAATGATAGGTATCAAAGTTAAGGAGTACTAAACAGGTGGGATTTAAAAGGGGAGCATTTGTTTGGTAAGAAGCTGGAACCGGATTTAATTACTTAGATTCGTGACCTGGGTGGAGTGCACAGATGTGCACTGATTACATCACTTACAATGGCATTGGGGAACCCGGGTAGAGATCACACTGTCGCCCTGGAAAAGCAGGGTGAATAAAATGACAGAATGGGGATGAAGCAGCACTGTGCAATGCGGAGTTAATGCTGGCGGTGGTGTACAGAAAAAGCATGTTAAGATGAAGTTATACAGAGAAGACCCAGAAACAGTAATTGGCCTTTCAATGGTTGTTATTTGTCAGCATGATGCATTTTGAAAGACAAAGTAAAAAGGCAGTGAGGAGAAGGAGGGAAAATGAAATTAAGGTTCAAAGCACTGGTAAGAGCATCTCCTGGGTAATATCATCAGTCTCTGATCAGATGCTTTTTATTTAATAACCTGTTTGTAAAGAGGATTCTTCTGCTCTTATTTTTAGGAGCTCTGATTGTCATTTATGCTTAAGTTCCTTATGTCTATTGATTAGCAAATGCTCTTGCCTGCGGCTGTTTTTATCAGCGTAAGAAACAGGTAGTATTCATTCAACAATGCTTCACGTGTGCTAAACATAAACTATTATTTCAGTTTCTTGGTCAAGCATGTAACTCATGATTTGGAAAAATGGAACAAATAATGAGTTTTGGGTTGGTTTTTTTTTTTTTTTTTAATTCATGAAGTCCTGACACTTAATCTGGGGAGTTTGATGATTCACTTTGGCACCAGTCATTCAATGATCTTGCGCATCACTCGCTGTACAACCTAGTGTCGATGCCATCCACTCAGCACTCAGATGTGTTACAAACTGGGGCTCAGTAACTGCAGAACCTTTAGTCATGCAATATGCCCTCTTAAAATCTATTACATTGTGTTAGAATGTGGAGGGGTTTTGTTTTGGGTTTTTTTTTTTGTACGTGTTGCTCTCCGGCTGAGAGCTTAGACTGGGAGCAGATACAGATGTTTTGTTTCCTAATCACAACTAGGATAGTATTTTCCCAAATGGAAAAAGTGTTTTTCATATTTAAATTTAACCATGTGAAAAGTTATATAAAGGCCTGTAATGTGCTTAATATAGAACAACAGCCTGGAATGGAAACAATTAAAGCAAAATAATGCATTTATGTTACCATTCAGCATTGTTTGGCATGGTGAACTTCTGACAGTAGAGTGGCTGGATGTTCTCACCCCCTTTGTACTTTCCATCAGAGCTGAAGTTAACCCTAAAATAACTATTTGAGGAAGCTTGACCTTGCAGGGGCCTCAAAAGAGGACTTAGCTACTCTTCTGTGTACAAAATTAATTTGCAGGAAATCCAGTTTTTTCACTGCTTGCGATGTTGTAATGTTTGGGGGCTGGTGCTTCTGGTTGGGTTTTTTGAAGCACAAGGTTTTATGTTTCCAGCTTTCTTCTGAAAATTATATTTTCCCTGTTCTGGTTGTGTGTGTGACAAACCCAACGGTGTGTAGTTACTGTTCTTAGGATAAAGATTATGTACTTAAACACTCATAGGTTTGTAACATTAATTTTAACCTTTTTAATTTTTAATGCTTTGGAAAACGCAAACAAAATCTCACATTGGAAGCTCGATGGGAGGTTGGAACTCAATGATCTCTAAGGTCCCTTCTAACTAGCCATTCTATGATTTTATAACCTGTGGAACACCAATTATATGTCTTACAGTTTTTAAGTAAAATTTTCATAAAGCATATTTTCAGATACTTCTCCCCCCCTCCCCCCTCAATTGGTTTACATAAATGATTTTTTTGTTTGTTGCAACCTTCCTCTTTGGGTCAAAAAATGATTATTTTTAATAGAGTTCTGAAGTGATGTTGGTAGTAACCTTGCAATGGTTTTGCACTAGCATGTAATTTTTATGTAATGCTTCACTACCCTCAGACTTTCATAAAATACTCCTCATGCCCATGACCAACGTCTAGTAAACGTGGAAATGAGACTAGGGTAGGCAGGATACTCGGCTGCAAATTAGTGGTCAAAAGAGGTTTTGGAGTATCAAGGCTTATTTGGCAGAGCAATACATGCTTGTTGACAAGTCACGGCACTGCTCATGTAGAAATAATTCTGTCTCTAGAGAAAAGAGGACGGACAGCCATGGGAAAACGTCTGCTTTTCAGTTCGCTATGGAGCGGTGAGGATCACAGGCAGAAGACAGCTCTGAACCAAACCCGTAATAAATAAATCAGCTGTGACTTTTACTGCTTGCTCTCCGTGTGTGAATTACTTATTGATTATTACACCAACCAACACTAACAGCATTAAATCCTCTGTCTCACTGAGGTAGTAAATCTGCCATGCAAATAGTAACTAAATTCATTTGGGTTTGGAAGTAATAGCAGACTGTGCCATGTTGAACTCACAAATTTCGTACGAACTCTGTAAAAACGCCCTGTTTGCTCTCAGATGTTAAAGGTGGCTGTTGTAGAAAGTTCTGTCCTATGATGGATGGGCTAGATTAATAATTGTCCTTGGCCAAAAAGCCCTGTCTGCTTTCAAGGATTTTGTGTATTTGCTGTTAATGAAACACTTTTGGATTCTGCATTCAAACTGTTGACCACACATAGCAGAAAATGGTAGCACAAGTTAAGCTTTTAAATTAATGGCCCAGCTCTTAAAAACGCTGAGCATTCAATATTTATTAGTTCTGGCTTTTTCTGTCTTTGAAATACCTGCTCTTTCAGACAGTCATTTTGGGGTGGTGTAAAAAAGAAAATCATTATGTAATTTGTTACGTAGTTGATGGCAAGCGTTTAAAAGGCTGCTGATCCTTGCTGCTTTTGTGGTGTTATTGCCCGTTAACCTTCATTTGAAACGGGTGGCAGTGCTAGGGCGTGCTGTACCTAAGGCAGCTGCTGCTTTCTCACCTGTAATATTTAACTAATGGTGAGCAGTTAACATGCTTTAATTTTACAGCAAAAGTTTAAATTGACTTATTTCCCGCAGAATGCCATTCTGTGGTTCAAGAACTGTCGGATGCTTCAAACGCTTGCTTGTTAAACTTGCTGAGGTGAGAATCAAACCCCCTAAGTAAAGAGTTAGGCAGCAGGAGAATCTAATAGAACACTTCCACTTTCTCTAAAATCGGGATTGTAATTAGTGGAACAATTTGAGTGTGAGCCAGTTTGAACAGCCTGGCTTAATCTAAATAAAACCCAAATGCTTTGAGCAAGTTTTGTCTCCCTTTTTTTTCCAAATTGGGCTTTAATAAATAAATAATGAGATGCAAAAGCTCAAAATAGTATTGCAGGGCTTTTGGCAGACAAGAAAGCATCCATTTCTGCAGGTAGAATGAAGGGGAAAATCAAGTTGGGTCTCCATGCTCATTCTGCTTGGCCTTGATGGCTCCTTTTCATCCTACAGCTCATCCCAGCCGGTGACGCTGCTGAGGTCTGGGCACCACCTTTCTCTCTGCTGTCCTGTGAATCACATTTGCTTTTTGAGTTTGCAGTTCTGTGTATTCAAGTATAAAAGGGCTCTGACATGATCAATGCTATAGGAACCTCACCCAGGTTCCTTGGTGGTCCTGATGCTTGGGGTGATTGGAGGGGCTCTGAAATAGGGTGTGGGGGTCTTCAGATTGCTGAGAAAAGATTGTGCAGCCATCATTTTTATGATTTTATTGGGCATTTTGAAATCACTGCATGTAAGGCTTTTGAAGATCATACTTAAAAAAAGTCTGGACAGTCTACTATGAAACATCTCCACTGTATCAGCAGTGATTACAAATACCAAGTTTATTAATTAAATGTCCCTGGTTACCTTTAGACTTAAAAAGACACCAGCTGTGTGAGTTTTTATTTATACCTTTGCGTAGATAATTTTAGCTTAAGAACAAAATGGTTCCTAAAAACTGTTATGTCCAGTGACTGGTACCTTTGTATTTTTCATGTGTCAGAGAGGAATTTATTACTGTGATTGCTTTACTTCTTATTCCTTGTTCTATAAATTATCTCTGACAGATTAATTTAAAGCACAGTAGATAAGAGGAAGTTACTGATCTTATGATGCATTGCTAAGTCTGTGGTTAGGTCTGGAAAGCATTCAGCCTGAAATTTCCTTCTTTTAATAACCTGAAGTTTAGTATTTATTGTGTTAAATAGCAGAAATGAGTACTGAGGCACCAAGATTGCCTTCAACACTATGCCTGTGAGCATTCATCAGGGCGTTCATGCAGTCTATGCCTGACAGCAGGGCAGAGAGCTGCTCTGGGCCAGGAATAATAGTATAGTCAAAATGAAAACAGCCCTTTAGATGCCCAAGTCACATCAACACCTTGAAATCCTTCCCACGAAGGCAGAGCGCAGCCAGGCAGACAATGCAGCAGTGTTTGAGCGTGTCGGAGGGAAGCACTCGACGTGAAGTGGGTTATTGCTTTCTGCTCCAGAGGACTCCGCAGAAGTGGCTCTCCTGATCCTCCCTGATGGGGTGTATATCGAAGTATCGCGTCTTGGTTTCAGCAGTTTTAAGGCAGGAATAACATTTTTCTTACAGGACTTAAGGGCGCTTACTGTAAGCGGTCATTGTTTCTCTTGTAAATAATGTTTTAAGTCACCTCGGTTATGAGTAGAGATAACTAAATGAGCATGTAAGAAGCTAAATGGGAACCTGGAACAAGGCACAATCTTTTCCTTTCCTGTTTCTTATTAATAAACTAATGTGAACAGAGCAACATTTTGTGAAAAATTCTTTGTTAGTGCAAACATGCTTTTCCTATGGATGTTACTGGAGGAAAGAAGTTGTGATGATTGAATCTTAAATAAGGAGGTGGTTTTTTTTTTTTTTTTTTAAAGGTGGTTAGTTGAGAGAAGGCCTGTAAATCATGCTCAGTTTAGTAGTGAAGTGAGAGGTTATTTCAAAACTTTGCATAAGTAAGCTTGATCCACCATCCTTGTACTGTGTTGTTACAAATCAGTTGGGAGCAGATGGAATTTCAATTTTTTTCTGCTGCTGTCCAAGAATAACTCCTTTCTAAGTCATTTCAGAGGTGACGGGGAAAGGTGCATATGGCAGACGTGGGGATGGAAGCAATGATTTTTGCAGCTATGCCTCCCCTGTTGGAGTGTGGCTCCTTGCTGGATGGCTGCAATCTCTTCAGACCTGTCCCTCTGGAGCATCCGCCCAACTCCTGCGGTCTTCTTTTAAGGGAGGGTTTCATTGCTCTGTAGTGATTATCAAGAGAACTGTATGTTAGATGCTGCCTTACTACAAGAAAGGGGGGGGAGGAGAAACAATAAACATGTATGCATAGCTGCCTCCACAACTGAGAAATCGGTAGGCTGGCGGTTGTGACCTTCCCTGCACTGCTGAGCTATTTCATAGACAAACACTCAAAGAGCTACTTACCATATAAAGAAACGCTAACAGATCTTGGATTATAAAGATGTAGTGAGTCTGTTGCTAAGGCTGCATTGACATAAACCATAAATTTTGTATTATGTAACAATAAGTGCATTGTTACCAAATTTTCAACATTTATTCCAAAAATAAAATGGTCTCTTATAGTTTTTGGTTGCTTAAAATGCACTTTAAAAGTCTGTTCTTTGGAAGGTTGTTTTTGTTTTTGTTTTTTCTTCTTTTAAGTGATTTTTCTTGCAGCTTCTTCCATCCTGGCACGGAATCAAGGCTTGGTGTTTTATTAGCCAAGAATCTGTCTTGGTGGGTTAGGACATACCTGTTATGTATTGTAAAATTTATTGTGCAGATGCATTTAATAAAGCGTAACTGTCTATGGTGGCTAAAAACCACCCCTTTTGCTAAGGGATTTATACTTGCTGGTCGCAGCAAGTCTGACAAACGTGCTCTGGTATTTGAAAATGACTCCAGCTCTTCACCTCCTCGAGTTCAGAGCTGTTGGGTTACTGGATGTCATTCACATATGGTTTATTTTCTCAGGCTCTTAAATAAACATTGTGGTGGTTTGAATGGTGCAGGCTTACTTCATTCTTGCAAGAAGCTGGTGGAAAAGCTTAGGCTGGCTAGTGGAGGAAGCTGAGTGTGGTTAAACCAAACTGTGCCAGCAGCAGAAAAGTGTTCATTTATAGGATGAAGATGATGTAACCAGATCTATGTAAAGTCTGTCCTTTTCTGCATTTGCTAAGCTGGGATACTGGCTCTGTATTTGGGTGTACACCAGAGCAGGTGTCTTCCCATCGTATAGGCGTTAAGGGCATTGTATCAAAGCCTGTATTTCCTTATGGTGGCAGAAAAATGAGGGACTCGGAGAGCATTTTCAAAGTTGATCAAATTTGTTGAGTCTTTCAGATGAATTTCACCAGCCTGTTACCTTCCCCTTGAGTGTTTGCACAGGTTGGGTTTTACGCTTGCTGAACGCACGGCTGTATTGCACTGACTGTCTTAAGCATCAGCATTTCTGGGGACGAGTCAAACATACAGGTTAGTGTGTTAATATGGGATCATAGAGTCATAGAATGCTTTGGGTTGGAAGAGACCTTAAAGATCATGGAGTTCCAACTCCCCTGCCATGGGTAGGGGCACCTCCTGCTAGACCGGGTTGCTCAGAGCCCCATCCAGCCTGGCCTTGAACGCTCCCAAGGATGAGGCAACCACAACTTCTTTGGGCAACCTGTTCCAGCGTCTCACCACCCTCACAGTAAAGAATGTCTTTCTAGTATTTAATCTAAATCTCCCCTCTTTCAATTTACAACCATTACCCTCATTCTATCGCTACGCTTCCTGACAAGGAGTCCCTCCCCATCTCTCCTATAGGCCCTCTTCAGGTACTTGAAGGCCGCTATAAGGTCTCCCTGGAGCCTTCTCTTCTCCAGGCTGAACAATCTCAACTCTCAGCCTGTCTCAGATATATGGATGTGCTAGAGTTGTGCTTTGGTAGCAAATTAAGTCTTGAGGAGCCTTAGAGTTCATCATACTCTTACTTTTTCTTCTTTCCCTCCCCTTGTTTACCATCTTAATGCCAGATTTTTTCATGTTGGTATGTAACCTGTTTTGGCAGCAGTGTGACTGTGTTTGGGGGCGTATTGGGTAGATAAGCCCAGCATACTGGTGTGCAGAAGTGCAAGAGGAGTGAGAACATGTAGCTGTACGAGCACTTGGTATTTACATTTTTAGTATGTAAATGTAGTCCTGCCTAAATTTGAGTCATCTGTTTTTTTCTTTATTTTTCACTTTTGTTCTACTTAACAAAGGGGAACTTCTCAAGGAAGCTGTGTACATCTGCCTTGATTAAATACTTGAAGTATTCAGTATTTAGGTATTTAGCTCCATTTTTTTTTTCTCCTACTTGGTGTGAAATTGCTTTCATTAAAAATGAGTCATTTGGGGAAAATACCACTCGTGCTTTTCTGCAAGGGGTTACAAATCATTCTTTTTCTTGCTGTGATTAAGAATTTAGCATAATGGTCCACGGGATAGAGAAACAGCAGGATTGAACTGGAAAGTGTAAGGGAAGGGGAGGAGGACTGATATGCTAAGTGTTTATGGAAGGTGATTACAGTTCTGTACCAATATGTATGTAGAAATTAGAAGACCCTGAAAAAAAGCTCCTAGATAATAGGAAGGCTTTTGGTTCCACTCTTTTTCTTTCTCCTGGATATTGGCAATGTTAAGTTAAACATTGCTTGTTTATGTTATGAAGGGAGGTGCTCATTTCCAGTTAATTCTGCAGGTGCCAGAAGATGTTCAGAGGGAGGGGAACCTGGAGTCTGTGGTCAGGAATCAGTGGTGAGATGGGTACAGCTCTGTGAGCCAGTGGTCATAGCTCCCAGTTGAATGACCGTTCAAATCTTCCAGGTGTATGTGCTGGAGGGGCTCTTAGGAAAGAGAGCTCATGTGTCTGCAAAGAATATGTCTGGGAGCAGCATTCACTGAAATGAGGCACAAAATGGTACATTTTAATCAGATTTTAGAAGTTTGTACTGATCAAAAAATTTGTGTTATTTTTATTACTGGTGCTCTGTGGACTTCCCCATTTCCCCTCAATTGATTTATTCTCTGTCCCCTCCTTAAAACCAAATAATATTTACATGCCTTTCATCCTTTAGGGTAATACATATGCGAAGAACATTTTTGGGCCAGATAGTATATCCTTGTATGGTATGAACATGTAATCTTTATTTCTAGGGGACCACGCATGTCTTGTTCTCTCAAGTTTAAATTTAAAGTTCAATGGTTATGAGGGCTCTTACGGGTGTTGCATTATTTGTACTAGTGGCATCCTTCAGAACAGCTTCCCCGTTAACATGTTTATCAAGGTATAATTCAGTTACTATCTTATCTGGAAATCTGTTTCATCAATAAATACAGTATTTTCTTCCAAGCTTGTTTTTGGATGCTTAGTTGTCAAGGGCTACATTGATACATCATTGGTGTCAAGAAGCAGAATAAAAAGGTGTAGAACCTTCCATGAATATTCAGTAAAAACTGTTGCAGCAACAAATTAATTGTAAACAAGCTCAGTCTCTCCCCCCACCTCATTCCAGACTGGATTCCTTTTTGAATATTGATTCCCTGCTTTTCACGTGGCCTTCTCTGTCTCACTTCAGCCACAAACCTGCTTTAAAATACTGGAGATTGTCATTCTGTAGGTTCCCCAAACCCTCTCTGGATGTTGGGACTTACTTTATGATTTCGATGAGCTATGGCTGAGGATGTGCATCAAAATCCATTTTTTTAGGTTGGGACCAAATGAAAGTTAACCTTGAATTCCAAGCTGTTTTCTTACTTCTATTTTCTTTTAGGGAACAATTTTTCCAGCAGGTAACACTAATGTGTAGTAGCTTAGAAATATTTGAATGTCAGGCAGAAAATAAAAGGAATTATTTCTATGCCTGTTAGGAAAGTGGGTCACACTGTGATATTTATTTATAGACTGTCTCAGTATTTTCATTTTCTTGCTGCAAAACTGACTGATATCTGTCTTGAGCTTTTCTGTAAATGATGCTACAAGGTACTGCGCTCTGCAGGCTTAAGAATGGGGGCGGGGGACAAGGTTGCAGCTAAAACATACGTTAAACATGCTTCTTGAGGGTTCAAGTAGAGTATTTTGGGTGCATTCTTAGGGAGTACTGGGTAGTGGTTTCATGCATAGCTTTGGAAAAGGCGAAGAAGGGATGGCTGCTGCTGCTTTTACTTGCTTTGTGAAGACCTGGGTTTTTGCATTTGTCTTAGCACAGTGCAGCAAGACGATGGTCCTCTGCTCCATGGGGATGGCCTTAAACCCCATTTATTTCCCGTTCCTGCTGGCTGGAAGGTTAAGTCAGCAGCTCAATCCCACTTGGTTCGCAATACAAGACACGTCCCAGCAATGAATACTTTTTGCCTGGGCTTAAATGTAGGACTGGTTACTTGAAAGCTTATCAAAGTGAAGTGCTCTTCAGCTGGAGGAGAATATTGATGTGCCTGTCAATTCTGAGTGTGTGCTTTAAAAATTTTAATTACAATGCCTTATTTACAAGGTACACAGGTGTGGTGTACTGCAATTTAAATGCTTGTACATGTACTTAAGATACATTTTTGACTAATTGAATGTTTCTAATTTTGGGAAAGTGCTGAAAAAAATCATCCAACAAACCTCGTGTGCTATTTGCAGCTGAGTGTGAATCACAATTAACTTTTGAAACAGAAGACAGGGTACAATAACAAAAAAATCAGAAGTACAAACTGCATCTTGAAATGGTCTAAAATAGCTCATTTGTAAACACTGCTGGGGTTTTTTTTTGTGGGTTTTCTTTTTTGTAGTTTATTAAGCTTGCAAAATCTCAAAAATATTTGTCTTGATACATGTTAAATTCATTTAAGTTTCTGCATAGACCTAATATGCGTAGACTCTTTTCTGTTAAAATCATACTGGTTGTATTTTACCCTAATATGAGATGGGAATTTTGCATGTAAGAATACAGATGATACAAGCAGAAATTATTAAACTAGAATCTTGCGTAGGATTTATTGTATTTTTAATTTCTAACCAGAATTTCAGTAGTGCAGCATGTTATTTTTTAAAAAAGAGGTTCTAACCTTCCAGAAAGGTATGGTGAATTTAGATAATAAAGGATTCTGTTCTCACACCTCCCTCTAGAAAACTAAACGAAAACTTGGTTATAGGAGCTAAAGTTTGATAAATGCAAACTGGAACTTGGGGCACAGGTTGAGAAAAAAGAAATTAATTACATGAGGTTTTTTATCTTTCTATTTAGAACCATTATTTTTATTTTGATCTTATATTTTATTTAAGCATAGGTTATATTGTTTGTTTTATGTATTACCTGAAGTCAGGCTGGATCATCTAATGCAGTGAATTATTTTTGATCTTCCGGTCGTAGACCTCGACTGGACCTGTCTGGCTCTTGAGATATTTCATCACTAGCCTTTGATGATTCTCTTCGATCGCAATAATGTGCTTTCTCCTTACTTTTGTCTGTGTTGATTTTTGGGTGATGCTGGGGCAATTAATGTGGAGCAGAGCTGTTTGCAAGGGTTCTTGGCTGAAGCTTGTAAGGATTCATTGTGTGCAAGAGAGGCATATATGCCTTTTTCTGCTGCAAAGTTAGACAGTTTATGATATGTGAGCTTTATTTGCTTCTGCTCTTCACTGCTGTCCCCTCCTACCTGGCGTGAAGCAGGTAGGTCACTGGTACTAATCCCAGGAGCATTTCAGGACCACCACTGAAGGATGCAAGTCGAGTTTTTCTAGGCATTACAAATGCTTGCAGCTAGATTATCTTTATTTCAAAGAACTAGGCCACAATCCAATAGATGGATTTGTGAACAGATGGGGAAAGTGTAGAGCAACTGTTAAATCAGCTTAATAGACAACTGTTGTAGCATTACACCATCTGTGTGGCCATTGTCTCAGGTAGGGGGAGTTGGATAAAGGTGGGCTTCGAGGGGACATCAAGAAGTGGCCTTTTGTCATGGTGACGTTTCTGCGTATAATACAAAAACGCCAGGTAAACTGTTTAGAAGGAAAAAAAAAGACTGATAATCACAATTGGAGTTGTTGTGGTATGGAGATAGAGATCGATGATATTACAGAGATAGCAGGGCACAGCCACAGAAATCTGCACTTACAAAATACTGCTTGTGTGAAGAAGGTGCCTCTATGGTGTAATCATCATCATCACATCTTTTATTCTTTGCTTTCCCCTGTTAATTTGAACGGAGAGGTGAAGAATTTGCAGTAGTCAATGTACACAATAATGTTTACATTTACACTGCAGCTTGGATGCTTGGTTCCACAGAGATAAAGCTGAGGTTATGCAGCAAACAATGCTGTTTTGTGGTCTCTGACATGGGGCTGGAGATGAAGATACAGGAGCATAGACAGGAATCTAAATTTGGGATATTTTCAGTTTGAATTTAATAGCTGGTGAAACTTAGAGGAAAGAACATGAGGTGGAACTACAGCGTGTTTCTGGCATGTCCAAATGCAGATGTTAATACAAGGCAGTGTCTCTAACCAGTGGTTGTGTAACTGGTGAAAAGTTGGTGTCTTTTGGGATCCAGCACAAGTATTTGGTTGGGTTTTTTTTCAGTGCTTCTGACACAAGGAAATGGGGTTGGAGAAGGGTAATCGGTTTCTCCTTCATCGTTCTGTTGTCTGAGTGTTGAGGCTCAGTAATCTAGTGCCTGTCAAGTGATTTCTCCTTGGAAATAATTCCTTTAGATATTATTATAACTTCCAGGTTTGTAGGGCAAGAGAGAAAGCAAGCTGCTTCCATAAGGAGGAGCTAAAGTGTGTTTTTAGATTAAATGTCTCTGAAATTCCTCTCATTCCTCAGCAGGAGATCTGGTTGGGCAAGTTAAATTCTAAAGGAATAACTAGACAACTGGGAGGAGCTCCAGGTGTGGCCCAGCAAATAAGCTGAGGAAGGGACGCCTTTCAAGATCAGTGCTGCTGCTGAAAGCAAGGTGGCAGAGGTACCAGCCAGCCCCAAAAGAGATGACTTCAGTGACATTTATTTTGGGGGACAGCAGAAGAGCAGGAGCTGAAGCAGTGTATCAAGATCAGGACTTCAATGGAGATATTGGTAGCCAACTGGAAAGGGGCAATGTTTGGAAAGATTTGGTTTCTAGCTTGTTGGCTTAATGATTTTTAAGACTGTAGCAGCATTTGTGACTTCTGATATCTCTCGGGCTGTCAATTTAGTCTTCTCTGGAGTGCAGCAGCTTGTCAGATCAAGGCATATTTTTCAGGAGCAAAGAAGGATTTGGCAGGTTTGTAAGCATCAGTGCTGCAGGTTTTAACTCAGACAGGAAAGGCTACAGTGATGTTTTACCTGCTGCAATTTCTCTTAGCATCCTTTCTCATACCTCGAACTAGGCTTTGCCCTTATCTCTGATCAGCAGCCAGGAAATCACTTCCCATATTTTTGCATATCTCGCACAGAAGGGCAAAGCTAATCTCTTCTTTTGAAGAAGCAGTGTTTCCCATATCAAATTAACTGTGTCAGTCATTCCATTTTTTTTTTTTTCTCAAGCAAAACAGCTCTTCCGCATCAATTCAACGGTTCCATGCAAAGTGGAATGAATACAGAAGCTATTAAATGTAGGGGATGATCATCACTCCTCCCTGACCTCCCTGCCACAGTGAGATTGTCATAGTGTTGCAGGGTGACCTTGAAATACCTGATCCTCTTTGGAGGAAAACCTTGATAAAGGCAATACAGAGGATGGCTTTGCGAGCACTGGAATAGTGTCATGTTGCTGTGAGAATGGTTGAAGATGGCCTTTGCTTGCAAAGCCATTGGATTTTGTAGGATTTTCATGGCTGTGTGCTTCTCTGTTGCATAGTATGGTTGTAAATGGTATTATTGTGGGAGTTTTGAGCTCATGCTTTCCAAATTGAAATTTCAGATCTGCTGGGCTTGTACCAAACTAGGGGAGGCACCTTCACCTGCACTTTGTGCAGTTTGTATCTTGATAGGAGTTGCTTGAGTGCTCTTTGCTGGAACTGCTGAGGAGTTGAGACCGTTCTTCAGATACTGTGTCATCCTGCCACCACCTGAGGAAGAGGACATGAGCTGAGCTTCTTGAAGGAGAGTTACACCATCCAAAAGCTTTTACTCCAGAGTTTCAGAACTCACAGGGTAGAACTGTCTTCAATCTGATGCAGAAATTAGCATGGTAGGTTGCCCCATGAAGGAGTAACTAAAAAAGCATTAGGTTGAACAAGCTGTGACTTTGCACCCTTAGTTGTAGAGTTAAGGTGATAAGATACGATGCTTCTGGGATTATGTTGGCAGCAGTGACTTTTGCATGAGTTTACTCATCTTGACGAGGACTCTCTTATCTCTGCTGCAGTGGAGGCTTTGGACATGGGAGGGAGTCTCTATGTATACACATGATAGTTCATGGTCTTTGGTTAGGTACCTATTGCTGCATAGGTTAAATCCTTGTCAAACTTGATTTTGCAGTAGTGTCATTACCTTAATCGGTGTGAGATCTGGCATGTAATCAATTACATCTTTCTAGCTGTACCTGTGGTGTGGCACCTAGCTGGGGGAAGAGGGGATTTAGCTGTTATGTGTTAAAAATCTATTAAATAGATGCACAGGTTTTGTTTATCTGCTTCTCTCATCCCCTCTGTGGCTGGTCACTATTCCAATGCCTATGAATTAGGGCGTTTGCTTTTAGCAAACCCTAGAAGGATGTATTCTTTAACCTCAGTGCATTTGTTAAGCAAATGAACAAAGCTAAATTGTTAATCAATTTAGGATAGCATGCCATTGTTCTGGTAATAGGCTGTAACAGCCCTTTCTTTATTGGCTTCAACTTCAAATTTACCCAAAACAATGGCTTTTAATTGTGATGTGCTGGAGGCAGCACAGCAACACTTGGGAAGGAAAAAGGAGAGAGGAGGAAAACTCATTGTTTGCATCAGTCTCTAGATTTAGCAACTTCAAAATTAGGATGAGGAACTGGGTTTTGGGTTTCGTGTTGGGTTGGGGTTTTTTTGTTGTTGTGTTGGGTTTTCTGTCGGGTTTTTTTTTTTTTTTTTTTTTTTTTTTTTTAGTGGAAAGGCTGTGCTAAAGCTCTTCAGACAATGTGCTGGTAAGTCTTCTGTGGCATTCTAAGTGTCACTGCAGTCTTACTGAAAGCAACACAAACTGATTTTGAGATCCACTGATGACCTCTTAGAGGTTAAGGTTTAATGTATTTTATAAACCAAACCACCCTGCTTACCTTTCCTGGCAATTAATGAAGAAAAGGCAATCTGCATTTTCTCTTTTGTACTACTTCTTCCGAAAATAAGAATGTTCAACACCCCATTAACATCATATAGTGTACCTTTAATGTTGCAGTGTTTTGGAAGAGTGTTGCTACCAAATTACTTAGTCCCAAGTTATAAGCTACTCTCGACTTTGGCATTTAGTACTCAGCTATTAGCAAGAGGATTGCTTTAAATTTATTAGATGGTAATTAGAAAACATCTTTGAGTCTTTGCCTAGTTGTGCAGTTCTTGTCTCTGTAGGAACTTTGTCAGTGTATACTAATTTGTATTTGAAAAATACACTGATAGTATTACTTGTGTTATTAAAAACACATGGATTTATTTGGTATGCTGTAGTACTCAGATTTGGCTTTTTACCCAGGAGATGCCATTGCTTGCTGTCTGATTTTCTTATATTGGCGTTGTGCTTTTTGGGGGCTCCCAGAAATAGAGGGGAGTAGCTAAATACACAGAATTCCTTCACATAAAATATTTCTCTTTGAAGCAGGCTCTCTTTTGTGAGCTCTTCATCTGTTTCATTGCTTTCCCTTTGTCTTTGTCTCGCAGAAAATTGAAATAGGCATCAGTTAAGGTTGGAGCCCTTTGAATATGCGTGCAGTAGGTTTAGCTCCCTAACTCCCTTTTTTCCCCTTTGATTGTTAGATATTGTAGTCCCCTTGAAAATTTGTGAAGTTTACCCCAGCGGTACATACCACTGTTGCCACCTTGTAGTTTTAAACAAGCTTTAAGTAGTGTATGTATGCATGTGAGTGTACCTATGTATTTTTAAATCTGAGTTTTGTAAACAGTTCCTGGCAATCCTTCTTCCACCCTGGAGGTTTAAAAGTCAATATTGTAGCTTTGTATGTGCTAGATGCTTTATGTGTGCTTTGTGTATGTTTTTCCATCTGTATGCATGTGTGTTTATGCATCACAGAGAATACTTAAAGGACTTTTTTGTTTTCTTGGGGTGTAGCAACTGCTCCTTGGAGAGTTGTAGACGTAACACCCAAGTAGTACAGAAGTGCTTCTTGTAGAGTAGCATCATGCACTACCGAGTTATGAAAGAAAAATTGGAATCAATACCTTTCCATACTTCATGGAGTCTGATTTTCGTGGCCGAGTGACAAAATTATATATACACACAAAGCATTTAGTAGGGGAAAAGACCTCAGAGCCTGGTGGTGTTGGTAACGGGTTGCCCAGGGCTAGGAGTCTTCTAGTCTATGTGGTCAGAGTAGTTCTAGCGTGTAGCCCTGTGTAAATTAGGAAAATGTCCCATGCTGAAGTACTGCGTTCCTGGAGTGTTTTTCCTCCCTGAGTTACTCATGTATTCGCTTCCTGAGCCAAAGCCAAAGCATTGTGTAGGACATGTCCTAGTTATCAGTGCTCCACCGGTACTGAACAAGGCACCATGGCACACACTGCAAACAGGATGAACTTGGAAGGGACAAGGGGTTTTGTCTGCCTTTTTAAACTAGAGCAGGGAGATCCGTTTAGCTTTCTGTATGTAATGTAAAGATAAAATTCCAGCTTCAGTTTGTTTTTAGCGCTTAATATTTATTTTTGTGTTGGAGCATGTCTCTACCAGTATTTATAGAGTAATGTGGATCTGCTAATGCCCTGCCCGTGCCAGTCAGTATGTGAGATATGAACTTAGTTCCTATTTCTTTTGGTTTCTGAGACGTCAGCACTGATTTTTTTAAATTTTTTTTTTTATATCATGTGTTTGTTTGTGATGGCAGCAGCTTCTAAAGCTTAGTAAGGAATCTGGGTAAGTTACAGGTAAGTATTAACTAATAGCATATCAAAGAAATTTGACTTCACTTATTTTTCTTAAAACTAAATCCTGTGTTTTGATTTTGCATTGCTGAAATATGATTAGGTAATGTTGAAATGCTCTTTCTACCCTCCCCTCCCCCGCCCCGAAATGTGACATGGTTGAGGCTATGGTACTAACAGGATTAATTTTATTTTTCCATCACTCCTGATAGCATTTCTGTGGAAAATTATTTAGTAATTGTTTCCAGAGAGAGTTGTTGCGAGTTTTCTGAGCAGAGGCTCTATGAGAGCTTGGCAGATCACATATGGTTGTTTTTAGCTTGTGAGACTTGCTCAGGTTTCCAGAGTCTGTTTACTCTTGTCATGTGAAGTGCTGTCAGTGTTGAAGTGTTGATACAGTTTGATTTCTAGCTTTTCCATAGATATTATTTTCAAAAGGATGAATTTTTAGACAAAAAGTCTAGATGTTATTACCTACAGCTTTGAATTTGCATCTGTTTTTGCAAATTCCTGGTTATTAAATAAGTAATTTGAATTTTCAAAGCTGTTAAGGCCTTATAATACATATATATGTGTATGTGTGTGATTAAGTTTATTTATCTACATCTCTATCTACATCTGTCTGTATCTGCATAGAAGGAACAGATGCTTCCTGTGCTCCTGAAAATTGGAGTTGTTTTTTCACAAGCTTAAATGTAGATCTCCTGCAGAGCTTCAGCAACTGGCTTTTAAAAACCTTAAGCTAAATTTCTGTAGTTGAAAAGTGCTACAATAAATTAATACGGACAAAGAAGAAAATCTGTGTTTTCTGCTTTTTGAATTTGGATCGGAGATATACCTTGAAAGTGCTCTATGGAAAAGATTCTGGAAAACTGTTTTGACTCACTCAAAATATTTTAAAGAGATTAGATGATAACATTAACAGATCCCTAGGAAAAGACACAGCAAATTGTTCCAAGATACCCATTTTGGGAGCTTCTGATCTTGCTTCCTTCTCTTATCTGCCAAATTTGATATTGCACAGTGTTTTTATTTTACTGAAACTGTGTTTTAAGTAGGACGATTTAATTTTGCCGGAAGGCTGTGATTTGCTCCAGCCATGTGCTGATGATAGAGTTTATAACCTCCCCAGGTAGGAATCCTGTTTCAGGTGCCAGTATATGCTCTGCCAGAATGTGGTGTTTGGGCATCTTCAGATGTCACCCTTCCCTAGTAATTTATTTTCAGCTGTTTCTCCTATACTTTAGCTGTTTGTTAAAACCCATCTGGAATATTTGGACTAGTGCATATGAGATGGACGTGTGTGTCCCAGCAGTCTGGTTCTTGGTTTTGTCTTCAGCCCATGCATGCTCCTACCAGTATCTGCGAAGGCAAAAGATGAAGAATCTTAATACCTGGTTTTTGGGAGCCCAAGTGATGTATCGGATCTGCTGTCCCAAACGCTCCTGCTAGATCTGTCTCCCTCAGCCTGGATGAAGTGTGATTGCCTTCTCTGTTGTCCCTGGTCTTTGAAGAAAACATACCCTGTTAAAATCTATGGAGAGGAGAGGTTACAGCTGCAGCCAGTATATTGCTAACATTCATTTTTGCCTTTAAGTGTGATGTGTTTGGTTGTTGCATTTTGAGTAGCAGTAATGGAAATATGAAAGCAGGTTTTGCATGGCTTTGCTGGCTCTTTACAGTTCTTGTATTTGTGCTCATTGCAAGTAGTTACAAGTAAGAAACACAAATATCAATTTCCTTCATTCAACAACAGTGTTAAGTATAGTTCTGAAATCTGTTATGAACTTTTCATCAAAATACCCTTCTGAGCTCCAGACGGGGTTTGCTGCTTGCTTGACCATCCCTGCAAGCAATGTCAAGGCAAATGCAGTTGCCTAGAATTTATATTGTACAGTGTTTTGCAGATGTTGACAAAAATGGGTCCCTTGCTGGGTTTTGTCCCTTCTTTCAGAGGCATCTTGAATTTTTAATGGTTTTAAGTGCTGGCATTCATTGAGTAGTCTGGGATGAATGACTCCAACTGTACTTCCTGCTTTTACATCCTTTTCCAGAGTCTTTTGCTACTGTCAAGTGGTCACGTCCTGTTTATAGGTGCCGGAAGGGAAGGGATGTTCATGGGATAGTCTTAGCACTGTCCTGGCAGTGGGGACCATTCGGCTCTTTGGCTTCGATTACTTAATATGGGATGACATGGGGACAGGAACATGCCACCGAAGGTGGGGGATGCTTGGAAAAGCCATGCTCTGAGGTTATCCTGAGATAGGCAGCTCCAGATGCATGAAAAATTAAGGTTATATTTGGCACTAGGGAGTTATATGGATCAGTCCTTTGTTCAGGAGGCCATAAAGTACTTTCTGAAGAGTCAAATACAGAATAGGTGAGAGGTTGTGCCATGGATTTGAACCTCTTGCAGGAAATTGTGTGGTTTATATAAATATTTTATGAATAACTTTAGCATTTCTGTTAGGGAATTCCTTTTGCTTGCTCTGTGATATTACTGTATTTGTCTTTGTGGAGGAAGATGCTTTTTTTCTTTTTCTCTAGGGTGCTGATTTGAAACAATGCCATCAATCTGATAGAGAAACCATCACTTTCAACTGCTGTTCTTAAGAACAATCATCAGAAAGCATATACAGAGTTTAACAGGAGAATCCCAATTGCCTGGTTCTTTGGTTGTTTTTTTTTTTTTTTTGTTGCATATTTGTTTGCTTTTAGTGGCTTTTAAGTAAATGAAAATCTAATGATGGATCTTCTAGATTTAGGAAATCCTTTATGAATGTTTACTACCATCAGAGACTAGTGCTTGTCTTTATCTTTTATTTACAGACTCACTGGACCTTCAGGGTATGTAACGGATGGACCTGGAAATTACAAATACAAAACAAAGTGCACCTGGCTCATCGAAGGAAGGTGAGTGTAGTAAGCATCTTGGGTTTCTGTGTTGCTTATTGTGACTTTGAGGTGTGGTTTATCTTCACTGAGTATTTTTAGATCTTATAATTCTTTTTTGTTATTCTTACAAATAGATAGAGCAGCACTTAGTTGTTCCCTCCAAACTGACTTCTCATTCACAAGTTTGCTGTGTAAAATGCCATTAACATTGAAACTGTGTGTGGACAATGAGAATAAATGCATCTATGTAAATAAACTCAGGATAAAAATTGTATAGCTGTTATTGTAGTGGGCCATTCAGATGTTTGAGATTCACCATGTATGGGACTTTTTGGCAGTATGAAAAAAATAGAGTAAACTCTATTAAAGCCCTTATTCATGAAGAATCAGTTTCTGTAATGATGCACTTCAGATGATTATTTACTCACTAGGCCACGAGAACTTAAGAGGGACCATTCACTATTTTTGCAAAGGTCTTCTAAACTGCAAGAAGTCTCTTAAGCCTCTGCCCTTCATGTATCTGATCTTTGCTTGCAGTGATTTATTGCTTAGATTTTGGGAGTAGCCTATTTACTGTGTATCCTCTGACTGTCATGTGGTTAATGGTGCAGCAGTTCACAGCCTCTGACTTGTTGAAATCTGCTTTTCATAGCACCAGGCTGACGCCAAGGACTGTAAAATCAATTTGCAGAGTCTCTAAAACTTTGCATGGTTAGTTATGATGCTGTGTGTTAACAGCTGTGTGTTAAATCACATTCCGTACTGTTCCCCAAATCTGTAAGTAGAAAGGTTTGTGAATAGGACCAAATCATGTGAGAGCATGAATGATTTCACTCGTGTTGAATGCCTGTAAACTGAGGTCTCTTGGCATCTTGGAGGATCAGAAATTACTAAAAGCCCACAGTACACTATTTTCTTTAGTTTTGCTCTCTGTTTGGGAGGTCTGATGGGTGGAGTGGAATTGGTATTCACTTCATCTACTTCAGACATTTATTTTGCATGAGTAACTTAAATACCTAAGCTCCCAGAATATTCAAAGGTAAGGGCTAAGCCATTCCAGAGAGGCATCTGGAACACTGAAATTGGGAGCCTACTACTCACTATTAACTATATAAGGAGCCCAGTTCTTTCATGTGGTTAAGATCAAAGTCAGATGCTGTAAGTGGCAACACCTCTTAATTTTTGTAGGTAGTAAAAATACAACTGTGGCCAGTTTGGAATTACAAATAATTAAATAATGTTTTGCAAGAATATTATTACAGATGGACCAGCCTCAGCAATTCCAGTAGAGTGAGCTTAACACTCGTAACTTCTTTTCCTAAAGGACAATGTGACTCACTTTTTTATCAGAAATGAAGTGTTGCTCATGGGTCCCCGATAATGTCACCATAACTGCTTATTCAGCCTTTGTTTGCTCGTACTGAGAGGCTTCCTAGAGAACTATAACTTCTTGGGATTTGAAGTGAGAGATTACTTGCTATAAAGAGGTGTACAAAAATGTTCCTCCTTCTTTTGCAGCCAGGTATTTAAGTCAGTGTATTTTTCCTGCTTCTGATTGTTTGTACTCTGCTATCGGAGTATGGTGGTAAACAGAAAGGAGATAATCACACCGATTAAAACAGTTGAAATATGCGCCCTTGTGAAAATAGCCCAAACTCTCTGCCAAATGTGAAATTCCCAGAGAGATCTGGACTTGGAAAACAGCTTCTGCAAAGCTGTTAATTTCTGCTGAGCGCCCCCATCTAAGTGCCAACATACTGGTATTTGGCGGGCTTTTGAGGCAAACAAATAAAGGTACAATCCAAATGTGCAATTGAAGACAGTAGATAAATTCAGATGTAAAATAAGCCATGTATTCTTACTGTACTCATCTCCTTTTTGCATCATTCCTGTCTCTTCTTGGCTGGTGTCTGTGCTCTGTCCTCGTCCTGGGGGTGTCCTTCTCGTTTTTCCTCAGGAGCACAAGACAAGGCGGATGAGATAAAGCCAGTCTGAGGCAGAACCTGTAGCCATGTGCCTTGTGATTCTGCAGATGAGCGCTGTCTCCTAATGAATCCTTAGCTGTAGCAAAGATAATATCTTTCTTTTTGTTCTTGGTGTAAAGCTTTTATTGATTAAGTATTTCTTTCTGCTCTTTAGCTGTCAGATGGTTAAAATAGAAGACAACCCCCTACAATTTCATAGGCTGCTCAGTTTTGAAACGCTGAGTACTATTTGTACCTTCTCTTTAAGCAAGACATTATCCTTGAGTTACACCTGCTGCTCTTTTTTCAAAGGCCTGGAGCAGATCATTGTGCCTGTCAAAAAATACTCTTCTGCAGAATGACTCCCTAAAGAATTTCCCTTCTGTGGGAAAGAAGGACTCTATGCCAAGCTGACATTTTATTAATTTATTTGATTAGAATGAACGAGGATTTAATCTGAACCCAAGGGCAATGCTGGTGAAGGGATCCTAATCACTTTCATCTATCCTCTCAGCAACTACAGCTGTGGGTAGGAAAAAGCAGTGCTGTTACAGATTCACTTCCTTTTTATCTCAGGGTCCAAGCATGATGTTAGTGGTGTTTTCACCCTTCTTGAGCCGAGCCCTAAATTTTATATCTGCTGTGGCTTCTGTGTGATTCTCTTTAGATATATCTTTGCATATTAGCCATGATACTAATGGCGTCTAAATGTATGGCTTAGTGGGTATCTTTTGTGTATGGAGTGAAAGAAATGCTGACATGTTTCTGAATCTGAACTACATTTCCCTTCCATACATCTACTAAATAAAATCTTTATCCTACTGATAGATCTCAGAAGATCAGACCCCTTGATGGTTTTGTCTTAGCTCAGTAAGATAACAGAACAGAGTCTTCCTGAACAGACCAGCGGTGTTAACATTGGGATATGCTGGGCCCACTGCATTCAGGTGTAAGGCAGCAAGTCTTTTCCCAGGAATTCCAGCTTGTTCATTGTCAGCTGGTCCCAGTATTTTTTTGTAATGCCTCTCCAGAAGAAAGTCAAGCAACCTGGCTGGCTTTTGTAAGGAATGAGGGGCAATGAGCCATTACTGCATTTTGAAAGGCCGAGTAATAATGGAAGACGTGCCTTTTTGAAAAAGGTAAAGCCCCAAGGCCTCCCATCCTATAGAAGATGAGTCTCCTCTGCATACTCTTGACCTGTTTTCTAATGCTCCCAGAAGGCAGTGAGCAAGATTGAAAATGTCTTTAGTTCACATCCACTGAGGCATATTGCCAATTTCCAGTTTGGAGGAGCTTTCCTCAGGAGGGCCATCCTGTGGTACTGCAGAAGTAATAAAGTAACAGAAGAAGGATTTCTGCCAGCTTGTGGGCAAATAAATAATCTCAGGCCATTGTAATCATATCAGTCTGCAGAAAATCCCTTGAACAAGAAAAAGAGCTCAGTTTAGTTCCCTGATGGTGGCTGTGATTTTTCATAGAATCATCGAACCATTTAGGCTGGAAAAGACCTTTAACAACACAGAGTCCAACTGCAAACCTAACACTGCTAAGTCCACCACTAAAACCTGTCTCTGAGTTCCCCATCTACACATTAAATGTGTTGTCCATGTAGATTTTCCATGCTACCCCTGCAAAGCCCTGTCATTAGGGGAGTCAGTACTGGTAAAGAGCAGAGGGCTGGCAGTGCTCGCTCTTCAATTTCTGCTGTTGGTGGTGGGGAAAGATTTTAGGACACAGTTTTTCTGATCATAAAGAATCTGTTGCTCAATACCAGGGGAGTGTGCACACCAAAAAAGAATGCCACACCATGTTTGATGCATCTGCAGTTACACTGAGTCACTCAGTTTTAATCTTGTTTAGAGGAGAGCTTCATGCCAGAGAAGTTTTTTTGGAGGGACTTTGCCATGTTTGTCAAGTGGCTAATTACAGATCTCTTATTTATTATAATTTTTTACAGGCCAAACACAATCCTCAGGCTTCGATTCAATCACTTTGCCACAGAGTGCAGTTGGGACCACTTGTATGTGTATGATGGAGATTCAATTTACGCTCCCTTGCTGGCAGCTTTTAGGTAAGTTCCCCGTGGTAAGAATCTGACTGCAAACAATCATATTTCTTTATCTTGGAGGCTGAATTAATCGTGGCTCCTAGCAGTATAAATATGTTTCAGTAATCTAAATATTTAATACTGCAAATACTGCACATAAAGCAAGTGTCCTTTTGTGCAGTCATCATCAGCATAAACAATTAAAGAGCTGTTTTTGCTTTTACAATGAACAAATCATGTTACTACACTGTAGCATGTAAGCATTATGCTTTCATTTCCAAATCTTGATTATTTGAGAGACAAAAATTTATTGTCATCCGGTGGAGCTTGAGATGATTCAGTATGCGAGCTCCTTCTAAAGCTGAAAACTACCCCATTTATCAAGTCTGAACATGACTTAAGTTTGACTCATACTATGTCAATGCTGACAGAAGGCAAAAGCCAATTAATCAACATTGCAGGCGTACAGGTCTCATAGAACTGTGTATATCCTTATGCACCTTAAACTTTACATTTTTGAACCCTTTGGAACGTGTTCAGAAACAACAACGGTGGGTCAGACAATCTTAGAAAAACGTGTGAAAATATCTGTTCTTCTGATGAATGACTGGTATTTGGCTCATCTGTCTGTGGTGAGACCCAATTTGTGGATGCTGGTTACCCGTCGACATTTCACGAAGAAACCTAAATATAACTTGTGCGTTTCTGTACTTTAGTCTTGTAGTGACAAGCACCACCTTATGTTTTCTATTCTTTTAGCTGAAATTAGAAAAAGAATCCCAAATTGCATATGGAAAAACTAATGGTTCCCTTTAGACTCTGCTTGCTCCAAGTGGCTGATTAACTACTTCCAGAATTAACCTTCTGCTGTGCTTCCTTTCATTTGTGAAATGAAGTTCTAAAAATACTGTATTATAAAAAATACTTGTAAATCTCTGTGAGAGAAGATCAGTACAGGAACAAAAAGTTGACTAAAAAAACTTTTAAAACACCACTTGTTTTTTTGGGTGTTCAATTGAAAATGCAGAGTTGTTTTGTAATGAAGAATGTCTCCTGTAAACTTTCAGACTAACCTGAGGTCAAAATAGACATGTGAACGAATTGTTATTTTATTCTTAGCCTCTCTGAAGAAGAAGAAACCTTCTCTCTTCTAAAACTGCTCCTTAAAAAAACTTGGAAGTGCTCTCCTGGTATCATGCACTACATTGTTATGCAGGAAGATGAAGAAATGTCATCTTTACTCAGTCATTTTGTTCTAATCGAGCTAATTTTTAACACGCTGTTGAAAAGGTGAAATGATCATGATTTGTGTCTGCAGTTTCTTATGTGTTTCCCAAAAATTAATAGGCTTTTAAAATTGAGGTTATAAGTAGTTCACAGCGTTAACAATTATGGTTCAGACTTTAAAATCATCTGTAAATCACTAGGAAGTCTGCGCCTGAGGACAAGCGAGCGTGTGCTTAATACAATAACATTTTTGAGGCAGGAAAAAAAATTCAATTATTTTTTAAATTGCTTCTTTAGATGACATTTGAATTTCATCTTCATTAGTAGTGAGCTGTGTTGTTCAGTAAACCAAGTTCAGGAAATAGCAGATGCTTCTAATTTTGATGAAGTGCAAAAAAGCATCTGTTGAAAAATACTTTCTTCTAATACAAAAATAAAATGCACTAGAATTTTTGAAAAGCAGTGTTCATATTTTATCTCTGTTCTTGGCTTACGTTCCATTTTAAAGTTAACCATAACCGTATTTCACTGTTTGCTATTTTTGCACTGTGCCAGGGGATTTGCAAGATTGAGCTTTGTATAGCTGGACATTGTAAACTTTCAGAGTTTGTTGACAAACAATGTAAATTCATCCTCTCTCCAGCTGGCTTTTTGGTACCTCCCTGGCTTTTTACAGCAGTTGGCTGAGCCCTCACTTCACTGCTCTTATTTTTCTTGACCTTCTGCTGCTCGCTTATGTTTGTTCACAATATGCTATTGACACTGAATATAAAATGGTCTTGGAAATCCACAGTACTGGACTATGGAGAAACTTTAAATTGGCTTTATCAATTTTTAACTGTGATAAACATTTGCATAATGCAAACATTTACATGGTGCAAGTGTCTGCATAAACTGTTTACTAAACTCCTTATAGTCTGAGTGCCCCCAGGGCAGTCCGGTCTCGAACATTAAGCTTTTTTTTGTTTTTCCTATTAAGCAGGGTTAAAAATATCTTTGCTGGTTTATATTTGTGATCATAGGCAACATGAGACACTGTAAATCTGCTGCTTCAAAAATGCAATAAAAGAATGTGGAGAAAAGAGTAATCCAGCATGTTCTTCTGCACAGAGTGAAGAAATGTGAAGCAGACAAACTATGCTCATCATCTGTGAACTTTGTTGGCTGTGTTTTTACCTTTACTCCATGTTAAACATTTACTGGAGCTGCTTTTGCACCTTTATTTTCATTTTGGCTGGTTGGCAGGGGGCGTTTTCCTCTTCAAAACCAGTTGTTCTTTTGCAAGACCTTTGGCCGTGTCTCTGCACTTGGCACTGGGGGGTGAGACCACTCAGAAGCACCTCGTGGTTGCTGTCAGGTCAATGGTGGAGGTGATGGCAGCGCTGACTGGTGGCAGTGGCTGCCTCGTGGTCACTTTTTGACCCGGCTGCTCTGTGGTGCCTCCATAAGTGTGCGCCTGTACTCTCAGAAAACAGGAGCATCTCACCTTCCTCTCGTTACTTGCAGCTAATGAGTTTGAGTCTAGGCAGAGAACATGGTGTGAGTCGGGTTGGAAGGCACCCTGATTTCATCCCTCACTCAAAGCAAGCCCAGCTACAGAGCAGGATCAGACCCTTGCTCAAGACCTTGCCCACTCTAGCTGTGAATTTCTCCTAAGGATGGAGATCTCATTGATCCACTAGGCCAGTGGTCCAATGCTTGGCCACCCTCATGTTAAAAATAAAAAATTAAAAACCAAATCTTATATTAATATTGAATCAGAAGTTTTTTGCTGTAAGCTGTGTCTGTTGCCTCATGCCCTTTTTCTGTGAATCTCATGCTATCTTCTCTGTAATCTGTACTTAGGTAGTCAAAGGCAGCAATTAGATTTCACCCCATCTTCAGCCATCTCTCCTCCAGGCTAAACAAACCTTGTTCCTTCTGCTTCTCCTCATACATTGTAGTGTTGTCCCTCTTTTACTTTTTTTCCCTTCTATTCTCTCAGTTCTTTGCCAGAAATTGTAACTCCACATTGTTGCCATGGGCACATGCAAAGGATCTCTCTCTTTTGCTTTGTCCTCAGTGCCCTTTCTGAACTGACTCGCAAACCCTGCTTACCCCTCGCCATCGACTAGTCTTATATTGCTTAGGGCAAGTGATTAGCTGGTAACAGCAGGGGGGTTGCTAATGAGGACTAATTACACTGGGAAAGGCACAAAGCATGTTGAGTTGGTACTATTTGTGTTACAAGAATATCTAGAGGAGCTAATCAACTTAGGGTTGATCTTCTATAGACATACAGGAAGAAGTGGCCCTTTCCTCTGCCTACTGGCAGAGAATGAACTGTAGGTGGACGTGCTCTGTGTAAAGATTGCCCAGAGAGGTGGTAGATGTCCCATCCTTGGACACATTCAAGGTCAGGCTAGTTGGGGTTTTGAGCAACCTGATCTAGTGGAAGATGTCCCTGCTTATTGCAAGGGGGTTGGACTAGATGACCTTTAAAGGTCCCTTCCAACCCAAACTATTCTAGGAAAGAAAGCAAAAGGAATGTTTAATGCTTAAGTTTTAGTGCTCTGTTTCCTTCAAAGCATGCATTGGATGACCTTTGCTCATGTGGGGAACCAGATTTTTGCCTATCAATATTCTCACCCTCCTCTGATGGAGCTGGCACTCAGCACATATCAACCATCACTTCCCAAATCAGTTTTTATTCTGCGTCCTGAGATAGGGGATGGGTGATACATTCTATTACAACTCTGTGCTGGACTGTGTTGTGACACAGTCATCATGCAAACACTCAGTTCATGGAGCAGTCCAGCTGAGTTTTTGTTCCAGCAGGCTGTTGTCTTAGTATTTATTATTTTGCTCTATTTGTTTTCTTTGGATCTGAGAAAACTTTTATAACATTGCTTGAAAAAAGAAATCATTGTAAGTGAGGAGTGAATGTATTTGTGATTTTGCTAGAAATGTACCTGTTGAATGATGTTCCCTTGTTTACATTTACTCGCGAGCCTGTCAGTGAGCCAACTGATCCTTTGAATGCATGAGGACTGATTAATCAAAATGTCTTTGCGGTGGGAAGTCAGATTTCTTAGAGAAATGTAAACGCATTGTATCAAAAGTGCTTTTGTTCACTAAACTGTAATCCCCTCCAAAACCATCAAATCAATTTGACAAGATGGACAAAGTTTCTGTTTTAGAGTTCCAAGCGGATAAATCTTCCGAGTTATACCAAGGCCTGTAAAGGAAGCTTAGAGCAGGAAGTTTCCTTAGTTCTTCACTTTCTCAATTCTTTTCTCTTAAACTGGTTCTGGTGGACTGAAGAATAAGAGTTTGATTTTTTTTTTTTTTTCATTAATTCAAATATCCTGTTCTGAGCTTCACAGCTAACAGGCAACAGACTTGAAGTTTTAAAAAATGAAAAGAAAATTACGCTGTGGCCAGTAGCATGATCTGTCTGTCCGAGACTAGGTACTAACATAATTTTAAAAGTTCTAAAGTACTTCTTCACTGTAATTGCAAAATAGGTGTTAATTCTTTTGAGGCTTTTCAGTTCATGTTCTCTTGAATTACAGTCACACTCATCATGTGACATAATCATTAAAAATTACTGAATGGCTCATGAGACACATCTCGATATTTTTGTGGCTTGTCCTTGTTCTGCTGGTTCTGGAAGGAAGAACATGGTGTTAAGAACTGGAGAGGTTTTTGGGGCGAACCCCCCTGATCCCAAGGGCTTTGGGGGTGGGTAGGCTTGCCCTGTGCCAGTGCTGCTGCAGCTGGGTCTGTTTCTCGTGTGAGAAGGGAAGATGGATTCAAGAAAAATTGTGCTGTGGGGTGTTGCCAGCTCTCAATAATGAGTCTTTATTTTTATAAGTGTCATTGTAATTGTTTTTCTTCCTTAAAAGTCTATGTTTGGGAGTCATCTTGCTGCACAAGAATATTAGCTTTTCCGTTAAGAAAATCAATTTGAGATGTCTCCTTATTTTCATCCCCCTCCTTTTTTTGGCATTCATTTATTATTAGTCTGTTCTAAGTTCTATTTTTGGCTTGTTTATTTTTTTGTTTACTCTTGTGATTATGGTGATGTGCACGGACTGGTTTTTAACAAGGAAGAAATTACATTGTTTTGCATACATGTGTCTCCAGATGGGCCAAAGTATTTAAAAATCAAGACGAGAATGGTTTCTCATTGCATTTCAGTAGATTAAGAAGTCATTGTACTACCCACATTCTGGTATCATCTTTATCCTTCCTGTTGATCTGTACTCTGTATTGTCTTCCTCTCCTGGTTCCCGTCTTCTTCCTTTTTTGACTGTTTTCTGCTCAGTAGAACTTCTTACATTTTTTGATCTCCGCCACGCTGGCAGGTTGTGCGTCAGGAGAAAATGATGAGACGCTGCCATAGCGAATCAAGGAAAAGTGATAGAAGAGATGCCCTTTGTTTTAAAAAAAATTCCTAATTTTCTCTGGTGTAGGGGAGAGAGCAAGGCAGGTGGTATGTGCAGGGCAATAGAGAAGTGATTTTTCACTCCGCCACTGTCTCTACAGAATCCAGCGCACAGAAAATAGAAGTTGTTTCAGGGCAAAGCAGGGGTTTGCCTTTCAGTGCCTAAGAAGCAGTGTCATTGGACAGCTTGGCTGATGAGTAGGAGTATTTATTTGCTTTGGAGTAGTGATGATTGTGAAATGTTTTGAAACCTTATAAAAAGAAATGGAAGCGGTACATTGTGAAATAGACGGATCTTGGCCAGAGTTGAGTGATTCTGGGTTGTAGATTAAAGGAAGTTTTGCGTAAGCCTTTTATCATTCTGATTCTGCCTATTGGATATCTGCCTTGGATACTGTAAATTCTGTTTGTGCTGGTTTATTCGAAATGGTGTGCCCAAAGTAGGTTATTCATGGTTTTCAAGGTTCAACCTTTCTCAAACCTGATCCATATCATTGTGTTGTGTTCATTTCATGGCTTTGTCTGAATGAAATTACAATCTATGAAATTTCATCAGGCTGCTTTAAACTTGTATAGGAGGGATAACATCCTTCCCTAGTATGCTTACATCTGAGTCATTGGAAAAAAATGGAAAGAGAGGAGCAGCACATGGGAGACGTGGTGAGAGCATCCGCTACAGACGTACCTGCATTCTTCCCAAACAAATCCCAAAACTGAGATTGCTAAGAGAACAAATAATTTTCCTGTGCTAATCCTTTTATTAGGAAAGGTTATTGGGGGAGATTTGTGGCTGCTTTCACTACCACCATTCACTCTCTACTTTTATTCGTTGCTGCTGTTATTCTCCCCTCTTTAGGGCCTTCCAGTTAGATTGTCCTTTAATATCAGTGATAAGTGCTGCAAGAATAAGACCAAAGAGGAATAAACCAGAACAAAGGAATTTTCTTTTGTCCCTGAGCTGTAGTATGCCTTACCCTGAATTACATTCAGATACCCCCTTTTCTGTGGTGGAGACATACCATCTCACAGTTTGCATTACAAAGGAAAACTATGAACCAAATAGCAAGAAGTTTATTAGATTTTTTTTTTTCTTTGATGTTTTGGGAGACAGTGTTTTGGGAGAGATCATCTTCAGATCAGAAGTCTGAAATTTTAGAATGAAACAGGCACTTCTTACACATGGAGAAAAAGGCAGTGAAATTTGCCTTTCAATCCTGTATCCTGGAGATCTGAAAGAGGAAAAAGTAATTGGCTTTCTCGTGAGGAAATACTTACTGAGCAGCATACCAGCAAAAGTGCTGGAGGTGTTTAGCCACAACATGGGATCAGGTTACTGTGTTTTTATGGCATGTCGGTAAAATGAAAGATAACATTTTGTTCACGATAAGCCTTGCTCAGGAAGGGCTCTTGTGCAGTTTGCAGATACACCTTGCCGTAGGTAACACATTCATCTGTTACTCTTGGTACAAGCACCCCCAACATCGATAGCGAAAGCTTTTGGAATGGATCAGTGGGTGTCAGTGTTATTCTTTGAGCGCACCATTGCATTGTGTTGTGGGGACAGAGAAATTCAGGTCACAAAAGTGCTTTACAGGCAATGTGAATGGGTTCCTGTGAATAGCTGTGTTTTCCTTGGGTGTAAAAACTCGTTTACACTGTCCTAGGGAACTGTCTTCAAATGCATTTGCTTTCTGGTCTGAAAAGAGGAAAAGTAAGTTCTCTTATAGGGGAAAAATTCTTTTCATCGTTGCTTTTTAGTCGATGGTGCCCTCAGACATTCAGAAGTCGCAGGGGACGAACCAGGCTGGGCTGTTTTCCCGGGAGAGCTGAGGCTCTGCAACTTGTGCCGGCTGCTGGCACCCCTGGAGCTGCCTGCGCTTCCCTGCCCGACACTCTTCGCTCTGGGCATTGGAATCTCTGCTTTTCAAAACCTTTCGACATAGCCTTTGAAAATACGACTGAGGCTAGGGGGGAAAGATGGTTCTCTACAAGAAAATAACCGCTGACTGTGAATAGGAGGTGTAGACAATGTGCTTTGCTTAGATAAAGGATTTATAATAAAATAAATTCAGTAGACTTCAAATTTGTATCTGCTCTTACGTCTTTTGTATGAGGGAGGAATTGACTTCTTTGTTTTGTTGTTGTCAGGCTTCTGTTAAAAGAATAAACATTTCCTTTCAGATACAAACTGTTTTGTGTGGTAGGTAAAGAGATAGTAGTAACTCTTTTCAAGAGACATTTAGTCTCCTTTTCAGCTTACTTTAAATATTTTGGCAAAACGTTATATAAATCTGTACTGTGTCCAATTTTAAATACTGTAAATAGTCTTGCCCATCATCCTCCCTTCTCTCCACTGCTCCTGGAAAAGTAAAGGGCTGGAGGATCTAGCAGGGCATGGAAGGGTGTAGAGAAACAGCCAGAGGTGACCAAAGGTGGGAAGCAGTCAATAGAGTGGCAATAATGAGCCTGATCATCTTTTAGGCCGGAAAAGGCAACAAATGTGGATGTGATAAGTCAGATGGAACTTTATGAATGAGTGAACAGTGGGAGGAGGGTGAGCGAAGGGTGATTATACTGACTCTTCATAGAGGAGGAGCTCAGGAGGCAGGGGTGGATGATGAGACAGCAAATGTAAAGCAAGCATAAGTTCTTTCTCAGCCACTGCAGAGTTAAATTGTTGACTTCCCTGCTGCAGATTTTCCACATGAGGAGGGTAAAAATGGTTGAGAATGGAGTTAGATAGAAGCATGGATGAATGGTTTATTTAAATGTGCTGACTTGGGTGCATTCTACAGGTCAAAGCACCTGAACTGTGGGTTTCTGGAAGCTGGATAACGTGTCGCCAGAATGCTCTGTGCTTGCTTTATTTGTCACAGTCTTTCCCAAGCATTTGCTGTAGTCCATAGTCAGGAGGAGATACTGGGCTCGGCAGACCTTTAGGTTGGCTTAACACAGCAGGTTTTATGCCTTTGGGACACAGTAATTTATGTTTGCAAACTTGCCACCTTATTTTAGGAATGGGTCCTATTTAAATCATGGCAGAGTAATAACTGAGGCAAAGTAGATTTTTGGTAAGAATAACTGGAATTCTAGACAGCTTCAGGTTTACTCAGGTTAAATGCTTTTAAATATACATTTATCTATCAGAGAAACGAAGTTGATTACTTCAGGGTTTTCTATTTGCATTCCTTTGTGCAGCCACTCCTCTTGCAGACCAAAGCCGTGTGTGTTGAGGGCAGCAGTATTGCCACTGGAGAGCCTTGATATCCTAATTTGTCTGCACTCCTTGGTTGGTAACAGGGTCACAGCACTGCAGATAAGTAAGCCAGGCAAGACGGCTTGCTAAGGTACTCCCTGAAGAATGTTCGAATATCTTTCTGAGAGGGTCTTGAGGGTTCTTATACCTTTGAGAATGGGGTTGTTCTGAGGGTTGGCTGAGTAAGCGTACTCACAATGTCCAGACATTTCCTTTTGACTATTTAAGGAGTTTTGTTGAAGGAAAGCAATCTGATAACACTTCTCTAAAACGATTACTTTATGCAAATTCATTATAATTCCAGTAGGTGCAAATAAATACCTTGTTTCAATTTTTTTTTTATTAATACTGATGCATTTACTATTGTTGCTTCGCTCTCTTTTATTCCAGTTCTAACATTGTTTTGGTTCTTTTCTTTGCCAGTGGTCTTATTGTTCCTGAGAAAGATAGCAATGAAACGGTACCTGAAGTTGTAGCTACTTCTGGATATGCTCTTCTGCATTTCTTCAGTGATGCTGCCTATAATTTAACAGGATTTAACATCACGTATAAGTAAGTACTGCTACTCCAAAGCGCTGTTGCAAGTTGAGCAAAAGGATGTTTCCTCTTTTCTCATTTTTTCTGTTGAAATAAGCAATTGCCGTTGAAGCATGTAATTATGAGTAGATACTTGAATTTAGATTTTTATCTTTATTATACCCTTGCAACGACTAATAACTGTAATGTGCTCAGCATTAACTTCAGTTGTCAGTTTTAAGCGTGGGCAAATGTTTGCTCAGAAAGACATCATATTATTTGTTTTATTAGATTTATTTGATCATATTCAGTCAGTCAGAATTGATGTATTTTATGCATGTATGTGCTTTTATGCATTCTGCAGAGATGCTTCTGCACAAACATCCTTTTGCATAAGAACACACATTCAATCTGGGGCACTGAACTGTTACTACTGTTGAGGATTCTCAAACAGTTTTCTTTGGGATGCGCTTTCTTATTCAGTCCTTGGATTGAATTGCTTAATCTGGCTGCTTTGTTGTCTGGAATGGTTTTGTTCTGTTATTTAGTTCCTGTTTTAAAAATCACAGATGGGTGCTTTTTTTTCACTAATGTATAATTAGTTGTCATTAATAGGCTTTTTAAAAATGATTCTAGGGCACTACCTAATTCATTTACTTCAATATCTTTCTAAAAGCATCTAATGATCTCAATGTGGTCATACAAAGACAATTTCTTGCTTAGGCCGAGGATCATGGGTTTTGAATTTTTTGCTCTTACAGATACAAATTGTGTTTGTGCTGCACTGGGAGATTTTAATTGGGGTGTAACTTGCAGAAGTTCTCACCTCTCTCTCAAAAAAAAAAAAATCATCTGCAACATCTTTGGTCATAACTGCCTTTTTGCAAAACTGACGGTTTTCCTTAAAATGATGGGCTTAATTTTTGAATAGTAGCCGTGGTGCTTTCAACCTTTTTCAGCACTTAAATATACAGTGGAGTCTTTGGGGGGAAAAAAAAGAAAAAAAAAAAGAAAGAAAAAAAAAAAAAGAAAAAAAGATCATTACCTCTTCAAAGCTCCAGAGGACATTGAGAAGCCTTTGCGAAGTTAGTTGGAACATAGCACATAGCAGCTGTTGTAGGAGCATTTTTCAGGTCTGGCTGATACCATAAACCACGCCACCATCTACCGCCAGCGGTCGGTATTGCACCATCGCAATAGAACGAAGGCATTCTCTTAAAGAATAACCTGCCCTTTTCAGGTTCTTTAAGAGACTTTAATATTTCTTTAAGGCTTCACTTTACTGATCATTCAAAAAAAAAAAAATCGAGTTCCTTTTTTTTTTTGTGGTTTATTTCTTCTATGTGTTCTGGTCGTTAGGATTCTTCCTAATGTTTTTTCAGAGAGTAGGTAAAAGCATGTATTTATATATGATACGTTTAGCAGTCTTTATGGTAACTACTGGAGTTAGGTATTTGACCAATACTTATGAAATTATGGTCTTGGAGTCAGTGAGTCCACTGGTCACATGGCAGTGAGAATATTGGGTAGTAATCCCAATTTGGGAGTTACACTGGATGATACACTGATAAAATACTGGAATTTGGAAAAGAACAGGGTCACTGAATTTGGATCTTTCAACAAGAATGTATCTGGTTATACCTTGGCTACACTGCAGATATAAAATCAGAAATTATTCAAAACAGGCACATCTTAGACTTGGGATTCATCTCAAGTGTGTTCCTTAGGTAAGCAGATCCCAGAATAGCACCTAATTGTGAGTAGTTTAAGTATAAATTGCACAGACAACACAAACGCCTAAAGTGCTGATTCAATTCTTCACTTACTGTTGGGCGTTTCAAGGCAATTCATTTGCATTACAAATGGCTAAAGAAATCATATTGGTAATTTTTCAGAGGAGTTGTAAGTTTAACTCATTAAGTGAGGCAGCTCTGTAGATGATAAACACAGAACAAACCTCTATGGGTCTGTCACATCAGGTTCTAAATGAGCTGCTCTTGTTGGTTTGTAGGTTAAACAGCTGAACTGCTGTATTAACTTTTGATCAGCATCACTTTTGTGTTTGTTAATAAGTGGTATGGCTCAAGGAATTTGTTTCATTATTGACAAACCTTCTTTCCCTGATGTTCCGCAGTTTCAATATGTGTCCCAATAATTGCTCCGGCCGAGGAGAGTGCAAGCTCAATAACAGCAGCAATGCTCTGGAATGTGAATGTGCCAAATACTGGAAGGGAGAAGCTTGTGATATTCCCTACTGCACAGATGACTGTGGGGCACCCGAGAGAGGGCATTGCAACTTTAATGACACTAAGGCGTGTTTGTGCTCTGCAGGCTGGCAAGGTAAGTCTCACGATTAATATGGAGAAGCTCTCTGAAGAGGTTGCCTTTTCTCTGTGTGGCTCTTGCAGTTTAATTGGGGGTATTTTAGAATGTTCTGCCTGCCAAGTATTAGCATTTTGACTAGGAAAAAAGTAGCTGATACTTCCATCTACCTTTTTATATCAAAAGATCACACATCATTGGTACAAAATTCTTTGTAAAGCAACTGTGCTACCATGTGCTTGTTGTGTACAAGCATCAGATAAAAAATTTAAGTCTCATTGGTGTGCCCCTAAAGAGAAATTAAGCCCAGTGACAGCAGTTAACTTGTTTGAACACACAAAATGCCTTGTTCTCATGTTCAGCAGTGCTGGTCAGCCATGTCAGCCTTAGCAATGGTTTGGACCAAACATACATTTTTCCTCTGTGAAAGATATACCGACATGCAAGTGTTAGTCCCATATGAGATGCAGCCAGCCACAGCACTGGCAGCACCTGCTACCACCACCATGCAGCTCCACTGCGAAAGCAGACAGTGTGTTAGGCACTGTGAGAAGGTGCCAGGTTAGCAAAAGGAGCATCCTAAGGAGAATGTGGTAACCTCGGTACAGGGTACATCTGCCTCTCGGGTATAAAGCCAGCCACACGTAATACACTTCAGGGCTTGATCCTTGCCTGGACACCACATCTCCTTAGGCAGTGCAGCACCTCTCGATGCTTTTATGGATTCTGGCTGTGCACTGACAGCAAAGGTGGAGTCAGGTTTGCCGAGGTTTGCTCAATTTTTAGCCTGCCCCTCTTTTTCCTACTCTCTTATTTCTGTAGCAGGTTAGTGTGTAAGGGTTCTATGACTCTATGTATCTATGGAGAAAAAGAGAAAAAAGAACCCCCCCAAACCAAACAGTAGCAGAAGATGGTGCAATCTGCTCTCCCTGGTCCTATTCTGAAGCTTTTTTACATATGGAAATGGTCACTCTACCTCTGAAACCAGGAGCTTTTCAAGGGTGATAAACCGGATTCCGGTCTGCTTTCCTAAGATTATTGGTTATAGAAACTCAGGAACAGCAAGCACGTGCTGTCTCTTACAGTCAAGACCATAACTCTCGTACACAGTGATTCACTTCTATGACTGTCTAAAGGTTGTTCTGATAAATCTATTCCTTTTCCAAGGGCTCAGCAGGTTCTGTACTGTCTGTTGTCTGTAGTAATCCTGTGCATGTGGATGGGTGTCACCGAGAAGACAGACCACCCATGCAGCTTTTTCCTTCGCTTCCTGCTTGCTGTTCCTCTTCTGGTACGCCAAGGGGAACTGTAAAAGGAAGCTTGACAGGGAAAAAATTGGTTTCAGAAAAGCAGAAACACAGTTAAAAAATAAGTGAACAATGCACCAAAATGTATTGCTGAGAAAGAGGAATGAGAAGAGGGAAAGATAGCCATAAGACCCTTGGGCTTTTCTAGCATACTGCTAAGCAGGTCTCCTGAAGCTTTTGCAGGTTGTGTTGGGTACCTGGTAGCCAGGCAAGTTCCTAAAAGATATGTTCTTAGTGTGGAGTGGGAAGAGGTCTGCGCTGTGCCTGCCTGTAATCTCTGCGGGGGAGAACAGAGTGCAGTGTCTGCTTTGCTGCATCACTGATTCATATAGTCTGGAACTGCTTTTTTGTTGTGCAAATAATTTTAAATTGGAAGTATGTGGTTATGGTTGAGAGATCATATACCAGGTCCATCACAGATTGCTGGTGTGGGAAAAGAAATGAGGATCACAGCTTTCACCTGTTGCCTGGCCATGCACCATCTTTGACACCTGTGGTGCAGGATATTGACCTCTAGCTGAAATACAGGCTTTGGGGAAAATCACCTTAATTTTTAAACCTTGTTTTTCCAGGTCCTGGCTGTTCAATTCCTGTTCCTGCAAACCAGTCGTTTTGGGCCCGGGAGGAATACTCTCTTCCAAAACTTCCTAGAGCATCTCACAAAACCATAATCCATGACAATAAAATGTGGATTGTTGGAGGCTATGTCTTCAATCATTCTGACTCTCAGAAGGTTTTAGCGTGAGTATAAACCTAGATAATAAGGTCTAAGTAGAGGAACTTGGATCTGAGAATTATTTTTAGAAAATGCCATCTGACATGCTGTGCCTACACTTCATCTCCAGGGGTAAACAGCAGCAATAGAAACTTAAGATTCACGTTTGAGATTTGGGAAAATGCTGCTAAGGGGAGCTAATTTTGGAAAGGAACAAGTGTAAGGTTCCTGATGTTCAGTGAATTTTTGATTTATCTGCTTCTAAGTTAGCTCTATCCTCGCATTCAAAGAGGGCAGTTCTGCTGCAGTGTTATTAGTTCTTCATTGTATTATATGTGTGTGACTTCAGAGGGTTTGGCTCCTTAATTAATGCATACCAATTGCTGTGCACATTCATGCACAGTGGATGGGATACCAAACAGGGAATGGCATTTAGGATGATGACGTTTATGCAATAAATTGAGATTTAACAGTAACTAAGATATCAAATAGTACTTGTGTACCTCACGGAAAACCCTCATAAAAAACATGTCAGGCTTCCTCGCTCATAAGCTTTAATAGGGTTGGGGCAGATCTAGGCAAAAGCTGGACTTTTTTTTTTTCCCAGGGATACCTCTGCATTCTTTGCTTTGATGGACTTAAGCAAGAGCTGTGTGTTCTGAACTCATGTCCGGAAATAATAATTCTTATAGGGGAAGTTAAAGAAAACGCACTTAGTTGTAGAATAGTTGCTGATTACATCCACAATTTACTCTTTCAATGTCATGGGTGATTTTTCAACAGATACCCTGTGGCTTCACTGAATACTTTTGCAGAGATGATTTTATTTCGTAAGGCTGTAAGCCTTGCAAGTATAGTTCATTCTTTTATCTAAAAAGCCGTGGGCCATTTTCAGGGCAGAGGGTTTACCTTGATTCAAGTTCACAGTAAAAAATACACTTGAAAGACAAAGACATAATTAAAAAGTGCTTTTTAAATGTTGGTGGGTTTTTTATCAAGTAGTTGGAACTTATCTGAACTTAGTGTAAACTTGGGTGGATCATGTGGTGTAAGTTGTCATAGTTTAATAGACAATGCATTGCCTCTTGGTTTTGCATGGGGAGGAAAAAAACCTCAGGGTAAAGCAAATCAATACATGGATGTTAAGTAACAGAGCAGGATTGACTGGATTTTTTTTTTTTTAAATCTGTAAGTAGTCTGTGAATGATTTGTGCATGCTGAAATCTTGGTAGGACTTTTGTTAACTAAAACAATTTCCCACAAATCCTGGAAAGAACAAGGAGTAAATTTCTTGACTTTATCTATTTCTCAGATAATTAATTCTATCTTTATTATACAGGTATGATCTTATTTCTGAAGAGTGGCTTCCACTGGACAACACTGTGAACTCTGTAGAGATGAGATATGGTCATTCGTTGGCATTACATAAAGTAAGTTCGGTGCTGCAGACTCATCACCCACCTGGTTTCTCCCTTTCCTCCCCCTACACACACCCCTTTCCACAGATCATTCTTGCTCTGGGAGAACCACTTCTCCTTCAAAGGCTTCTCCATGGACTGATATCTTAGGAAGTCTGTAATGCCTTTGCTTGTGTGTTCCTTCTTTGCCCTTTTCACAGAGATTTTAAGGACGACTGAGGTCAGTGGGTCCGTTATTTCCTTCTTACTGTCTGTGCTTGCAAGATATTCTTGATGGCTGGAGTTTAGTGGGCTTCAACTGATTCCCCATCTGTATTTTGTGTAAACCACAAAAATATAAATATTTTTATGAGCTCCTTTGTCCAGGGGACCAAAGCTGAGCTGGTGAATTAGGAATTTTTGGAACCTGCTCTGCTTCTGCAGTAGACCCGTGAATCTGTTCTTCCAACATCTGAAACTACAAGTGGATTTGACTACTGCTTAATTCATTTCTCACCTGCATGACTTGCCATGTGGGTGCAGGCCACGTGAGAGCAGAAAGGCAAAGTCTTTGAAAAGGAAATGAGCTAATCCTTTACTGACCTTTGAATGTTAATTAGCTCATCACAGTGCAAGCCTATAAAGCATAATTATAAACACTTGAAAAACTCTGCATAGCACCATTCACGAACAAAACACTTGAAGAACCTGAGAAGGATGGTAATTTCTACCTGCAAGGGCTTGATGCACATTCTGCAAATAACTGTTCAAAAGTAGGTTATGATAAGTGGGTTTAACATCAGTAATGGGCAGTGTTTCTCAGGAATTTCCCAAGAAGCACCAGGTATAGTAGAGAATTTCCCTTTCCAAGGTTGCTGCCTTGTCAGTAGGGAGACAGGGCTCCACTACCCACTTGGGATTCATGACTGACTCTGACATTCCTGGAGAAACCCACAGAGGAAACTGGACAGAGTTTTGGAACTTAGCTATTACAGGATGATTTATAAAACCCTGTCGAACTGTCCTGGCTCTCTTCATTGTGAAGAGTCCTCATTTCTTTTTTTTTGTCAGCGCATTAACTTGGAAGACAAACCTATTAGTGTACAGACACAGAGGAATTTCCATGATAACTGCCTTTCTTACAAGCATCTTCTGCTGTTTGCATTTGCCAGTTGTGGGAGTGATTCAGCTTGGTTATTAAATCACCTGACTTCAGGTGCCTAAGTTTGGGCACCTCTGAGCTCTGTTTATAGCGAAAACAGACGGAATCAGTAGAGGTAGTGTAATCTGTAGAGCAAGTTAGCTCACTCAAAAGTAGGCTCACCTTCCCTGTTTTTGATCAGCTGAATTGTTCTGCAGGCTCCGCTGTCTTTCAGAGTGGATGCTTAGACATTCGGCTACTATACAGGCACCTAATTTTTGATGTCTGTCATCTGAAGGTCAGTCCTGCCTCATGCACCCGTTCCCCTCTGTACCCTGATGTAGGCTGAATTGCGTGTGTTGAAAGGTATTCTCACATTATGAACTTGGGTACAAATCCTGGCAGTCATGGTTGCTTTTGTATCAAATGTGACTGGGGAAAGGAGATATTTTTCTCCTTGAGAGAGGAGAAAAACTTCGGCTGAGAGAAGGTAAAGAGAAGATAAAATATAATAACTTCATTACTTATGTATTAGCTGTTTCCTAAATGCCAACCTCCTTGGACTCATTTTAAATCTAACTTATTTCAGGATGATATATACATGTATGGTGGAAAAATAGATGCAACGGGGAACGTGACCAGCCAGCTGTGGGTGTTCCACATTCTCACCCAGACCTGGGCTCAAGTGATGCCAGAAGCCAAGGAGCAGTACGCTGTTGTTGGCCACTCAGCACACATTGTCACCCTGAAAGACAACAGCACGGTCATGCTCGTCATCTTTGGGCACTGCCCTCTTTATGGGTATATCAGCAATGTCCAGGAATACAACCTGGGTGAGTGGGGCCCTACCTACCATTTGCTTCAGTTTTAACGGTTGGTATGAAAATTGGTTTAAATGATCCATATCCACATAGGAAAACACCAACAGATATGTTCTTCTGCTTCTATTTGTATTTATGTGAAGTCCAGTCTAACTTCCAGTGCTTGTATAACACAAACTGGGATCAGGCAGCTGCTTTATACAGCTTGTTTAGGTCCCAAAGAGGGCCAAGTGGGATAACTGTGGGACAATTTAAATTACTATTTCTCTCTTCCTCTCACAGAGCAAATATTTTTGAAATTATTTTGTATATCTTGCGAATACAATAATAGCTGCAACAACTCAGACCAAGTATCCACATTACCTGATACCCCTGTTTCCAGTAGTGGTGATTAGCAAATGCTTAGGGGAACAGGGAATGACTTTCTGGACTTCCATTTGCTGCATATCTCTGGGAATAGTCCAGAATCTGACTTCAGATATTTTCAGTATCATCAGTGGTGAAATGTAGGAAGCTCTCCAGATGAAGTGAACTTCTACCTAACTTACCTGCTCTGAAATGGCTCTCTGGAGGCATGTCTCTTGTTCCACTGACCAGGTAGAGAACATAGTTAAGTCCAGAAGCTCTCAATGTGATGCACTGGTTATTGTCAGAAATAGTGGGCCTATCTGCCCTTTTCAACCTGTTGTCCTTGTCCTTCAGTCATCCTGATCCAGAGGATCTACTAGAGCCTACTTTGCTTCACTGGTGTTCACATGAACGAGATTTCTTCCTCTAGGTGAAAGCTAGAGAAAACTAGGATATGTGGGACAGTGATTTGGTTTTCTACTGCTCTTTCTCCCACGTGTGACCTCACAGGCTATTAATTCCTTTGCCTTTTGTGTGCCTGACCTGCCGTGGACTTGGGGAGCTTGTGTTAGGTTTTCATTCTGCAGTTGCTACAGAGATTTGGTGTGTAATTTAGCCTTTTTGTTTCAGTTGCCATTATATTATGTCTAGAGTGCTTCAAACCAATGTTTTCTTAGTGAGTGAGATATAGGACCATTAATCACATATTAGTTTTTATCTGCAATGTTCTTCACAGTCATATCTGGCTTCAGTGCTGTCTGTCTTTATATATATATGAAAGTGCTCTTGGGTGCCATTCCAAATCAAACCACGGTGCTGGCATTTTCATGTCATTGAAATGCAATATATTATTTCTGTACTTTTTATCTCTCATTTACTTAGCTTGTCTCAAAATGTATTGAAAGACTGTAGAAGAGATGTTTCTGATCTAATTAAAAATACTTGACAATATTTCTTGACAATGAACTCCTTGAAGGAGAATATTTTTGGATATGAAGTGATAGAGACAGTGTCTAGACCTGAGTCAAGGGAAACTCAATTTGTTTCTCTGCCAGATTTGTTGATAAGTTACTAATGGAGATAAATTAACCATGTTCTGTCACTCACATTTTTCATTTCTCAGGCTCAAAAACATGGAACATTTTACAGACGAGCGGAGCTTTGGTTCAAGGCGGGTATGGTCACAGCAGCGTTTATGATTCAAGTACAAGATCAATTTATATCCATGGAGGTTACAAAGCATTCAGTGCCAACAAATACAGGCTAGCAGATGACCTGTACAAATATGAAGTTGATTCCCGTATGTGGTAAGTAGTTCTTCTTCCTGTAGACCACCCTGTCATTTTTGTTTGTAGTAGACAAGAGGATGGGGTATTTGATAAGGGTACATTAATACGCAGTTACCTATATTCTGGATAGATAGTGTGCTCTTGTATCTGCTCATTTTATGTCCCTTTGAATAGAGAATCATATAATAACATATAATCAAGACTGTGAACGAGCCAAGAAATCCATTTTAATCTATTGTAATAAAGCTGAAAAGAAAAAATGCTTGATGAGATTTTCTTGCCAGCAGTACAGACTGTGCATATGAGTGCAGTTACTGCAGTCAAGTGAGTGATAATTCATTCTGCAGTTAAGGCCGCAAAAGAATTTCTATTATAACCTCATTTTCTTCTGGCTCTGTAACTGCTTGAAACATTAATTTCTTAAGCTGAAATCTTCTGTGATTTGTTGCTGCCCAAAGGTGAGTTTTATTTAAATGCTGTCACAAAACTTCACAATTTTGAGCTTTAGAAGTAAAATAAATTTCCCCCAGTTTTGTATTTTTCTTAAAGTTGTGACTCGTGAGAAATAAAGGATACTCTCCTTTGAATAACGTGTAAATTTGAGTCACTATATCCCCTTTTAAAATAGCTTGTATTTGTGCAACAGCTGTTTGTGAGTCCATACTGATGAGTGAATTAACTTGTGACTAATTTCCAAAAACCTTCCTTCCTGCTCCATTGTACATGCAGTCATAAACCACACTTCCTTTCTTGGTTCAGTTGATCCTCCGCTTCAGCCATGGAGCAGGCAAATCTGGCTGGATAGGCAAGGAAATGTCACAAATGTGGCAATATTCTTCCCAACTGCTGCACCACCAACTTCCTTTGGTCACATTTATTTTGTCAGCCTCAAGAGGACTGTCAGAGAAGGTGGCGTGTAGGAGTGTCTGCTCATCTTTACTTTTTTTGGTGTCATTGACTCCTTTTTTAATTTTTTTGGTAACTTAGGCCCTCTCTCCCTCTTGTAATTTCTTGGAAAGGCAAAAAAATAATTCCCCTGAGCTTTATTTTGGCAAATGTGTTTCTCCCCATGTTCCCTCCGGTGTTTCAACTGGCAGCTTCACAGTGGAATCACAGAATCACAGAATATCAGGGATTGGAAGGGACCTTGAAAGATCATCGAGTCCAATCCCCCTGCCAGAGCAGGAACACCTAGAGCAGGGCACACAGGAACGCGTCCAGGCGGGTTTTGAATATCTCCAGAGAAGGAGACTCCACAACCTCTCTGGGCAGCCCGTTACAGTGTTCCGTCACCCTCACTGTGAAGAAGTTTTTCCTCATATTTAAGTGGAACCTCTTGTGTTCCAGCTTGCACCCATTGCCCTTTGTCCTGTCATTGCCTGGCTCCATCCTCCTGACACTCACTCTTTACATATTTATAAACATTACTGAGGTCACCCTCTGCTGTACCCCTGGTAGGGACAGAGGAACGCTCAGAAAGCCCCCGTGTGCTTTAATACCGCTGCTCGTGCCTTAGAAACAGGTCCCTGGTCCAGGCTGTTGATGTACCGTTTGCTGGATATTTTGTTGTGAAAGCCTGGGCTTCGGCGCACGCTGCTGTTGTGCAGAACTGCCACGGTGACAGCCTGCAAGCAGTGACACCGCTGCCTGTGACACAGATGTGGCCGCCTCAGGGTTTTGCTTCAAGCCCACCCTCTCAAAGTAGTAGGGAGATTCTACAAAGGGTGACCCCTTGTGCACAGCGCCGTTAATCATGCTGATTAAAGGTGAGGTCAGTGGCAAGTATGATTAATGCATCCCTCGATTTAGTCACAGATGAGGTGTTGAGTTTTGCAGACATGAAGCTGCGGGGCTCTGTTAGTGGTGGCTGCGTAGATTTCCTTAAAATAGGTTTGTTAGTTTTGAGCAAGAGATGATGCCCAGTTTGAAAGAATTCTTTAGGCTACTGTAAAATTAGAGTTACTGTAAAATATTGGAGTTCTTCCAGGCAGTGTCCATATCGGTGAGTTTATGCTCAAAAGCCCAGTTAGTGTAAAAACGTGATAATCCCCAGGGAAGGAATTGATGATTTTAAGATCCATAGCTTTGGAAAGAGACATTAATAGACATATTTCTACTATAAATTGACAAGCAGATGGGAAGATGAGAAAATGAAATTAAAGGGGAACTGAACAATCTGGAAAGGAGGTTGCTAAATATCTCACTAGTAAAAAAAAATTAAATACTACCCCCCCCCAACTCTTCCCCATACCCCAATGCCTCCTTCAGCTTGGATTTGTGTATTGTTTTGTCTTTGCCAAGTACTAACCAGTTTTATTATTACATGTATTTTTATTTCTGAAGGACAATTCTTAAAGACAGTAAATTTTTTCGCTATTTGCACACGGCTGTGATAATGAGTGGAACCATGCTGGTGTTTGGAGGAAACACACACAACGACACCTCCATGAGCCACGGAGCAAAGTGCTTTTCTTCAGATTTTATGGCGTATGATATTGGTAAGTTCTTGCAGAAATAATAATAAAAGAAAAATCTTGGATATTCAATAAGAGCTGTCTTCAAGACAGCTAATTTACATGCTGGGTATATTATACCAAATGCCACTAAGCATACTGCGGAAGAATGTATAATCAGGAGAGGCTCGTTTAGCTTGCTACACACTACCAAGCAAATGAGGTGGTGCAGTGATTCCTAGGCAAACACAGCAACGCGTATTCGGTCAACAGTTTATGCGCAACCTTGGGCATTAAAAATTATTTCCTGAACAGAGAGTATGTTGTTCTACCATCTCAACCATAAAGCTATTCTGATATCTTGAGTGTGTTTTAATCTATGATTTATCAAATATGCAGGCTGTTAGGACAGTTACAAGCACTGGATGCTGCCGAAGCTCATCCTGTGCATGGCATGCTCTTATTTAACTACAGGCTGGCTGTCTTGTTTGGCTGTGCTGTTTATAATGTCAGTTTGTTTATATGTACACATTATAAACATAAATATCCCCATAAGCACTATTTAACAAAAAAGCCAAAAGATTGGATTTTATTTGGAAAGATTGGGGTTTGATGAGCTTGAATAACCAGAAGAGGGCAGTATGTATTTGTAAATCCAGGATCCATAGATGATGCATTTAAGAAGAAAAGAAAAAGAGATGAAATTATATAAAAGAAAGGGCATGCACATCCAGATAATTCACACTGGAGAAAAACACCATTCTATACTCATATCACATTCTGCCTTCTGCTCTATGAATTCCTTAAATGTGGGGTCGTGCAATTGATTCCCTGAAATAAACGTAATTTCTTGGAGTGAGTGTCCACTGAGATGTCAATCCTGGTTTGTGAATATGCAAGCGAATGGATTGCATTCAGCAGCATGGTTTGGCACCCTTCTGCTATTTTCCTGTCTGTTACAGGGATGATTCCCTTCTGCTTCCTGTGATTTCAAATCATATCCCTGTGGAATTTATTGTGTGCTCCTAGCTAGCTTTATTTCAAGTTTTTCCTTGAAGAATTCAAATGAGGTGTTTTGCAAGTCATGGACAGAGTCCTTTTTTACACCTTTGATACCAGTAGTGATTGATTTTTCTTGCTACATTTTGCTATCTTCCCAGACCCATTGAACTGTCTATTAGGTGTAAAATGCAAGTTACATTAATTTGAAAAAATATGCCAATAATTGTGTTCATTTTGATTCAGTTTAGTTAGCAGGCACACATTCTGGTTACATGGAAGTAAGTGTTGCAGTCAACTTGCCCAGTCCTTGCCAGTTTTACAGTGAGAATCAGACCTTACATTAATTGTACTTCACGTGGCAGGGATGAGAGGTCTTCTGGTGCTTTTGGGTACCCTCAATCCTTAGGGAAGAGATTCTCAGGCTGGAAAGAACAGATTGTTTTCAGAAAATAAAGACCATTTTCCCTTCCCCTTGTGTGCCAGGGCACTTCTCTTTGCATTAATTACCTTATCCCTTTGGACCAGGAGCACTCCCAGGAATACTGAACGTTATTGTCACAGCAGAAACACCTCCTTGGTGGTTCTTCATGCATGATCTCTGCAGTAATTTTATTCATGGTGTTGATGTTGGTCTCCCTTGGAATAAGTCCATATACTGTGGGGAAGCATTGTAAATACCAAAGACCATTGTGGCCATGCCACCATAGATGGATGTGACTGTCACATCTTTAATATAGATGTGCTCATGTGTTTATTATCTATCCCTTGATGCTCCTAAGGCTCAAGCTACCCAGGAGAAAACCAGGCAGCAAGCTGAGTGCCTTCAGAGGAGAGACTTAGTAATTGGCCATCTTAGCATATAAAAATAGGGAGTATCTGGCTAATTTGCTCATTTTTAACGTTTTGTCGATAAAGATGATATTTTAGTGATCATAGTGATAGTTGGAAGACGGGAGAAAACTGAAATTAAAATGCAGTCTAAAATGAAGGCTTCAAAACCAGGTCTTTTCTTTAACCTTTACCATTACAACTTAATTGTGCAGTAACACGTTTTATTTATATTGTCAATCTTTTCTGGTTTTCTCAAATTTCTAACTAATGATACCACATGAATTGCATGTTGTGAGGATATTATCTTCTTTTTTTTTTTGGGTGTATGATGCAAACAGATGTCACTGAGATGTGTGCTGGAATTCTCTGGAGGTTTAGCAGATTAGGTTGATCTGAGAATGCGTTAATGCTTCTTATCCTTTTATCCTTCACTTGACCAGGTGGGGCTTATTCAGTTCAAACTGTCCAGGTAATGCCCGGTTTTGGAAGGTTTCAGGATAATAGCCGAGCTGTCTGTGTGGATGTGCATTTCTTATTTCTTCTCAGGACATGCTTTTGGAATTTGTTGACATTCAGGCTGGGTGAGCGCTTGGGTAGAGCAGTCTCACAATATTTTTCCTATTTTCTGCACAATTCAATGACTCTTGAGCACTTCCTATCCCCAAGTTTGTTTTCTCTGGCCTCTGTAGAAGAGTTTCCTACTCTGCTGCAGTTTTATCTCTGGGTGAACAAATGCCTCACCTGGATCCTTTATCTCCTTCTCTCAATAACTCATAGCAGCAAAGGAGCCACACGTGACTTGTGAGTTGCAGCCCCTCCATGGCTTTGTGTTCGTCTCCATGAGTGAAAAGGCACGGGTTGTGCTGTGCCAACCTTCACGTCCCTCGTGTACGAGATCTGTCAGAAACAAGAGTAGAAACTTCACAGGCAGACTGTCTCAAAATTCAGTCACTGTGGGTTTAAGTAACCATTCTTTTTAATTTCTAAATAAGTTTTAACTTTATGATTTTTTTTAAAACTCAGCGTGAAATATTCATGTGTGTGCTCGTGTAACAATCTTCTCTCCCCACAGGAGAGAAATTAAAACTCTTCTATTTACCTCATCAAAAATTCAGTTCTGATGATGAGCACAGAAAAAGGCTGGACGCTTTCATAGTATATGTGTTCTTTTCAAATAGTATATTTGATAATCCTGTGCATTGTAAGCTTTAGGCTTCACTTAACTTTTAAGATAGGAAGGAGAAAATTCTTTGTAGTTTCAGAATTATTCATTTTTTCCAATACTTGATCTACAATTAAAGATGGGAAAGAAGCTTAGAAAGCAAAACATTCCAGGCCTTCTATTAATGTAGAAAAATATGTTTCTTGGCCTCACATAACTCACAACTTGATGAATAAAAAATTGCAAATTGCAGTCCAACTTTGCTGAAGTCTCCTATTAAAAATTGGAACCATGCATGCTTGTCTCAGGAGTGATGCTGGGCTAGGTTAAATATTTTGAAAATTGAGTAAATGACGTTTAAAAATAAACTTCAAAATGACAATTTATCAGAGTATTAAATCCAACCAACTGGGTCCTGTGTCTTTTATTTGTCAGCACTTTCGAACAAAAGTTTCTGCTGGAGCAGAGATTAGGATCAGTTGTTTTACCCAACAATTCTCAACTAAATTTGATAAAGAAGTTAATAAGGTTGTTTTTCTTTGTCCTGTCAGTTTCTGTGTACCAGTTTTGATTTTGTGTGGGTTTTTTTGTTTTTCCTTTTTTTGTTGTGTTGTTTTTTTTTTTCCCCAGAGGTACAGTCCATGGCCTAGCAGTTTTATCTTTTTTTAAAGAATCTGTGAGTATTTGAGGGCTCTGTAGATCTTTACAGCAGATTACCTTTTCTGTCTTAATTGCAGAAATTGCATACAACTGCCTTTGGGTTGTTAGCCCCCAAAGTGATCCCATTCACATTCTGAAGTTTAAGTGATAGGAATTGGACTGACTTTTCCTGCTTTTGTTCCTTTGATTGCTCACTGGGTTATATGTTTCTTAGGTTATTTTTCTTCATGCTGCCTAAAGGAAGAAATTACCTGAGAAACCGAGTAAAAAATGAAGCAGAACTTATAAATGTTATGCTAATAGAAAAAGAGGGAATAATCTCACATTATATTAAAACAGAAAAACAACCACAAATCCTTAAGCTATGATGAGTGAAAAATATTTTTCAAAACATGGATATCTACCCTCTAGGAACATATTTGCAATGGATAGGGAAAAAAAAAAAAGTCTGTTCTCAGTGATACTGGTTTGGGGCAAAACTACAAATAACTCTCATATAAACAGATAAAAACTAAACTTGTGATGCAGTGAAAAACTCCACTAGTGAAAGAGAAAAAGCAACTCAAGCTACCACTGTTTAATTACATGTGATTGCCAGACAGCTAATAACCCCTTCAGCGCAGTGCCCTGCACCTTTCTGTTTTCATGAACTGTTTAGGTGATGGAGCAGAGCCACTGCATCCTGCTTTTCCTTTTTGTCATACTATGGCAGCTGGGGTGAAGACTATGTCTTAAATCTTGCAAAAGAAGTAACTCAGCGCTTTCGTAAACGGTCCCGTTTCACTCAAGATTTGCATTTTGGTGGTGGGCAGAATAGTCTCTCTAAGGTTATTGAAGTACTTTGGGATCTTTCAGGAAGAATTGTGCTGGTTAAATTAAAAAAATTAATTATACCAAGGAACTTTTCTGAAATGAGCTTTCTTTAATCCTAGCTTGTGATCGGTGGTCTGTTCTTCCGCGCCCGGGTCTTCATCATGACGTGAACAGGTTTGGACATTCTGCTGTGCTGTACAACAGGTAAAGATACAAAGAAGCTGGGGGGTATTGGCATTTTTCATACCTCAATAAATGTTTACATGTAGATTAGTAACACTGAGACCAGAGGATTGAGGATGTGATGCAAACCTCTGAAAGTTCTCAAACTCATGTGAAGTCTTCAGTATCCACCTGTCCCTCTCAGCCCTTCTTCACTGCACTAAACTGTCTCAGCTCACCTAGTTCTTGCAAAAATTTGATGTTTTCTGTACTTCTATTCCTTTTTTTATTTATAGATATATTTCTCTTTCTCATGTATTTCATAAGTTTTTTATTTCATATTTCTATTTCTTATTTAGTTGAACTGACAGCTTTTATCTCCAAAATCCTACTTTCCCTCATGGCTTCTAAATTTGTCAATGTTTCAGTTTACATTGCTTATCCTATGTATATCCTTATACAACATTTACGTGATGTAGAGTATTTAGGTGAAATCATAAGTGAGATTTCTGCAGTTAAGCATTACATCACTGTAATAATACCCGTGCTTTCAGGTGAACATCTGTTACTGTATTTGAGTCTGCAGAACCAAGTTTGAGAAATTATCTTTCTTAGGAGTCATTCGTTCTGGTTCCTTTATCCTCTGAGGACACTTTCTGTTAATCAGTAACACTATTTAAAGCTCAGTTTAAGCCAGACAGATAACTGCCACTGCCTTTAAAAGGAAGGTACACTTTTAGATACCTCTTTTTTTTTTTTTGGTCTCTAAAATCTCACTTGCTATGTATTTGTTTCAGTGTATACTGAATACCAGCTGTGCATTTGCTTCCACGAAGAGCAATTAAGCCCATGCTTTAGTTCTTTGCTAAAATAGGATGAAAATCATAGGAAAATACTTCTTATTCCACCAAAACTTTTATTTAGCTGCACTGAGTCTTCTTCAGTGTGTTTTTAAATGTATGTTTACAAATATGGAGGTGCAGGGATTTTTGGGTGACATTTTTGTGTAACTAATGAAATTTGATGTTTTGCCTGAAGCAGTTGTGATAGTAAAGGATGTTTTTAAAAAACAGCCTTCCTCCCCTCCCCAGTATTATCTTGTTTTGGGGTTTTTTTGGTTGACACAATGACTTTTTGCTCAGTTGCTAACAGCCATGAAAATAACTGTGGTTTTGTCACAGTGGTGTAGCAAGATGTGACAACACTGAATTGTTTTGTCACAGTTTCTGAATGCTGCTTTAATGGTGTGATACCGTCTCCCTGATAATTTCTTTTTTAGCCTTCCTCTCTCTCTTGCCACTGTTATTTACAGGAGGATCCCACATTTCTGCAGCATTTTATATATAGTCACAAAATTGTTGATCAGGTGTCATTCAGAGTTTTGGCTGAGGGGAAAGGTTGGTCCATGACCTCAGAATAGTTTGACTCTGTCTCAACACCCATCTGTTGAGGTTCTTTGCCTTTTCTGAAACAGTGGAAGTTGTCAGACCTTTCTTTTTAGTGCTTTCCTTAACCAGGAGCTATTTATTTGGATTTATACATGCTGGAACATAATAAAACACCTTGCTCACACCTTGAATCACGTTGACTTGCAGCACTGCCTGGTAACATAGGCGCAGATATTTATATCTTTACTTACATTTTGTCTAGCATCATGTATGTATTTGGAGGCTTCAACAGCCTCCTCCTGAGTGACATACTGAAGTACACACCCCAGAGATGTGAAGCTTTTGACAACGAAACAGCCTGCTTGCGAGCAGGTCCTGGTGTCAGATGCGTGTGGGTTTCCATCCCTCCTCACTGTGTCCCCTGGGAAATGGCGACGGTAGCGCAGCGGCAAAAGGTCTTTGAAGACTGTCCTCCCAAGACAGGTATGTGTCATGTTCTTTCCATTTCCTCTTCCAAAGGGTATATAGGCTCTTTTTCTTTTCTGAATCCTGTCGTATGTTAGTTTTATGCCATTATCAGTTGAAGCTCAAGACAAGGGTGCTGTAGTTCTGCTTCCGCACGTGAGGCACCTTCCTCTGACCAGGTGGCTGCAGTAGCTTGGACATGTTTCCACCTCTCCTCCCCCTGAAGCTGCTTTTGCTCATTAGATTTTTATTTTTTTTCCTACTGTACTGCTTGTACTTCCTTTCCTATCCCAAACACACATCACCAGCAGGAATCAGTCCTGGACCATTGCTCTGTAGATGTTTGCTCCAAGAACTGACCTTGTGAGAGCCAGCAATTATCTGATGAGCACCACGGGGCATGGGAAGGGGGATCTGGGTCCTGCGGCGTTGTCCTGTACTCTTTAAGAGAGGCAGCAGGAAGAGTATTTTAAGAATAAAAAAAAGTTTATTTCTCTTTCTATAGTATTACATAGATAGGGACATACAAAAAGAACATTTGTTTTAAGGTCTGATTCCTGTTTTCTCCCTTATGATAATTTTTAAAGAACTTTTTAGCACTTCATCCCGATGCATTTGTTGCTCTGAATTGAATTATATGAACCTTGATTCTGTAATAGATGGCAGCCTTTAATTATTTAAAAGAAATTGATGTAAAGGGACATTGCTTTGATGGGCTCTCAATGTACAATAAATTTTCACAAAACACAGGCGATAAGCCATTGGAAAGATGAAGTGGAAAGTTCAAGCTTTGCATGAAAATGCTCCACGTAATTGAAGGTCAGGCTTACAGCAAAATTGGCCTGCAGTGGGAGATTTTCACTGTCCTTGTGAGATGTCCTCTGGCATCATTTGCATGGGTATTGACTGAACATGCATGCCTAGTCTTAGTTCATGTGCTTCCATGTCTTGGTGCATTTTCTGGTGGTGTGTTTCACGGATCCTTGGGCACTAAAAATGATTGATGCAGCAAAGGAATGCAATTTTCTATCAGTTCAATCACATAAAAGTATCTGATTTACTAAGTAGTCAATAACAGAAAATCTACAGGCACTACTGTTTGGTTATATCTTTTGCTATATGTAATCAAGTTCTTAGAGCTCTGTCAGGAAATGCCTGTTTTTGGTCATGCAGGTTTTTTTCTTTAATAGCTGTAGACAATGAAAAATGTGATCAGATTACAGACTGCTATAGCTGTACAGCAAATACAAACAACTGTCAATGGTGCACTGACCAGTGTATCTCAATGCATAACAACTGCACAGAGGAACAGGTAAAGTCTCTTTAATACTTCTGTAGTTTAAATATAGCCTTTGAAATATCAAATGTCCATCTGTCAGTATTATGACCCCTGTTGGTTTGTTATTTCCAGGGCTCGTGTAGCTCTGAATCATTAAGATGCTTGAATATTATTTATTTTTTTTAAAGTTGGTACAAGGGCTGTTCATGGGACTCTCCACTTAAGTTAGGAGGATGGCTAAGGGCAGGGGAAGAGGGGGTGTGATTACTCAGTAAGACACATAGCCATTTGGGTTTGTTATCAATAGAGCCTTCCCTAGAGAAATAATCCTAACCATTTTGTGAAAGCTTTAGTAAGGAAAATGTGTCAGATGGTGGCCTGGGGGAATACCTTGAATACACAGTACAGTTTATGTCCAGTGTCACAGCTTTAGAATATATAGGGTGCTTTCTAGGTCTGAATTGTGAAGTTTAGTGTGGTAGTCATTATGGCTGTTGCAAGCCGACGTTGGTTGGATGGGAAAAAGCCTCATCTATGCTCTTTCTTTTAGGTTCCTATAACTCTATATGACAATTGTCCTAAGGATAACCCTGCCTATTATTGTAACAAAAAGACAAGTTGTAAAAGCTGTGCCATGGATCAAAACTGTCAGTGGGAACCTAGGAATCAGGAGTGCATTGCTTTACCAGGTAGGTACTGGGTATTGGTTGTGTTTGTAAGAAAAAAAAAAAAACCCAAATTCACCCAGCCCCAAAATTTCTTTTTTTTTTTTTTTTTTCCCCCAAGCCCGTTGTCTGTAATTTTTTTTTCTTTTTTTTTAGTGCTAAGCTGGAGCAAATAATGTTGTTTAATCATACGAGCTTTGGTATGAAGCTTTATTTCTAGCAAATTCAGGAAGTCTGAAATATTTTTCAGTCCCAGTTGTCTGAAGAGTAGTATGATCATTTGTGTAATTATTAGGCTGTATTTCATCTCTCTCTTTTCATTTGATAAAAGCAGTACTGTTGATATAATAAGCTTCTGGAAGGTATTAAATTTAATAATGCATGCTATTTAATTTTAGAAACTAGAATTGTGCAAAAGCGTAATGGTACATACTGAACAAATTAGGCAAATAACACCTAAAGTGTGTAAGGAAAATTCTCTTATTAGAACATTTCCAGTGGGAGCTCATAGGAGTTGATTATTATACCCCCTGTTGCAACATGCGGATTTTTTCCTGGTGACTGGGAGAGAAGTAAAGCATTTTTGGTGACTGACATTTGCAGTTAATAAAATATAGAGAAAGGGAAAAAAACAACACAGAAGCTTTAAATGGGCATGGAAAGCATTCCCATACTAACTCTGATAGGACTAGACCTGTCCAGGTTTGGCATTTATGAGTCTGGAAGAATGAAAAAACTGGAAAGACTTCAGAGAAGAGCCATGAGAGCGAGAAAAACATCTTTTAATGAGATAGATAAAGAGCCTGGTCTGTTGAAAATGCTGTAGAAAAGGGCATGACTTGATCATATGTGTAAAAAGCCCATCTGAAAAAGTTAACACTTGAGAGTTTCTCAGTCTGATTAATCTAAACCAAGGCGTCGGAGATGAGCATTAGCTCTACAGAAATTGACACTGAAATGTCCATGTATGTTTTTATGTATGGGTAGTTACGAGTGGGGCAAGTAATTCACCAAGGAGTTTTTCAGTTGCGGGCATGGCTGTGCTCAAGATGAAACAGGGATTCATCCTGGAATTTTGGTGCTGTGGATAGGATTAGCACAACACCCCTCTTCTGTCGTAGAATCATAGAATTGTCCGGGTTGGAAGGGACCTTTAAGATCATTGAGGGCAACCATCAACCTACCTCTGATAAAAACCATCACTAAACCACTATGTCAACCCGTCTTTTAAATACCTCCAGGGATGGTGCCTCAACCACTTCCCTGGGCAGCCCATTCCAATGCTTGGTAACGCTTTTGGTACAGCAATTTTTCCTAATATCCAATTTGAACCTCCCCTGGTGCAACTTGAGGCTGTGAAAAGATATACTAAAAACTGCAGTTGAGTAAGTGGCTTGAAGCCATCAGCAAGATACTAGTTTCCTTTCCTTTACTCTTTCTTCTGCAGTGTTCACTATTCGATGATGTGGTAAGTTCTCTGACTACCTACTGCAGATAACTAAATGGTAGCCTCACACATCAGCTCCCCTGAACAGATTTTCTTTTCCTCTGGTATTTTTACATGTAGATACTTCTGAGCATGCAGGTAAGTCATGCTGGTTTGGAATGAGGCTGTAGATTTTATTTTGGTGGAAGGGCTTTTTCACTACTTTGAACGTTGTGAAGGTCACTTGCATCTCTGGTTTTACTTTCTTTTTTCCCCCCTAGAAAATATCTGTGGAACAAACTGGCATTTGGTTGGCAACTCCTGCTTGAAAATTACAAATGCAAAGGAGAACTATGATCATGCCAAACTGTCCTGCAGATCCAGTGGTGCTTTGTTGGCTTCCCTCACGACCCAGAAAAAGGTAGACTTTGTTACAAAAGAGCTGCAGAAGATGCAGTCGTCGGTGAGTGCTTCTCTTTTATGTCCCTTGAGTAATTAAGCCCTGACTGTGGAGAAGTCCTTGCTGTGGTATTGTATGCTCTGTAAAGAACAGACATGCCTCTTAACTGAAAAGGACTGATTTTTCTTTTGAAATTCAACATACCCTATGGGTGCTTTTGAAGTGAAATTGTAGGGAATGTAAATGGGAAAGATAAATACAAACATTCGCGGTGCCTCAAAGGTATCGCTTTCTATAATGAAATCACAAGCACGTTTCTCTTGTGGGATACATGACTGCAGCAGGAGTCCTCTTGTGACTTGTACACAGTATTTTAGAAATGACGGTCCCTTTGGGGCACCGGAGGTGTTTAATGTAAAGCGTTTAAAGTTAGTTATTCTGCTCAGAAAAGCGGCTGTTTAAAATGTCGGCTTCTTATTCCGCAGAGCTGTTCGGCTTATTTGGAGTTATTTATGTTTGATTTAGTGGCAGGTGCTTTTCTGTCGGAGCCAGTGAGAATTGAATTGGAATCTGTCCCTCTTCTTGCATCAATAAAATAAATATATATTTTTATTCCAGTCCCTGGCAGAATCACGGAGGTATTCAGGGCAGGTTGTGTAGGTGGTGCTAAAGCCCTAACAAAGAACGACGCCGTGCAACTTTGCTGAAATCCTGGTTTAGGCTGTAGAGCTGCTGTAGCTTGATGGCACATCAGAGTAACTACACTTTGGTCCCAGAGGCCACCGTGGGCAGGGCTGGCAATCAGGAAGAATGTTATATATAGGAAAAATGAGGCTAGAGGCAGTAGGATTGCTGCTTTTCGGAGGAGAATGTACTTCAGTACTAGAGAGTAATATGCCCCTGTTGAAAGAACATTCCCTGCTTTGATTCCCTTTGTAATTTTGAAGTGGCATTTCAACAATTATGGCGTTTTAGAGGGTATTTGATTTAGCCAAAAAAAGGCAAGGTGCAATTCAAGCAAGATTGTTTGTTAAATCTTTTGTATAAAGGGGAAGCCAAGCCTGGGATATTGTGAAAGTATGTGGTTCTAACAGCTCCAGGTGTTTCTGGGTATTCCAGTAGTTGTGTGATGTAAATTTCTAAAGACACATGGCAAACCTTCGCTAATAATGTCTGAACCCTTCCACTGGGGAGAAGAAAATCGTTAATTTATGGTTTTTTTTTTTTTTTTCATCTACAGTGTACTTCAAAAAATTAGCCGTAGAAATCTAAAGAGACTATTAGCCCTTTTTTAGTGGATATTACTGTTGAATGCTTCTAATGTGGGGTGAAAAAATAAAAAATCCAACCTGGATCTGGTACTTGAACTTTTGCCATTCAATGGCACACTGCTGTTGTGCTGGAGAAGGGTGTACATTGCAATTATTCCCTTTTTAAATAAGCTGTGTATAGGTGTTTTATAAGAAGCATACGTTTTGGTATATAGTGCTGTGTAACCCTGTTGCTGTTAGAAGTTGAAGCTTTAAGGTTTAGGAGTGCATAAAAGAGTTTGAGGTAGGTGATGGTTATATATAGCAGTAACAGAAGACGTATGGTCTAAAGCTTTCTTAAAACAGCTGTGACACCAAAGTGCTCTGATGGCAAAAAGATTCTAACAGTAAAATAATATACTGTACCAATACAGTTAAAATGCCCCTCCTCTAAGTAAGTGCCAAAAACTAAATTGCCAGTAGGAATAGTTGTATTATTGGTTTTTCCTATTGAGAACTTTATTGCCAGCGATACTAATTTAGATTTGGCCTGCTCTCTGTACCCTTTTATATGTACACAGTCTCAAACAACAGAGGTCTTCTAGCCAGACTATAGAGTTAGGTAGCTTATATCGCTTCAATTGTTTAGGGGACTCCTAGTTTTCTTCCTTATGTCAAATTGTAGCTCCAGAATTTTTTTTTCCCCTACGTCTAGCCATTTATAGGAGTTGCAAACATATCAAGAGCAACTTGCAGTTAATTTCATAATCAGCCAGTATGAATGTTTGACTTGTTCTCCTCCTGATTTAGATAACTAAAAATGTAGTTTGGAAAAGAAAAATAATAAAAAAAAAAGTTTTTCCAGAAGGATTTCTCTGTGGCATTTAATTCCAATAGTACTAAGAAACAAACATGTTCCTTATTACGTTTTTGCAACACCTAACCTGGTAAAGCTGTTATGAGCATTACACGGTGATGTGTATTTTCTCTTAGTACCTAAGGTAAAAAAAAACCTGGACATTAAATCTACCACTTTGTTTCTAGTCCAAAACTTTGACTCCGTGGGTTGGACTGAGGAAAATCAACGTGTCGTATTGGTGTTGGGAAGACATGTCTCCCTTCACCAATAACCTGCTCAAGTGGCTCCCAGATGAACCAAGCGATGCTGGATTTTGTGGTTATTTAGCTGAGCCTTTCCAACAAGGCCTGAAGGCAGCAACGTGTATCAACGAAGTCAATGGCAGCGTCTGTGAAAGGCCAGGTAAGAATATCTTAACTTGTATGTCTCATGGGGAGCAAGTTGACTAATAAGTATTTATATTTCCTAGAGAGTAAAGAAGATCACATTCATTACTTTTAAAATTAGCTGCATTGTCACTTTGCCAAAGAAAAGTGGTCCTGAGAAAGTGTCATGTGTAGTGATTTCATACAGGAGTTGAAGGTTTTAAAAATAGCTCTACATTTACACTGTTAACTGTAAAATGCTTGAAGTACATTACAATTTAATTATTTTTCTCTAAATTGCATACCTGAATGTGACATTTAGGTTAATTATGGTATGGAGCAATCTCCCATTTAAAAAAAATAAAAGCTACTTTCCAATTGAACTCCCCCTTTCTCCCCCTGCCCCCTGCTCCATAGCCAGAGGAGGATTTTATCAAAGTTTGAAATTAATTGGGCAAGACACTTTGGAGATATGATAACTTTGAAAAAGAAGCTATTTGCTTTTGGGAAAACTCTTCCAGCTTTGTTGGAAGTGTGTATCTTTTAGAATGGCTTGGTCTGTTAACTCTCCATTATAGCTGATTATTTCTGAATACCAATTAGTCCCTCTTTAAGTTTTACAAAAGTTGACTGATTACATAAAATCTCTAAGTAAGCTACACCACTTTAAATCATTCTTTGTGGAAGTGCAGGATGCAGATCAAAAATGTGGAACCTGAACTCAAAATTTTGTATATTTTAACCTGTTGTACTTGGAATTGGTTTAAGCTCTAACTTGTTTTTTTTTCGTGGCCTGAGAATAGTCACTTGAAACAGATGATAAAGCGCTGGCTCACACCAGAAACAGGAGTTAGTTCTGCTTTCAATACTCCTTTTATGTGTGGAACTGATCAAATAACCTAAAACACGTCTCCATGTGCTCACATAAAACGTGGGGTTTCTTCCCTAGGCCTCAGCTGGGAGAAGAGCTAAGGAACATAGCAACAGACCTGCAGGGAGATAAGGACTACAGTCTTAACACCATTTAAATTGTTTTCTGTCCACCTTAAAAAGTATTGACACTCACAGAATAAGAGAAATGATTTTGCAGTACTTCATTTCTCATATTCACCGTGGCATAAGGTATCTCTAGCTCCATCCAACAACACCACACTGCAAACAAAGCATTTCAGGTCTGCAATACTGAACTGTTTTTTCAGCCTGAATAATAGACAGGGCTTTTTACCCTTCTGCCTTTCTGTCTTGGGGCTGGTAACCTGTATGTTTCTGGAGGGAAGTTAACTCTTGTCCCCACCGTGCCCGCAGCTAACCACAGTGCCAAGCAGTGCCGCACGCCCTGCGCCCTGCGGACCATGTGCGGGGAGTGCACGAGCGGCAGCTCCGAGTGCATGTGGTGCAGCAACATGAAGCAGTGCGTGGACTCCAACGCTTACGTGGCCTCTTTCCCCTACGGGCAGTGCATGGAGTGGTACACCATGAGCAGTTGTCCACGTGAGTAATTGCTTCTGCGGCTTGACGGGTGGGCTGGAGTCTTGCGTTTGCAGGCGTTTGCTGGCAAAAGTCATCAAACTCTGCACATCAGTCATCCTGCCCAGAGGATTTTCAAAAATAAGAAGCGCCTAACCCCGGGAGCTTAGTGTGTGCAGCTCTGACCTGCATCATGTAAAGCGTGAATTAGGTCCCTGTTACGGGAACTATCAATTAAACTAAATGGCAGATAGTGAAGGCTATCAAGGGAGATGATGAAATTTCCACTTCTTTTTCTTTTTTTTTTTTTTTTTTATTGGAGAAATACTTTTTTTGTTATTTGAATTCCTATCCTTCAAATTGTTACATAATTCCATGTGATTAAGTTTTTTGGTATCTCTTCTGTATCTCTTTTATTCGTATGCAGAGCCATGTAATTTAATATTAGATTATCTGCATCAAATCCCAATTAGGGTTTACACAAATGTTTTATTCTGAAGCATTGTCTGGATATAGCCCACAGTAGGAATTTTTAACTTACTTTAAATTATAAATATTTTTTCCCCCTCTGAGGTAGGTGTGAGGAAACTGCGAAGGACTTACGGTGCTTTGGAATATTGCTTTCTGTTTTCAAAATGCAGGGAAATAGTGTAGAAATTTAAAGAGTGGTTGAACAGTTTTAGAAATTATTTTTATTTAAGTTGATGACTTCAGGAGCTGAGTGTGAGCAGGGCAGGCAGGAAGGCCAAGGCTTTTGGGGTAGCAGAGGGAGAAGAGTGCCTGTGTTCCCCAGGAGGGAAGTTGGGCAGTTTGGGTTGCTGCAGTTGCTCCAGAAACCTTTGGAAGCTGATGAGAATAAGCTGGGTAGCTCAGTGGTGCAAAATAAAAGAAGGAGAAAATTAGTTTCGGGTAACTGTCAAAACATGAGCGTGTGAACTTTCTGTATTGCCAGAAGTCAAAAAATGGTGGAAATATCAGGCAGGAGATCGGTAAGCTGAAATAATGGAAAAGAATGTTTTTCTACTATTTTTTTTTTCCTTAAAGGCAAATATTGTCAATTTAAACATCAAGCTAGAAAGCTCATCTTAGAACACCAACAATTTACAAATTTTTTTTAAGGATAATATTGTGAAAGGAGTAGAAAGAGTTTGTCACCCCTGAAATAAAATCACATTTAAGAAAGGAACAGTTAAAGGGTGGTGATGATTTTTTTTGCCTGATTTAGTTGATTGCTGGGCCCAGGGGATCTGCATCTGGTGCTCTGAGCATCCAAAGACAACAAATTCTATTCTGCATTTGTATTCTATGCTTTTTGGCTCAGATAAATATTTGAAATAGTAGCGTGTGATATTAAGACATGCAGTAGGAAGAGACTCGAAGCGAGTAAACAGACTGGTTTTTATAGCCTTTACTCCTGGATGGCTCATTTTGTAATCGGATGCATTGCAAATCGGTCAGAGGTTTTTTGTAGTTGGGAACATAAACCTCTGATTTTAGTGGGTGGTGTTTAATGTTTAGAAAAACTTCACACGTGTGTTGCATTGTTTCATAACTCGCTGATTAATTCAAACTTTGTGTTAATAGTTATCTTAGATTCTATAATAAACATACTGGTAGGAATGAATATATATATATGTGTATTACTGTGAATAGCAGGATAAATATTTACAGATGTGGCAGGATAATGCTTAAGGTCACAACAGACATAAGAGGGTTTCTGGTTTTGTCATTGAGTGTGCTTTGGTACAGTGATTTATACCACAATTTGATGTTTGGTGTTTTGGGGTATTTTTTTTTTATAGCTGAAAACTGTTCAGGCTACTGCACGTGTGCTCACTGCTTGGAGCAGCCCGGCTGCGGCTGGTGCACCGATCCCAGCAACACTGGCAAGGGGAAGTGCATCGAAGGCTCCTACAGAGGCCCGGTCAAGATGCCAACCCCATCTGCAACAGGGAAGCACAGCTTGGAGCCCATCCTGAATGTCAGCATGTGTCCCGTGGAGAACAACTATAACTGGTCCTTTATTCAGTGTCCAGGTAAACAAGCAACATTCAATTGTTCAAACATTTCAACGGTAGCAACGTTTAAATGCAAGGCGGAGAGACTTTTTAAGACTGTACCGATATCAGTGTTCCCTCATATTAATGGAGGGAGGAAAAGAGCTTGGAAGAGAAACAAGAAATAACACATTCTGAGATGGAAGGAGTTGTGTAGGTATCTGTAGGTGAGCAGCAGAGGTGGTCTGCGTGAAAGCTTATCTATGTGTTATTCTAGTGAAATTTTTCCTTTCCCTACAAACAAGTTTCTAACTTTTGGGTTTTTTATTTGTTTTAGGGTTGTTTGAAAGAAAGGCAGCTCTTTCTTTGAAGGGTGATTTAACTGTTAGTAATGCTCAAGGTGATTCTGAAATAATGGGTTTGACTCCATACCTGTAGAACAAAATTACACAGACAGCTGCTAAGCCCTTTCCTCCCCATTCCTTCTTGTAAATCTTTCCCAGTAGCTGTTTCCAGTCCTGTCTGTCCAATATGCACATACCGTTTTGGAGTTCAGCTTTCTGAGTCTTGCCTTAAATTTCAGGTTTTCAATATAGGCCTTTCTTTGAATTCATGTATCACTAGCAAGACTGCAAAGAACCTCTTTGGAAGGTGCATGAAATGGTTTCATTGAGCCTCTGCAGAGCACAGACTTCTGGGGCTCTATGTGAAACACTGTATTTGAGTACAAATACTCATCCTCTTTTTTTTTTTTTTTTCTTTTTTGTTTTTTTCCTTCAGCCTGCCAGTGTAATGGGCACAGTAAGTGTGTAAATGAAAGCATCTGTGAGAAGTGTGAAAATCTGACAACTGGCAAACACTGTGAAACTTGTATCTCGGGCTACTACGGTGATCCTACTAATGGAGGAACATGTCAGCGTAAGTGGTGCCTCAAATCTTACTGCGCTGAAGTCTTTGATGTTTTTTGCTCTTTACTCATTCCTCTGTTATCTTAACTGAAATTGATCCTGGTAATACATTTTTCTTTCCTACAAACAAGACACAATCCTTATTTCTTCAAATCAAAGATATGGAAACTGCTTGATGAAATTATTTGACTTCCATTGCACAGGATAAAGATTTTTTTTTACCCTCCTTGTTAACTTTAAATGACCACGGTGAAAAATTCAGCTCATTTTAGTGTCTGATGATCCTGTTTTGAAAAGAAACACTGTTAATCCCAATGTCTTGAGCACATTCCTGCTTATCTAAATTCCACCTTCCATTACTTTTGGTCGATGTATTGCGTGTTTATTGTTATAATTATCTGCTTCATAAAAGACTTGTCATGTTTCACTGAGGAGCTGGCTGGATTTCAGTTGAGGGTTGGGTGATCCCCGTTAAGATTGTAAAAGTTCGTAAAGTGCTTTGGGACTCTTTGGCACTAAGAATGTTTTTCAGTTGTGCAAGATCTAGTTAACAACGTGGGGAAAAATCTTTCTTGAAGGACCAGTACAGGTGATACTGAGAAATGAACGCGTAAGATTTGAAGTTTTGACCTTGAACCTTTAAACATTGCTCTGAATTACTGCAAATTTTGTAGCGCAGCATGAGGAGGCCAGTTGTAAACCAGATTCCAGCTGCTAGATGGTAGCAGATGTAAGGGAAGGTGCTTCTCACTCTGAAGAGTTTTGATGGAGTATATTTAGGTGGAGTGATATCATTAGAAACAGTGATAGAAGAGATAGAACAGAAATAAGATTGTTTGATGGCTGAGTAGTATCAGTTCTTCCATGAAATGAGTGTGGGTGGTTTATAGGCATTCCAGAAGAAATAAGTGAAGGTGATTAATGAGAGGATATTGAAGATTTGTAGTTGCTCCTTCCAAGTGTGGAGACAATCCAGTAGAAAATACTTCAAAATTCATTTAGTGTGTTTACTGGAAGTAGCGTTCACCTTTTGGATGAAGATGAGAGTCAATAGCTGGAGCATGAATGTCCCGTTTCCTAAGGCAAGAAATAAGTGATGTTTGAGGCTGTGAAGAAGAGCCTCCCAGCAGACAGACTGAAGGAGGGATGTGAAAAGATCACAGATAGGGGATAGAGGATAGAGGAAAAAAAAAAAAGTGTTGTGGTAGCTGGGATATGAAATCAAGACAGACGGCACAACAACACAGGTACAGAGGATAAGGTGCATCTATGACACTTTATTTCAGAACATTATCTGCAAGATTAAATACTGATGATATTTTTAAACTCATTTTGTGTAAAGATAATTTGAAGTGCAGGAATTAATAAATTGAGACTGAGTTTGCCTGAAAAAATTTATAATTCTACTCTGAGCATTCAGGTTTAATCATTGAATCACAAAGTGTCTTTTGATATTTGTCACTTTTCTCTGCGTGTGGAAATTGAGAATAAGTTACTTCAGACTCTTTCGCATGAGGATTGCCCAAATATAGTTTGTTGCTGAGATAATGAATGATAGACTGAAGTCATCCAGATGCCTGAAAAAGAAATTAGAAAATGTGTTGAGAGACTGTGGAACAGTATTCATTTGTTATCTGATGAAACTAGTAGCTCATGTCAAAAGTGCTTTGCTCTCAAGTGCTTTGGGCCCAAGTTTTTAATTTGCTGTGATTTAACGCTATTTACTGTGAAGGCGAAAGAATGAGGGAAGCAGGAAACTGGGCAGAAATACCGAGGTGGATCGGGAGAGAGAAAGTGGGAGGAAATCATCCTCATGCGGCTGGAGCGACTGCTGGTCGTTAGTAATCTTTGCTTAGCAAAAACGTTTCAAGAGGGTAATTCTTCACATAAGGGTTGTCTGATGGGCAACTCCTGCTTTTTCCCTCCTCTGAACCATGTTCCCCCCATCCCTTTAATGATGTGCTGATTCCACTCTTCTTGTGCATTTACGTACCATGTTGCGTGCTGCTCTGTTTTTAGAGCCCACCGTCACATCTGTGCTGGAGACGGTTGTGGGTACACTCCGTCCTGATGCACAAGCATCTGTGTATTTTCAAACTTACTGCCTGCTGTGAGTCCTTGTACTTTGATGCACAGGTCTGCAGCGTTAGCCCAGTGGCCCCATAAATATCCTGAAAATGGCAAAACGTTCAGCGCTGGAAAAAGTGCTGGTCTTTGGTATTTCCCATCCTAATGCGCCATCAAGAGTTTGAGTGACATGATTAGGGTTGTGGTTGCCTTTTAAAAAGGTAAGGCTATGCAGAGCTGGAGGTGACAGTAATGGGCTTCAAAAGCCAGGAAGGAATACAAAGAGTGGATGGAATAAGCTGCCTTTTCCTGCTCTGCGCCACCAGGGCAGGTGAACGGTGCTATATCGCTTGTGTTGAAAAATCTTTTGAAAAACTGCAGTTATTTCTCTGAAAGAATTTTTTGCATATCATCATAGGCACTGGTGTTTGCGGAGCTGGGCAGATAATAACTAAATGGTGGGTAAATCACTCCTCAGCGGTTGCTTTTCGGAAATGTCCAACGTGGAGAAGTGTTAATCGGGAAGGGCAGGAAATGCAGCACATCAAATGTAAAAATAGCTGCAAGGTGCTTTCTCTGCATTCAGGATTTTTTGAATTTTCTGATTAAAGTTTCACATGAAAATATGCTGGTGGTAGATAAGGAAGTTATTTGCAAGAGAACGGAAGGCGCTATTATGCCTGAAATCAGATTGCTGCTGCGGCAGTACTTCTGAATGCCTCCATGGAGCATTTGCTGGTGGCCCATGATGAGCTGCTGGCACCGTGGTTCTGCCAGCTCCCCCCTCCCAGGGCTGCCTGGAGCCTTGGAAGGTGGTTAAAGCGCTTGGCATGGGAAAATGGCGTTGGGCAGGTGGGCGATGCAGTTGACGTTGAGAAGCTGGACTGGGGTAGGAAGAGGAGGGGAGACCATCTCTAAATGAGTCTGTGATCCATGTTTTGTGAAGAAGGTGGAAGGAGATTTGTGGCGAGGTGGTTCATCATTAGGCTATTACCATGCTTTACAGTCAAAAAGCCATTGCCAGTAATTTTGGGTTTCTGCTCTGGCATGAGACTTTGGAGAGAAACTTTAGACTCTGGCTTGGGTGTCTAGTACATTTTGTCAATAGTTTGTTTCCAAACTTCATAGTTGTCTGAAAAGCCATGAGAAAATTTCTCTTTGTGCATGTTCTAGTCCCTTTGTGAATGATCTCTAGTTACGGGGCTCATAAGTAAGGCTGTTGTATTAAATAGCAATGTTTTGAGTGTTCAGTCTTCTTGATAAGCATGTGGCTAAAGAGCAGGGTGAGGAAGCATTAACGGTAGTGCTCAAGATGCTGTGACCTGCATCTAAACAACATGAAATTTGATATTTCTCCTAATTTTTAAGCATGTTGGTATTAAATATTGGTTGCATTTCACTTTGCCTACCTTTTGCAAAGCATAAGGAAGGCAGTACAACGCATTCTCAATACTAATAAGAATTTGGTTTGGTATTTTTTTTTTTTCTAAAGTGCCATTAATGAGAAGTGTGTTTGCTTCACAGAATACAATTATTTTGTCAAATCCTCATTCAGTCTACTTGTTCCCACAATAGGCCTTTATGCTTCTTCATATTTTGCTCCGTGTTGCTGCTAGGAAACCAGTCATCCACATCTGAGAAGCACAATTAAGTGTCCCTGATACAATATAGCTTCCATTATATACCCAATATAAAGAAAACATCAAAAGGATCCATAAAATAAAGTCCGAGGCTGGCAAGGATATTCAAGATGGGGACTTCATATCTAAGAATCTCCTGTTACGTTGGGTGGCACGTGCCTTCTTCATGAGAAGGCACCAGCCTTTAAAGGATACTATTTCCAGCAAGCTCGGGGACTGCAAATGAGGGATCTTCTCTTTGTGTCCTTTTTCCCTTCTTATATTGTACACTTGCCCACACACAGCTCTAGATGAATGCTCCTTCTAATTCATTGGTAGAACAACTTCTAAAAGACACCTACCTTCTAAGAAAAGTTATTATATCCATTCTTCTAGTTATAGTGAACCTTGTATCAAAGACAACTGCATGTGTTGGTTTTGTTGTTGTTTGGTGGTTTGGTTTAGCGGTTTGTTTTGCATTTACTTCCTCTTCATAAACAAAGGTCTCAAAGGGCATCAATGTTAACATCTTAATTTGAGTCAGGGGCATTCTCTGAAGGAGATCTCCTGTATGTCCCCACTGTCACACATTGGTTTGCATCTCGGGGAGGCCGAGAGTATACGGGCTGGTCTTTGTTGGGGATGCTACAAGCCTGATGTAGTCTAGGGGCAAGCCTGATTTGCTTCAACCATGACTTGGTGTCGTTCAGCTCATGAAAGAAATTCTAAACTATGCTGGGGCACAGACCCCAAACCCCTTACAGCGCAGACACTGTATTCTTAGTACCATCCATTTTACACTGCAGATGCACTGACATTGTGAATAATGACATTATTTTCTCAAAGGTCTAGTTACTTCTAAGCAACAGTGCTAAAAGCACCATGACCTCTGCTTTTTTTTTTTTTT
>VXBJ01005884.1:129082-164038 GCA_013400055.1 Nycticryphes semicollaris | reverse complement strand
TTTTTTTTTTTTTGTAAAATAGTCTCTCAAGAGTTTGAGTTTGACTGAAATGTGTTAGCAAGCCCAAAACTACGCCAAATACTGTCTTTTTCCTACTAGTTGTATGATATCCCTAGTGCTATCTAACAACAAGAGAGGAAGTTACATAAATTTTTGAGGCTAAAAAGGACAGTCTGATCACGATTGCTTACAAATATCAATTCTTGAGCCTGCACTCACTGCATTTTGACACACGATTCTATTTTTGGATGCCTTCTGTATCACCAAGAAACCAAAGAGTACCAAATGGGTTTTCATATGTACTTTAATTGTTGATGTATCTCAGTTTGGCAACTCAAGAACTTAATTGCTATCAAATCTGTTTCTTTTGCTTCTTTCAACATTGCATCGTTCCCCCCCTCTGCTCAACAGCTTGCAAGTGCAATGGCCACGCGTCTGTCTGCAACACAAATACAGGAAAATGTTTCTGCACTACCAAGGGAATAAAAGGAGACGAGTGTCAACTGTGAGTTCATTTCACTTTGTTATTTGAAATTAAAAGGCTATGCACATACCGGCATGGAACCCCTACATGTTTTAATGATTGTGTTTGTGATGTCTCTGCTCATCTCTTCCTGCTGACAGTTGAGTGACTTCATTGATGGTGCAGCCATCCGTGCTTCCCCAGGCAGGGGGGTGTGTGTGGAACATGAACAAAATGTTTTCCTGAAGTTTTCCATTTTTAGGAACATTTCAACTGAGAATGACATGCAGAAGGGTTGGGCTGAAAAAAGAAAATGCCCTGACCCCCCTACCCACCTCCCCCCCCAAACTATACATACCACTTTGCTTTCTCCCTCAAGAGTTTCTTTTTAATTGGTAGATTTTTTACTGTCTGTGCACTCTGATGCTGTTCTGGGGGAGTGTAAATATATCTGAAATAAGACTTTGACATTCAGGCATTTTAATGGAGCAGTTTCAGAGCAACAAATTTGCTGGAGGTTTCTCTGTAACATAACAGAAATGCTTTTAGTGTAATGTTAGTGGAAATAATTTCATTCCAAATGATTTCATTGCCGGGTTTATTTTTAAAGTGTTGCTCATTTGGTTTGGTATTTATAGGACTAGATCCTGGAATAGCTGTAAATGGAAAGTTTAGGTTTTGGCTGTAGTTATCCAGTTCCCTGCATTATGGAGATCTAATAAATACATTCCAAGTGGATGCAAAAGTTAATATGCAGAATTTTATATTTAATTTTTACTGCATGCTAGTTTGACATGAAATTTCTTCAGCAGACTAATATAGCTCAGACATGCATCTTTTATTTTTAATTGTCTACCATTATCGGCACAGGTGGTGTTTTCTGAGTTTTAGTGGCTGGGAATAAATAGAACTGAAAAAAAATACATTTATTAAAAAATACGTATTCTTTTTAGGTGTGAAGTCGAAAATAGATATCAGGGAAATCCACTTAAAGGAACGTGTTACTGTGAGTACTCATGGGATTTTGTTTGGAGATAAAAATGGTGTTTGAAGTTTAAAATAGCTTACTTAAAACTAGTCTTAGTTGCCTCAGTATCTGTTTAAAATACAGGGGATTAAGGGAACGACAAAAAATGATTTTATAAAACTTCAGTTTTCACAAAAGTATTGTTTAAAGAGAATGAAAATACTCTTCTTGATGAGGTCAGTGTGATGATTGAATCTTTCAGAACAAGCTTTTAAATGCTTTTCACCTGACTTTGAAATGAATTCTGGTCTTATGGAGAATACTCTAAAATACATATCTAATAAGTCAAAACTAAAGCATGTCTTTAGAATTTTTGTAAGTGCAAAATACTACTTTTGAAACATTCTGGTTCGTGTTAGAATGGGTAAGGTTTCAAAATTGCCACATTTCCTCTGAAATGAACAGTTGGATTCCCGTACAATTCACGAAGATACTTTGCCAAGATTCAGATTACTTAATGGAAACTCTCCAGCTTCTATTTGCAAATATTAACAATCAACGTACTGGCAGGCATAGATAGATCCAATCTTAAATGACATGAAGACGCAAGCCTTAAATAGTATTTCTGTGCAACACAGAAATTATCAATGTGCTGTATTTAGCAAATTTGAATTCTGCTTGAGCAGCCGAACAAGGATGCTGATGCATTCTTATGATGGTCTGTTTGCAAGGATAATCTAATTTGATGCTGCCAATGGCAGGGGTAGTAAAGTGGGCAAAAAGGGGGAAAAAGGCAGAATTTTACGACTCTTACAGGAACAACCTCAATCTATGCAGATCCAGTCTGGCTTGGTTTTCTACCTCAAAAATTTCTTTGTGCTTCATACATAGGAGTTGTGAGTAGATGTCAGAAGGTTGTTTAGTTCGTGCCTATCCAGGAAGGGGTCTCCTGGAGACACTAAGAGAAAAATAACAACTGGTGTATAGCTTTTATTTATTATTGCGTGGAATATTTCTGCATGGGTTTGGGAATATGTGCAAGTCATACCGCTTTTTAATAAAAGGATACTGAGACTCGTGGATGCATCCCCAAAACTGGCTGTGTGCTGTCAATTAACAGGATTAGGTGATAACCCCAGCTCTAGTCAGACGTGAGCCATGTGAGGGCATACGAGTAGGCCAAAAACTGGTCCTGGCATGCCTGGACATGGTCTGACCCAGAGTAGCATGGCATCTGTGCCCATTAACAAGTAGGTGCTCTGTAGAAACCCTCCCTGAATCCTAACTGATGCACGGAAACTCATCATGCGTGGAACTTAGTCCCCTCCCAAGTGGGCATTACACAGTCTAATTTTATTTTGTTAGTATTTTCTGTAAAGGCATGACAGTATGGAAAAAAATAAACTTCTTGGCAAGTTTTTTTTACAATGAATAGGCATGAACAGTCATTTTAAGGCTGGAGGCTATTGCCTGGAAAATGTAAGCAGAATCTTTTGCCCCACTAGATTCAACTTAAAAAGAGTTTTTTGTGGGATCATACATGCCTTGTAACATGTAAGTTATTTGTAACACCATGGTGACTCTTAGCTGTGCTCTCAGCGGAAGAAACACATCAGTGACATCATGCCTTGCTTTGCAGAAGTTTGTTTTCTTCCAAAACATGGGATAACTTTCTCTGTGCATTCCTTACAGATACTCTTCTCATTGACTATCAGTTCACCTTTAGCCTTTCTCAAGAGGATGATCGCTATTACACAGCAATCAATTTTGTAGCAACACCTGAAGAGGTAAATTTTCTGTTTTCCCTGTAGACTTCATCCTTTGATTATATGTTTATTGTCTCTTGATGATGAAGAGTTACAGTTCTGCAAGTCTCCAGGTTGAAGCCTCTTTAACATGGCCTGTATGTCCCAGCTCCACAAAGCCAACCAAATTTTTTGAGCTTGGTGTGGCCATGCAGTCCCAAATCTTCATGGTAAAATTGCATAAGGAACCACAGTTGATTCTTTATGACTGTTCGAACAACTGCTGAGCAACTCTAGTTTTGCTTGTTATTAACACAATACGTTGTGTCTCTGTTCTTTCTGATTTATTCTATGCCTGTACCTTGTTGTGTTCCTTATTATGCTTTCCTTGGGGAAGAGAATACTGCTTTCAGAAAATGGAAATAATTTTTTTTTTCTTGATGTATTTGCTTTATGTAAATAAAAAATTCCAAGGTTCTTTTTATAGTGAAGGTTTGCTAGGAAACAGTACGGTAAAATTGTTATTCTAAAAATGGCTTTTCTTTTTTTTCTTTCACAAGCAAAATAGAGACCTGGACATGTTTATCAATGCATCTAAAAACTTCAACCTCAACATTACTTGGTCAACAAGTTTTGCAGGTAAAATGAGCATGATCTAAGGTTTTTGGTAGCTTGCTTCACTTACCAGTTTTCAAGAAATGCAAATTTAACGAGGGAAACTTTTTTTTAACTTATGAACATGTTATATAATGATTTTAAATGTTAGGCCGGGGGGGGGAGTGGCAAGAAGTAAAACTATGGAAAAGGACTATATTTTTCTGTCTTAACAGTGTATTTTGGAAACTTAGAAGGTGCAAATTTGATTTTTAGTAAAGCATTTTTTTGGCATCCAGTGATTTGATAATGCAATGCAGCTTAAAACAGGTAGTGTTCAGATTAATAGTTGATTTTGTAACATTACAATTCAAGTTCCTTTGCCACTTAAAATGTACATTGAAACACCTTTTCTTATTACTTTTTAACATTTGAAAACAGCTGGCACACAGGCTGGGGAGGAAATTCCAGTTGTTTCAAGAACCAATATAAAAGAATACAAGGACAGTTTCTCCAATGAGAAATTTGATTTCCGCAACAATCCAAACATCACTTTCTTTGTTTATGTCAGCAATTTCACCTGGCCGATAAAAATACAGGTAGGAGCTCTTAAAGTGTGTATAATAATTTAAAAGTACTTTTTTCTTTCTCTCAAGCAGTGTGGCAATTTGGTGTGCTTTGTGTGGTCCAAGCTGAACCAGTTCTCAGTGTAATCCTGCAGCAGACAAAGGGTTTGATTTTCCTGATTAAGAGCAAAAAGGTGCATCATCTTCTGATGTTGCCTTAGCCCAGTGGATCTGAAAATGCCCTGTGAAATAACGTGGAACAGGACTGTGCTCTAATGAGGTTTCTGACTTAAAATGTGTAGGTATCGATGTTGAAGGAAACAAAGACTCATATAGCCAAAAACTCACGCCTGGAATGAGAAAACGGGGGAAGTGTTTTTAGGGTCTCTTTTTAACGTCTTATTCTCTAAAGGTACAGCTTGAAGGCCACCCCCATTCTCCTTGTGCTGCCCAAGACTGGTGGTACTTGCAGAGTAAGGTGAAGCTCGTTTTTTCCCTTAATTCAGTGCAGTCAGTTAACACGCATTTTGCCTCAGGTGTCTGACTGTGATGATAAGGCTAGTGCTGAAGAAGCAGTGGAGGAAGCTTGGATGGATCATGAAAACACATAGATCACAGACTGCAGTCACAGAAACTGCAACTGGTGGGGCAGCTAATAATTCAGAGAAACCTTGGCCACCTTCTTGATCTGGGCTAAGTCAATTATCACCTGCGGTGTACTCAGAGTGATACAGGTGCCCTTTGAAGGACAAAAGGACTTCTAGGTCTGGAACAGAGCTCTCAAATGAGGCTCTGTGTATGTGAATTCTGCCTTTTTTAAGAAGCTTGGGCAAATGTGGGAACCCAAATTCTTGAATCTTCACCCTTATTCAGCCAATTGTTATATGAAAGCTGACAATTTCACATTAATTTACTTGATATTTCAGACATACCAGTCACACAAACTCACCCGGGGTCACTTCCAACGAAGATAATGCTCATGGTAATAGTGAGCAAGGAAGTAAGGTCCACTTGGGAAAAAAGGCCCTTAAGCTCTAATGATATCTTTCAATATATTTCTTGAACTTTTAAAAAAATATCATGAATACCTGTTAAATGACTGCATCACCTTCTGGTGAAGATGCTGAGGTTTAAGTACTCAGGAAACTTTCTTGCTGGTTGCAGACTGGTAGATTTGATAGTCTGACTTTGGACTGAATTTGCATTCTTTTTAATATCACTTGCAATATTGATAATCATTCTCCAGCTGGAGAGTTATTACTTCACGCATTAGCAAAGTCTTAGTCTTCATTGTCAAGTCATAATTTTTAGATATAGTGGGGTTTGCAAGAGCTGCAGGGTAAAACCGTTATGTTGTTGGATACTCAAGCAGCAAGTACTAAGCTTCATTGTTTTTATTTAAGGTACGTACTATTTTTAGTAGGGAAAGTAATGTCCTGCGTATATGAAGGTGAGCACTTGTGTAATGATTTACTTAAATATTCAGGCTCTCTTTTATCAAATTGGTAATCACAGGGTCAGGAAAAAACCAATATTTTATTGAATTCATAGGCTATGTTGACTGATAATTACTTTCCGTAATCAGTGCTGGATTGTACCTTACCATGATGGATTTATTTGCTATTTCTTGATGCAGAACTGTGTTAAGACTTTGTAGATGTTTTAAGAATGGTGCTGTCTCCTGTCCCTGAAGCTCTCCTGTGTTTACTCCAGTTTCCACCCTTACCTGCACTCGTGGTGAATTTCTGCTAGCTTTTCCTATGCCAGTGTTGTCATTGAGCTCAAGTGTCCCTTCTGTCGTCTTGTTTGGCAGCTGGGTGTCCCTCTTTTCCCCTGGCTGAATTTGGACAGGTCATATCCTCTCTCAGCTCTTAGTGTTTGTTTGTTGGCTTAAGCAAGACAAACCCCCATCTCATTTGTTTGTTGCCTCATTTGTTTTTCCTCTGCCCTTGCTTGTATTAATCTCACTTGTACAGTTTCGACCAGTCGTGGAGATCAGGTCTCACCATTGCTTTATGCAGCAGTACCTCTTTGGTCTTTATGGACCTTTCTAAATTTTTTTATGGTAGTATTTTGCTTTGCTCCTTCTCATGGCTGCAGCAATTAATAGTCCTTATTCATTTAAATATGGACTAATATACCCTGTTCTTTCACATCCTTGTTTCCAATTGATGAGCTCCCAATACTGATAGTGAACATTCTTTGCAGTCCCTAATAGCATCGTAAAATGTTATCCTGCTGCTGTTACTGGGTAATATTGCCAGTCCTGAAAATCATCCAGTTGTTTTTTTTCTGTGTGGTTCTTTTCCATATTTTTATTGATAGTCTCCTTTGACTTTGTCAGCAGGTTAGGTAGTTAGCACACTTTCTTTTTGGGTCTGCATCATTAGTGAAGATATCTGTCAAAGTGTGTTCACACACCATCCTTGAACTGCTATGATTGGTCCCCCATGACCACTATGACTCTTGAAATAATCCTCACCATCTTTATCTCACCCAGGAACTTCCGATGTATTGAAATCCATAATGAAATTTGGATTAGCTCAGTTGTATTTCCTAGGTCTATACAACTAAATATTTTTATGGACAGAAAATAGTGGGCTGGCATATCACAGTTTACTGTTTTCAGCTCTATTGCTTGTTGAAATCAGTTTTTCATATCCTACTTCAGTTCTTTTATTCAAAACTTGTCCTAAAACTTTGCATGCTATTGAGGTCTTGGGAGTGTGAATGTCTATAATCTCCCTCCCCCTCTAAATAAAAGTTCTAAATTTTCCATGGTGCCACACTTAGGTGGTAGATTGCTTTAACAGCTGGCTACCACAGGCATTATTTCGTGTGCCATTTCTTTTGGAGTGCTGAGATGCATGCTGTCTACTTTCACTGACTTTGAACACATTGAAATATCTGAGGTTTTTCTCCACTTTGCTTGTGTTTCTTTATAACCTTGTTTCCATTGCATGCTTTGCCTTACACCAATATTCGGTGTCCTTGTCCTTAATGATGACTGTAATTTAGTTCTAGGGATGCGGCTGATTGGTTTTGATCTTGTGCCTATCCTTACAGCTTCCTCTCTTCCCTTTCTCTTTTGGTCTCCTTTACTTGTATGCCTTAAGCATCTCTTGCTACTTTGTTTATAGTTTACTGAGGTCTAGCATAGCTTGATACTTGACAGTTCTTATTTTATCTCTGTACTACTTTCTGGCTTCTTGCTAATGAATCCTTTCCTCTCCATAACGCGTAGATTTTTTAATTGTTCCTAATGCCCTTTTTTGAGTTTGGTTCTGAGGATGCAGCATTCAAATAATTTTGCATCTTTGACCCGAGAGAAATACTTAGATGGCTGATTTCCCGTTCATTATCTCTTTAGTTCACTTTATATTACTGTAGTATTTCATTTCTTGTATTTAAAAAGGGTGAATTTTGATTCTCTTAGAACACCTCATTTTATCCTTAATTTAATATGAATTTGCTTGTGTGCATTCAATCCAAGGTAATTCATTATCACCAGCTCTTCCTAATGTCCTTTTACTTGCCACCACAAAGTCCAAAATAGCAGCAGGTCTTCTGGATTGAGAGAACCTTTTGTGAAGAAGTCTAGCAGGATACCACATCCAGGAATATCTTGATTTCTTTTAGCTTGCTCTTTAGCTAAGAAGTTGGGGGTTTTTTTTCCCAAAATTGGTGTTCTTCTGTCATCTCTCTCTGCATACTTATTGGTGTTGAATGTCAGACCTTTCTCATGTTTGCAATAGCAGTTCTTCATTACTTTGCTATGGCTTTGTTGTTGTTCTCCAGGAACCCACCTGCACCTCCTTTCACTGGAGTTCTCATCATAACTGAACATAGCATTCCTCCTTCTTCTCTCACAGCAGCCCAGCTGCATTACTTATCTGAGTGTGAGAGAAAACCAGCTTTCTCATTCTTTAACAGCCGTTGGAGACTCAAATCTACATTTCACGCTCCTAAATTCGACAAACAGCACGGTCTTCTTCACAGACTCTTAGAGTGGTTGATGTTGGAAGGTCCAACCGCCTGCTCCAGCAGGGCCACCTAGCACAAGTTGGCCAGGACCACATCCATGCAGCTTTTGATTATCTCCAAAGATGAAGATTTAAAAACCTCTCTGGGCATTCTGTGCCAGTGCTTGGTCACCCTTGCAGTCAAAAAGTGTTTCCTGTGTTTCAGTTTGTCTCCATTGCTTCTGGTCCCACCACTGGGCACCACTGGAAAGAGTCCATTCTCTTTGCACCCTCCCTTCAGATATTTATAGACATTGATCAGACCTCGCTGAGCCACCTTTTCTCCAGGCTGAACAATCCCAGCTCTCTCAGCCTTTCCTCATAGGAGAAGTGTTCCAGTCCCTTGGTAATATTTGTGGCCCTTTGTTGGACACTGTCCTGTATGTCCATGTCTCGTATTGGGGAGGCCAGAACTGGGCTCAGTACTCCAGTTGTGGCCTCACCAATACCGAGTAGATGGGGAAGGAACATCTCCCTCAGCTTGTTGGCAATGCTTTGTCTAACACAGCGGTTGCATAGTGGGCAAATACCACTGGCCTTCTTTGTGGCAAGGGCCCATTGCTGGCTCATGTTCAACTTGATGTCCACTGGGGCAATCAGGTCCTTTCCTGCCAGGCTGCTTTACGGCTGGGTGTCTTCCTGCACATATTGGTGCCTGGGGTTGTTCCTCTCCAGGGACAAGCCTTTACACTTCTCCTTGTTGAACTTCATGAGGTCACTGTTGGCCCGTTTCTCCAGCCTGTCAAGGTCCCTCTGGATGGCAGCATGACCCTCTGGTTTATCAGCCACTCCTCCCAGTTTGATGTTGCCTGCAAACTTGCTGAGGGTACATTATTTTGCATTGTCCTTATCAATACTTAAGATGTTAAGTGGTATCAGACCTAGTACTGATCCCTGGGTTATACTGCTAGCAACTGGCCTCCAATTCATGCCACTGGTCGCCGTCCTGTGTGGCCAACCATTAGGCTAGTTTTCAATCCACCTCATTATCATATTTTTTATGCTTATAACTACTTAAAAGGTGGATGTCGAGAGGATGGGGCCAGTCTTTTTTCAGTGGTGCCCAATGACAGGACAAGAAGTAACGGGAACAAATTTGAACATAGGAAGTTCCATCTAAATATGAGGAGGAACTTCTTCACTTTGAGGGTGGCAGACCACTGGAACAGACTGCCCAAAGAGGTGGTGGAGTCTCAGTCTCCGTAGGCATTTAAAACTACCTGGACAAGTTCCTGTATGACCTGCTTTGGCAGGGGTTTTGGAATAGATGATCTCCAGAGGTCCTTTTCAACCCCAAATCATTCTGTGATTCTGTGATCTCCTCATCTTAGCCAGTTTTTGGTAGGTCTGCTTTTGTGAGGGTTGTCATGTCTCCTTGACAAAGAATCTGTAGCCATATAGATCTACTTCTGGCTCTGTTTTCAGTCCATTCTCCATCTGACATAACTGTGTCAGATTTGATGCCACCTGAAAGCTTTTCCGCACCAGATGCTAAAACCCTATACAGCTTGACACTACACTTCTCATACCATCCAGGTGTACTGCTTTACTCTGACATTTCTTTTCCCTCCTCACCATCCTGAAAATTTGTTTTTTTCAGAGCAGTTGATGAGTAGGAGATGGTATTATGAAAAGTAATGGTTCCATAGAGGAAAAACTAGAGGAATGTCAGTAAAAAAGTATGATTTTTCTCCAGGACACACTGTGGCCTTTCAGGTCTTGTGCAGTCTTCCATGGCTGATTGAGCTGCCCTCAATTGCCCTTAATTGCCGTCTGTGTTGCTACCTGCCCTTTCTGTCCCTTTTTACTATTTGCTTTCCCTATTTTTCCTCTTTTTGTAAAGTCTGGGCTCTCTGTAGAAGTGTATCTTCAATAAGATAAAATAGGAGATAACTCAAGGTATGGATTTTTGGGACAAAGACTTCCTAGCCATCGATCGTTGTCAGAGGTTCACTACAAGATTTAAAATAGAGCCATGGGGTGACTTCTCTACTTTCCTGACTGCTCCTTCAGCACTCCGTTCTCGTCAGCAGTATTTTTTACTCGCACCTTTCCCACATTCCCTCTCTTATTTCTTTTTCTAAGTGGTTGTCCTTTATTTCACTGCATAAAAGTTCCTGTGTGCTTGGGTTTAGTCCTTCAGGGCAAGCTGACTCCTTAATTAAAACTACATGTTGCAGTATGGCCAGGATGCAAACTGTTTTCCTTATCTCAGAGACGACCTCCTCCGGTTCTGCTCATTGCAGTTCCACCATTAAACTTCAGGCAGCTACAGAACATGTTTCAATTTCCCTTTTGAAAATAGAGTGGTTTTAATATAAGAAGTATGATGAAGTCAGTGAAACTCTGCTACTGCCAGACTGCTGGAAAATATTCTCTCCTTGTGTGTGTGTGTGTGCGTCACCTTGGAGCTTACACATGTGTTTGGTCTGTGCAGCACAGCATGTCCTGCTGGTATTTTGGGGCTTTTTTCGTTGTTTGAATATCATAATAAACAGTCATTGTAGGTGCACTGTCTTATCCTGGCTTATTTTCAGTTTAGATACAGTAGATGTATCTAAACAGAAGTGTTTATGTATATTACAAAATCTTGCAATGGACAGCTTCAGAAAAGTAGAGTCTTTACTGCAGAGCAATGAATCTACAATCCACATTATCAAAAACATAGTAGAAACTTTATTCTGAAGTCTTTGATTGAAATCTGTCTCTCTTTCCCTCTCTTCTTGCCTGTTAAAATCTGAACTTGGAGAGCATAAATGCTCTTTTGTGTTAGAGATAGCTGTGTCCTTGCCAATGCTGANTTCACCTCTTTTCAAAACCACTTTAATTCAGGGTTTGGGTCAAATAAACCACTTCAGGGTTTGGGGTTTTTTGTAAAAGAACTAAAGCTGCCAAATGCAGAAAGCCTTCAAAATAAAGCAGTCTCCTTCCTAACACCTCCTTGCCTGAGTTGTTTCCAAGTACAAAAGGTACACTGTGGAGCTCACTTAAAACCTTAGCTTGCCAAGCTTTCTTGAAAAACCAGGTAAGGTCTTGTCAGAAAAGTACCGGTATTTTGATTCTCTCCCCTTTGCAGCTCCTCGCTGCTAAAGAACTTTGTTTGGCACGGCTGCAGTGACTTTGTCAGCGTTGTGCAAACCACAGCTGTTTACCTTTCCCTCTTTCACTTAGAAAGCACTGCCCTAAATATTCCTTAACTTCCCTCTGAACCGAGAGTGCACCCTTTGGAAAGGACGTTAGTGGATGCTGTTAGGGTTGGTGTTTTTCTGTAGCCATTTAAATGTACTGTGATCTTTTTCCCCGCTGTTTTTTTCTGTTTTCCTAGTCTTTGTTGTAAGTTTGCTTTGTTATCCTTTCAAAATATAGCTTAGATTAGAAAAGAGCTACAGAACACAAATACTCAGCTATACAGTATTACAGTAAAAAGCAAGGACATTGAGTGCAGAAGCTTTCAGAGGACTTTTCAGTCCAGACAAAAGTCAGCTCACTCAGAGGTGAAACTTCTGTTCTGGAGCTGACAAGTAGTTAATGGTGAGAATTTGAAACTGTCTTGGGTATTTGTGTAAATGTCAGCAGTTTTTAACAATGTTTATACTAGCATGCATTTACCTGAAGCAGATTGCAGTGAGTGAGTCCCTCTTCTGAATGCACAGGGGGTGAAAATTAGAGTTGCTACTACAGCTAACTTCAACCCCTTTTAAAGAGCTGTAAGCTTTCTGCTCCATTACAGATTACTCTTGATGGCATTTTCTACCACTCGCTAAATATAAACTCGTGTTCTTATCTTGTTCCATACCCAAACAATTGTTTTCATTAACATTCTGTCCTATTTGATTTTAGATTTTTCTCCAAGATTCAGAGCCCTCGCTATGAAGCCTTTTGCATTGATCTTCACTTTCCCAGTATATATAAGATGCTTAGGAGCTGATTAAGGAAAAAACACAGTTTGTAATTGTATCATTAACTGGCAATTGCCTCCTCTCTTTCCTTGCGTTGGTTGAAGTATTTTAATTTGAATGCGCTTAAACGTTAATTATGAGCTACATGCTTCAAGGAACAAAAAGAGACGAACGGATTTTGCCAGCCTCTTGCATCCAAAATGTACCATTTGCAAAATCTTGCTAAATATTTCACTACATATTATTTGCTTGGCAATTCATCATCATGTTGTGCTTCAGAAAAGTGCCACTGCGACTACGTAGTGTCACGGCACATGCTGCTTGGTGGAGCACTGCAATGGTGTTAGCTTACAGCGTTTGAGGACTGGAAGTATTTGATAACCAGAGGGAAATTTTCAAGTCCCTTACATTTGTTGCCTTCCCCTCTGGTTTCACAAAGGCTGTTGTGGCAAAATAGCTAAAATTGCCTCTGTCCTCTACATGTTTTAACTTCTCAACCTTCTGTATGGGCTGTGGAAGCTTTTTTCCTACCTTCCTCCAGTTTATTTATTTCAGGACTGTGGGTCTTATATAGCCTCTTCTAAAGCTTTATTCCTTGCTACACAGAAAGTTAATGCACTGTGGATGTCTTAATTCAGTCCCATAATGTGTTGTCGTAATTATTCTAGATATTTCCAAAAGGGTGGAAATAAGAAAATGTTTGTGAACCCACTCAAAATGTAGAATTACTGTCTAATTCATCTGCTGAGATTGTAATGGTGAGTCGAAAGGAGGAAACAATTCATCTCCCTTGAACTGATCACTGCCTTCTGAGGAGCTGCCTGAAGTTCAAGAGCAGATTAACTGTTGCAAATGGGAGACCTGAAAACTGAGGACAGCCTCAAATGTGCTGTAATTAAATCTGCCTGTCATTTGCAGCGCTTTCTTTTGGCGATGGACCGGGTGACCGTTGCAACCCTGTGCGTAGACACTCGCGCACCCATGGGACTGCATGGCGTGCCTGCTGCTGCCTGCACAGAAACCACAGTGTGTTCTGTCCCGTCCCGAAGAGCGAGATGTAAAGTGTTACGTGCAAACCCCTTGGATGATGTACCTGTTAATGAACTGCCTTCCTTTGGGGCCCTCCTGTCACTGCCTTAGGCTGCTTTCGTTAACTTGCTGCTGGCGCAGATATTGCCAGGATGACTGCGCCCAAGTTTTGAAGCAAAAATACACATTTTAGTGCTCCAGGTTTAAGAGCTGCACTGCTGCGACTGAGTAAGATTTCAAATAGATGTGGGAGTAAGATTATGTTCTGCATAAAGCTTTCAGGAATGACACTTTTTTTGGTTTGGAGTGCTTTGTATATTAGACCTGTGACTACTAATTTTGATGCAGTTTGATGACCTTTTCTCCTTTGCTTCGTCATTAGTCTACGGGAACAGACCAATCTCTGTTTATTCCCATGCATCAAAAGACTTCTGCTCTGCTTCTCATTGCAACCCAAGGGTTTGCTCTGGGATTGTACTATTTTCACTAATGGCCTCCTTTGACCTGTAAAGCAGTTCCTACTGATTTACAATGATATGCTGAAAATACGTGTAGGAATGTAAGAGAGCAGATTCTCTTCACATCTATTTGGCTTTGCAGAGCTGGCAATAACATTGTAAATGTATCTTTTTTTCTTAAGCCAGTAGATATTTCCTGTGTTGGGATTTAGGCAAAGTTCACATGGAGCCATATGCTGCTGGTGTCAGCTGGATTTCTGAGGAGAGATGAATTATAAACTGGACTGAGATTCTTCTAAGGAATGGCACTCTGGCTGATTAAAGCAGGCTCATTTTCTCTCATGTTGAAAGTCACTATTTAAGTGGGAAGTAGTAACCAAAATTTTATGAAGTGCCAGGAATTACATCCCTTAAGAAATCTTCACAGTCCTCAGGCAGTGCTCTTACTCTCATCTTTATCATAATGATTTTAACATTTCATGGTTCCGGTGTCCAGCAGCACGCAAATACTGAAATCTTCCCCAAGTTCTAGTTTTTCAAAGGAAAGCTCCTTCATTAAAGCAGTTTCGGATTAAATTTCTTCTTCTGACACTGGTTCCCCATCCTGCTATTTTTACTGGCAATGTTACCCATAAAACAGGTGGCCTTCATTAGCATGACTCTTAATACCAGTATCAATTAAGGTTTAATTTTACTCGCCAATCAGTGTTTAATGTGGTTTGGGAAGCATTGTTTTCTTGCAGAGCTAAATGATAGATGACACTTTGCTACAGCCAAGGAAAGCTTTAGGGTACCCTTAGCTCCTGCCAAGTGAGGAAGACAGTACCCCTTAGCTTAAAAACAGAGCTGGAGGAATGTCAGATCCCATGCCTACACATTCCCCTTATTTTAGGCTTTTGACCTCTTTAAGGTGACATGCATATTGCCAACGGTGATGCTCTCCTCTCTAGGGTTACCCCTTTGAGGTTTACAGCCTAACCAAAAGGCTTTGATAATGCACAAAATAGGATAGAGCGAAGGAAACTGTACCGCAGTTAAAAAGCAGGGCCTGTAACTGACTCTAATACCCTGATTCGTCTCTGGGGGAAACATTAGGCATTTGATACAGGGCATAAATATCCCTGAGGACTGGACATGGCCTGTGGAGGTTTCCAGCCTTTCTCTAAATTAATGTCATTCTGTAATCAAAAGCCACAGGCTAATCGAATGAAAGCTCTCGGTAAGGGTAAAGTGAAAGAAAAAATGTCTTTGTTGTTGGCTAAAGAGAATAAAATACATATAGATAGGTAATGATTCCTTTGATAAAATAATTATGTAGGCTTAAAACCGTACTGAGGACGGTGATCTCGATAACTTTTGGAGTTATTCATGCATCTTTAATGAAGAATAGATGTAGGTGCGGAGATATAATCATCCTTAGCTCTCTGGGACCCTTCTGTTCCAAAAATGTTCATTTCCTTTTCTTCTGAAAGCACAGGAATGCTGAAGTTGTTTGCTAATGATGTCCCTTGCCTTTATTTAGGCATAACTGCAGGTGCTTTTGAGCCTGTTGCGCTGCATCTCTCTTGCTGTGGTGAGAGGTTTGCTTTAAACTGAACAATGAAACGTAAATCAATTTGTTAATCTGATGAAAGTTGCTGTTGAATGTAATTACTTCTGGAGACATGCAATTACACGCTGATTTTTTCAGAACAGGCAAACTGACATCTTCTGCTGGGGACAGAAAGATTTAAAACAGAACAGTTAAATGATACTTTAAAACATGAAACAGCTGCTTCCTTTTTATCTGCTCTTGCTTTCTTATTTTTGGCATCAACTGATGACATTTTTCTCCTTTTAGAAGTTGTTCCCTGTCATATTAAGTAGTATTTTTATTAGCAGCTTCTTAAATCCTTAAAACCTAGGGTTTCTCTCAAAGGCAGTTAACCCTTGCTAGGATATGTTGCAACTTTAGTACTTTTTACTGAGATGGTAACTTCAGCAACCTTGAAAATGGCTCGTGCTAAACTTTCCCCCAGTGCTGTGTTGTTACATGGGATTTTTATCCTTTTACCCAGCTATTGAAATATTGGGGGTTTTTATCGACAGCTTGAGCTATACTTGGGATGAACTGTAGTAAGTCATGTATCTTTAGTTTGTTTATTGTAATACCTTCATATACCATTGGAAGTCTGCTCGTGTAGCTTCGCAAAACTTTAGCTGCATAAATAAGAAAAGTTAAAGGAGAATGGAGAGACATAGACTGAAATTCAGGTTTAATAATACCACGAGGATTTCTTGGGATGGGTTTTCTTCCAGATATGAGAGTAAGTTATATATGGATTGTCTTAGTTTTAAGGAATCTGATACTCTATTTTTTTTTCCTCTTAAGATGCAGGGCTGGAAAGCATAATATTAAAAAAATATATGTATATGCAGAATTAATTTTCTGTAGAAGTAAAGTCCACATTACCCAATTAATTTCTCCTGGGTGACACCCAAGGTAGTGATGTGCTGGTTGCCTGCAGTTGCTGTACTTCTCTGCTGAATAGCTCTTCTTGAAAATACAGTGTGTCGCTGCTGAATGTAAATGTAAACCTCAAGTTCAAATATATTTCAGAAAACGAGCGATGTGGGCCATTGCTGGGAAGCTTTTACAGCTACCAAAAGAGCTAGATATATTTCCTTATACAAAAGCTTATTTAAAGAGTCAGAGAATAGTAAGCAGAGTTAATGAAGAGGAGAAAAGTGCACTGCCAATAAAATATAAGAAGCCAGCATGCTCAGATGCAACAGTAGATATAGCCTGGCTGAACCACGGGGGAAAAATATATCCTGTACTAATACAGGGTGACAAAACCAGAAAGCCTCTGGCTTGTTTAGCTAGCAGAATGAAGACAGAGCCACCAGCACTCAAATAACAGCTCTCAGATGTCTCTGTGGTTCTGCTTTTGTTAAAAACAAACTGTTCCTGGAATGTTGCTAAAACTTCTTTTTCTCTCACTTAGTTTCCTGACTTTGTATTGCTAAAGTTTGGGTTTGTTTTTTTTTTTTAACCATATTGGCAAATCTTTCTTACAGCAGTTGTTGGCAAGCAGTGTGGAGAGTTGGGGTCAGGGTGGTGTAGCACTGTCTGAGCCCTGTATAATAATAAATTTCTGGGATAGGGAGTTTTGTTGCTTGGTTGTTGGTTGGTTATTGTTTGGGTTGGGTTTTTTTCCCTAAATTAAGGGTGGGGGTGGGGGTGGGGGGTGTTTCCTTAATTCTGAGTGTCATGTGTAGCTATTTCTTAAAACAGTCTGGTTTGTATGCAAGACTAGCACTGTTCTGGTTCCTGCACCTGAGCCCGAAGTGTCTTTAAATTACATGATTATTTTGACTACGGGGATTGAAATAAATCATGGTAGAATGGTTTGTCAGTTCAGTTTTATACTTGGAAGTTCTTGATGACAGATGAAATCCTTTCGTGATAGTAACTGCTTGTCCTTTTTTAATGCTAATATAAGAGCTTCTATATGCATAGGTTGTTCATTTTTCCTTACGTAGCAGTGTTATTATTTTTCATGTTAACGTTTCTTTAACACAAAATCATAGCTGAGGCTCTCAACAAATAAACCCTTGATGAATAAAACAGCCCAGCCTATGACTTCTGACTTCCTAGCTCTTTTAAAACTGTTACTGATACTACATAATGAGGCAGCCCTTTGATCAGCCCTTACATGAGCTCGTGTACCCTGTGCTCCACAGCATAAAATCTCCATCCAAAGTACCTGCGGTTTTTTTCTCATTTTATGTTGGAAACACAGATCAGAGTGCCAGTCCCACAGTTTGAGCAACACGGTGGAGAGAGCCATGTTTATTAAAGTTCCCAGCATTTTATTTCATAACTGCTAGTGTATCGTTTAAAAAAACCCAAAGATGTGTTGAACTTTCAATTACTGAGCGTATCTTTGATTCTTCGATCTTTTTTTCTCCCTGCAAATAGGTAGTTTGCTGAAAGTAAGTCTGAGGGGTTTTTTTGTTTTTGCCACTTCACGTAGTAACGTGACACCAGATTTGAATCAGCATGTGGCTTCCATATTGCATAATAATGTTGAGAAATGTTGTCACTAAAAGGTATTTTTATTTGCTTATTTATATAATTATATACTACTTTGACTTTGATCTCTCTATATAGTTTAAAAATACAGATAACATGCAAAAATAGATATTTATTTTACTAAGGATGTAAAATCCTTAGAATTTCCGTAGAGACTTCTGTATCTGGTATATTGCAAACTTTTTGTGATACAGATTGGTAAACATTTTAAATCTTTCATCCCAGATGATCCTTAGAAATCATGGCTTTTTCAGAGAGGGAGACAGAGATTTTTTTCCACTAATACCACTGCAACACCAAGCTCTGTCTTGCATATATTTCCAGTGTTTTGTCTGGTCAGAAATGATGCAAGACATAAGTTTTTGCCTTTTTCCATCTGTTAGCTATTTTGCAGCCTAAAAAAAAACATAAATTGCTAATGTGTACTTAGCTGCTGTACTCCTCTTTCTGTTCTTGATTCCCCCTTGTATGCTTACATTGCAAGCTCTTTAAGAAAACAGCTTTTATTCCTTTTAAGCTTTGGACACACAAGTGTTCTTAGACTGTAAAGCTCATCTTTTTGCTGGACTTTTAGGGTCTGAGAGAGTGTTTGGGCTGTTGTGTGCTGAAGTTTTTAAAGTTTTTCCATGCTGAATCTCTCCATAAATAGTTGGTATGCTGACGAACGTAACTTACTCTGCACACAGATGGTGCCAGAGCTCTGCTCGGCACGAAGCCAGGGAATGGGATCCTTCACAAATGCATCCAAACAGCAGCGTCTGAGACTGGAGGGGGAGGTACTTGAGGACCTGCAACTGGGAAGACTGGAGTGTTTTAACACTAGCAGCTCACTTTCTGTGCCTAGTTTTGGCATTTTTCCTTTTAATGATTTTAAAAAAAAAAAAAAATATCAAAGGCAGCTCAAAGCTTCCTTGTCTCCAGAATAACTGTTGCAGTTGTGAATAAATCCATATCCATTTAAAATAAGGAATACATCAGCATGTTTCTCTTTAAAAGACTCATACAGTGGCAAGAAAGCTCACTCGGTAACCAAAATGTTATTCTCAGCTGCAACTTATACTCTCTTTTCTTCTCTCTGTGGCATGGGCAAACTGCTTGGCACTTTGGGGAGCCAGCAGAGCTTTGCTACTGGGAGGTGTGAGGAGATGGGAGCTGCTCAGCCGGCAGCACCCGCTTCCCCTGTGAGCCCCCTGCCGACTGCCAGGCGTTTGGGCTGACACCCCAGTGCGGCATCCCTGCTGCCAAGTTCAAGATAACTCGAAACAGCTTTGCAGCATAAACACATCTGAGGTCCAGCGTGAGGGTTGATATTTTATATAGGTTTTTAAGAAGTCTCCTCTTTTTGAACTTGTTGCTTTTAGACCAAGCAGTGGAAAATGTGCATTTTTTTTTATTTTAAATGGAGGATTTTATTGCATGTTTTTTTCCTCAGCTGAGTTCTTCTGAAAGAAGTGCATTCCTTACCTGTGTTGCATTTAATAAGCAAAACGTTTTAGGAATGAGGTTTTTTTTTTCCTCTAGTTAAACTTGTAAAGTAGAAATGGCATGAAGTTTTTGTGCTGTACTTGAGAAGGTACTGTTGCTTGGAGGCTGTAGAATTAAAACAGGCAACATAAGGATTGCTCCAAGAATCCCTTTTCGGGTGACTTCTATTAAACCTGTAGTTCAGTCTGCAAGGTTAAAGATGGACAAGAGTTTGTAAACAAGAAAAAATCCCTTCTTGGACAAAAAGGAGCACTTTGGAAGTTAGTTGTTTGGGCACAGGAGCAATGTGATAACATCTCTTCCGTACCTGGTTTTTGGGGTTTTTTTTGCTTACACTTTCCTTTTGAATTCCAAGCATAAAACTTGCTTTCAAAGACACTCAACTGGACTCCTTACAAATACATAGATTTTGAGAGGCTGACGGTAAGTAAAGATTTTTGTTTGCAAGCAGTATGTGAGGGTGGGAGAGTCTCGACTATTGGATTCTGTTTCCAAACCTTTAAGATAGTTTAAAGGAGTTTCTTTTCTATAACTGGTCTGTGGTGCTGTTTACTGATAGAAGTGATTAATGTTGTTAGTCTTTGTCTCTAGTTGATGATAGTAATTTGCCTGAACTTAATTGCTGTTATCATGAAATACGCTATTTTTAACTTCAGTTTTAAGAGTGATTTATGTAAAAATTCACCAGAATTCAACAACAAGAAGTTGAAACAACTGAACAACTTTCTCAATCATCTACAAGAACCCAAATGAGGCAGAATTATTTGTGTGTTGCGCTGTCTGTTTTGGGAGGGATTGAGCCCAAAGCTTTGGAGAATTGAAAGGCACATTAGAGGTCCCCTTCCCATGGAAATCCACCTTACCAAGTTTTGGATTATAACTTGGCCATCTCAGCTTGTTGGATCTACTCCACATCCTCCTGACTTGCTGCCTCTTCACTGAATGTTCTCTCAAACTTTACAAAGCCATACAAGGATTTTTGCTGAAGTTCTGTTTTAGAAGTTACTACCTGAATTTTCAGTTTCCCCTTGGCTGCTGTGCCTATGGAGACACCTGCAAGGGCGGCCTCCTTGCTACAATGCAAAGCACAGGACTTTGGTGTAAAGCCACCATCTTCTTAGATAAGTCTGGGAAGTTGCATATCATATCTATGGTACAAAATTACAGGAGTGAATTCCTTCTCTGACCCTCCTTGGATGCTACTTAACTCCTGGTTGAGAGAAGAGTTGGGAAGGTACCTCTTAATTCATTGCAGCGAGGTTTATCAGAAGTCATCTTTCACAATTCTTTAATGCCAACCACAGTTGTGCTGCTGCTGTTCACAGCAGGCACAATGCAGGAGCTCTCAAGAAGGAGCATCCAGCAACTAACCCCAAACTTCCAGGGTCGAAAGAGAGTTTATAAGGCTATGAATTCTTTCCTACAGCCTGACACCACCACCAGTGCCCTCACAACCCCCGAGATTCACCACCACCAGCCCCTACTTTTGCTGTTACTTCAGCTACTCCCTCTTTCTGCCGTAGCTCTGAAAGCCAGAGCTCAAGCTGTTTTATTTGCGTTTGTATGTATTTATTTATTTTTCTCTCCTGCAAAATTGCTACAGTAGCCTCCAGTTGCCTTTTCACTCTTCTCTTTCATGACCATTGCCACCTTCAATGTGTGGACAGGATAGAGAGTATTTGAGCCAGAGGTCTATGGGCACGGGTGATCTCTAGTGTTACCAGTATTTGCCTGACATTCATGAGAGTGGAGGTTTTTCTGGCCCTGTCTCAGGTTTTTTGTAGCACTTGGTAGTGTGTTACTGTAATGAGTAGGTGCACAGGGTCTGATCTGAGATTGCTGTTCCAATTATGGGACTTTCCGGAACATTGTTTGCTAGTGCGCTTTAAATTTAGATAAGCATCGCTATTCAACACCTGGCTGTTTATTGAACAAATACTTCCCATTTGTCAGATTTGTGTGGTAATTTTTCTGATGCAGGGAAAAGGGGGACTAACTCTTAAACACTATTTTTAATTTAGAGACAGCTATGCCGGTGTTTGCTCTGCACAGCAATCTGAGAGCTCGCATGGGGAGACAAAGCGTATATAATTGGCATTTCTGAGCCAACTGCTGACTGTAGCCAATTAGCTGAAAAGTGACAATTTGTGACTACTGCAGTAAGGCGGCACAATATTGGAATATAAATTGATTTCCATCTCTGTATAAGTTCAGAAGTGAACTAGTTTTTATATTTGCACAGTATCAAGTGTTTGTGCCGTAAAGCTCTATGGCTTAGTTAGTACTGCAGCAAGTGAGGAATAAGTCATTTATCTCTTTCATTGTTCCTCCACACAGGAGCAATGTGGCTCATAGCAGTAGGTGTGAAAATCAAATTTTAGTGGAAATTTTATTTTTACTTGTTGCAGAATGTAAATCTGAGCATGTGAACCTCTTCAGCTGTACCAAGTTGCTCACAAGTTTTTCTTCTACAAAATATAAAGCTGCAGGCTGTTGGGTGTGCTTGGATGCAAATTGTTTTTTGAGCTTCTCATCATCAATGAGCAATTCTTCTAATGCAAGCAGGAACAGATTGATCTGGACTTAGGTCTGGAACTTCTCTGCTTTCTGTGACCCACCTCTCCTGGACCTTTGGCTGTCAGATCAGCTGGTGTTGCAGCTATGGATGGTTATCCCCTACTCAGATTTGTCAGCTTTCAATTGGGCATCACAGCTCCTCCTTCTGATGTTCACACCTAAGCCATTAGGTGTATTACAAACTCTCTGATATCTCCCACCTCTGAATCATGCTCCACTTTAACTTGGTGCGTGTCAGAGTTTTTCAAGTTACAATTAATTGCTGTAAGACCCTTCCTTCTCTCACACTTAGGGTCTAACTTCTCTGTCTAGAAAATATTCCGCCATGGAACAGGTTGTTCTTGCCACTTTTTACAAGGGTCAAATCAGCTCAAATTTTCTTTGTAACCTCAAAATTTGGGACATAGTTTTGCTGTTCATTTAAAATAGATGCATGGTGCCTCTGAAAGGGAATGTCCTCCTGCCTTGTCCTCCACATTGCCTGTTATGGCAGTGACTGTGACAAGGGCATGAGTCCATGTGACAGTTGGCTCAGCAAAGATTAGTTTTCAGCTGCAGTGGGTTGTGTGATCTGGTTTACTATAGAGCTGTGAATACACTCTGTGCTCTTGCTGGTTAATGGGAAGTATGGGAACAAGTGATTAAAGGGAGGGTGTGGATGCACACATGGGTGCCAGCAGCACTTATGGAAGTCTTAAAATGATGGTGTGAATCAGGTCTTGTAACAAGCTTTGCTTCTTTCCCTTAGGGATGCAAATACTTTTTGTTTTTTCAGTGTAGGTGTCTGGTTCTCCACTTAACTCAACTTTAGCCCTGCACAGACAAGGAGCCCTAATGCTTCTATTTCCCCTTGGAGATTCAGTGTCCACGCTTCACTGTCAAGTATCTTCACTGAATTTATTATTCTATTACCCGTTTGTTAAATTGCCCAACTGTACTTTGTATATCTGAGAGCAAATAGAATCATTGAATTGTTGTGGTTGGAAAGGACCTCCAAGATCACCAAGTCCAACCATACACAGAAACAGAATCCACACCCTACAATCTGAGCCACTAGACCATGCCACTAGGGCATGCTCTGAAGCGCCACATCTACACATTTCTTAAATAACTCCAGGGATGGTGACTGAACCACCTATCTGGGCAGGCTGTTTCAGTGCCTGACCACTCTTTCAGTACAATAATTATTCCTAATATCCTGTCTACACCTCCCCTGCTGTAACTTCAGATCATTTCCCTTGGTCCTATAATTATTCACTTGGGAGAAGAGGCCANAGAATGTAAATCTGAGCATGTGAACCTCTTCAGCTGTACCAAGTTGCTCACAAGTTTTTCTTCTACAAAATATAAAGCTGCAGGCTGTTGGGTGTGCTTGGATGCAAATTGTTTTTTGAGCTTCTCATCATCAATGAGCAATTCTTCTAATGCAAGCAGGAACAGATTGATCTGGACTTAGGTCTGGAACTTCTCTGCTTTCTGTGACCCACCTCTCCTGGACCTTTGGCTGTCAGATCAGCTGGTGTTGCAGCTATGGATGGTTATCCCCTACTCAGATTTGTCAGCTTTCAATTGGGCATCACAGCTCCTCCTTCTGATGTTCACACCTAAGCCATTAGGTGTATTACAAACTCTCTGATATCTCCCACCTCTGAATCATGCTCCACTTTAACTTGGTGCGTGTCAGAGTTTTTCAAGTTACAATTAATTGCTGTAAGACCCTTCCTTCTCTCACACTTAGGGTCTAACTTCTCTGTCTAGAAAATATTCCGCCATGGAACAGGTTGTTCTTGCCACTTTTTACAAGGGTCAAATCAGCTCAAATTTTCTTTGTAACCTCAAAATTTGGGACATAGTTTTGCTGTTCATTTAAAATAGATGCATGGTGCCTCTGAAAGGGAATGTCCTCCTGCCTTGTCCTCCACATTGCCTGTTATGGCAGTGACTGTGACAAGGGCATGAGTCCATGTGACAGTTGGCTCAGCAAAGATTAGTTTTCAGCTGCAGTGGGTTGTGTGATCTGGTTTACTATAGAGCTGTGAATACACTCTGTGCTCTTGCTGGTTAATGGGAAGTATGGGAACAAGTGATTAAAGGGAGGGTGTGGATGCACACATGGGTGCCAGCAGCACTTATGGAAGTCTTAAAATGATGGTGTGAATCAGGTCTTGTAACAAGCTTTGCTTCTTTCCCTTAGGGATGCAAATACTTTTTGTTTTTTCAGTGTAGGTGTCTGGTTCTCCACTTAACTCAACTTTAGCCCTGCACAGACAAGGAGCCCTAATGCTTCTATTTCCCCTTGGAGATTCAGTGTCCACGCTTCACTGTCAAGTATCTTCACTGAATTTATTATTCTATTACCCGTTTGTTAAATTGCCCAACTGTACTTTGTATATCTGAGAGCAAATAGAATCATTGAATTGTTGTGGTTGGAAAGGACCTCCAAGATCACCAAGTCCAACCATACACAGAAACAGAATCCACACCCTACAATCTGAGCCACTAGACCATGCCACTAGGGCATGCTCTGAAGCGCCACATCTACACATTTCTTAAATAACTCCAGGGATGGTGACTGAACCACCTATCTGGGCAGGCTGTTTCAGTGCCTGACCACTCTTTCAGTACAATAATTATTCCTAATATCCTGTCTACACCTCCCCTGCTGTAACTTCAGATCATTTCCCTTGGTCCTATAATTATTCACTTGGGAGAAGAGGCCAACACCCACCTCTCTACAACTTCCTTTCAGGCAGTTGTAGAGGACAGTGAGGTCTCCCCTCAGCCTCCTTTTCCCCAAATTAAACATTCAGAGTTCCTTCAGACTCTCCTCCTATGATTTGTTCTCTAGACCCCTCACCAGCGTGGTAGCTCTTCTCTGGACATGTTCCAACACATCAATGTTGTTCTTGTAGTGAGGGGCCCAGAACTGAACACGGTACTCGAGGTGAGGCCTCACCAGTGCCAAGTACAGAGGCATCATCACTTCCCTACTGCTGCTGGCCACGTTATTCCTGATACAAGCCAGGATGCTGTTTGCCGCCTTGGCCTGGGCATACTGCTGGCTCATGTTAAGCTGGCTGTTCACCAGCATCCCCAGGTCATTTTCTGCTGGGCAGCTTTCCAGCCACTCTTCCCCAAGCCTATAGCATTGCCTGGGGTTGTTGTGATTGAAATGCAGGACCTGGCACTTGGCCTTATTGAACCTCATACAGTTGGCCTTGGCCCATTGATCCAACCTGTCCAGGTCCCTCTGTAGAGTCTTCTTACCCTCAAGCAGATCAACAATCCCACCTAGTTTGGCGTCATCTGCAAACTTACTTAGGGTGCACCCAACCCCCTCATCCACATCATCAATAAAGATATTAAACAAAACTGAGCCCTGAAGGACACCACTGGTGAGCGCCCGCCAACAAGACTTCATCCCATTAATCACAACTCTCTGGGCACGGCCATCCAGCCAGTTTTTACCCAGTGAAGAGTATACTTGCCTATGCCATGATTTGCCAGCTTCTTCAGGAGAATGCTGTGGGAGCTGGTGTCAAAGGCCTTACCAAAGTCAAGTCCAAGTATACAACGTCCACACCCTTTCCCCAATCCAGAAAGCGGGTCACATGGTCATAGAAAAAGATCATGTTGGTTAAGCAAGACCTCTGTTTCATAAACCTGTGCTGGCTGGCCCTGATCCCTTGGCTGCTCTGCACTTGCTGTGAGAGCTCACTCAAGATGATCCTCTCCATGATCTTTCCTGGTACTGAGGTCAGACTGACAGGCCTGTAGTTACACAGGTCCTCTTTCTGGCCCTTCTTGTACATGGGTGTCACTTTAGCCACCCACCAGTCATCTGTACCTCCCCTGTTGACCAGGATTGTTGATAGACGGAGAGAGGCTTGGTGAGCTCTCCTGCCAGCTCCTTGGGTATTCCTAGGTGAATCCCATCCATCTCCATAGACTTATTGGTGTCTAGGTGCAGAAGTAGATCATTAGCTACTGGGGGGCAGTTGTTCTGTTCTTAATCCTTATCTTCCAGCTCAGGAGACTCAACACCTTGTGGGTATCTGGTCTGACTGTTGAAGATGGAGGCAAAGAAGGCATTAAGTATTTCAGCCTTGTCCTTGGTTGCGAAGTTCCCTCCCTGTATCCAGTAAGGGAAGGAGATTCTCCCTGGCTCTCTTGTTATTGTTGATATATTTATAAAAACTTTTTCTGTTGTCCCTTATGTCAGTAGCCAGGTTGAGCTCCAGCTGGGCTTTTGCCTTACAAATTTTCTCTCTGTATAACCTAACGAGAGCTCTGTGCTCCTCCTGAGTTGCCTGTCCCTTCTTCCAAAGGTGAAAAGCCTTCCTTTTTTTCCTAAGACCCATCAAAAGTTCCTTATTCAACCAGGCCAGCCATTTTCCCTGTCCTTTAATCATTCAACACCTGGGGACAGCCTACTCCTGGGCCTTCAAGATTTCCTTCTTGAAGAGTGTTCAGCCTTTAAGAAAAATAGTTTTAAGTCTTGACTGAGAGAGAGCACAATGCTAATCTAACCTTTTTGAGGAGAAGATAGACTAGGGGCAACTGATCCCTTTGCATCCAAAAAGAAACTGTGTTTTAGGGTACTGTAACACAAGGCTCCCCCCTTACCTGAAACCAAACTGGTATATATTTTCTTTCTTGATCACCAACAATTAGAACAGAATTTATTGGATTGTTTTAAGAAGATAGTGGTTTCTCTCAGCAATCAGTCATCCTGCTGCATCTGCCTATTGCCTCTTTTGCCTAGATTCCAAATATAATTCATGTACATTTAATGTTTTAGTTCTTTAACATTTTGTGAGGTATTACCCCGTGTTCATTGTCCCCAAGATCTACTGTAATGCAAAGAAGTAAAGAAAAAGCAGATATTAACGCGTTTATTCTTTCCAGGTGTGATATGCACTATTAACACAGAGGCTGCATTGTCTTGACAGCCTACTCTGTACTTTGTGGCTTACTCCATGGCCTGATCTGAAAGTTAGAAATAATTATAATAATGAAGCAATCCCTCTGTACCTATATGCTAATGTTGGGATATTTTAGTCAGGTCTCTGACTGGATTTAGTTGCTTTCCAAGGCTCCTACAGCCTGAATATATCTGATTCATCTTAGTCAAGTTTGCGGATTTATATTTTGAGGTGGGGAGAACAGGGATGCAGGCTGTTTAACCTGCTTATCAGGCTTTGAGTATGAACTTTTCCTAGGCTTTGCCACTCTGGATCAGAGTTAGAAAAATTGTCTACTTTTCAGCTTACCACCACATCAAAGAGTTTTGCAAGAAGGAGGAGAAGTGGTTATTGTAAACTTGAATCCCTGATTTGAAGAGTTCTTCTGTTCAATGAAGTTCTTCCATCATTTTCATTGAGTCATCTAAGCTTTTAACACTGGGATGTGCTGACCCAGTTTCCAATGTCTCTCTGTTTCTTGACACTGAAAGCAGAATTAATAAATGAGTAGCTGCTTCCTTTTTGTTGTTCAGCATCTGGTCCAATTTCTGTATGCATTACCACAAACGTAGCTGCATGCAGTCCAGCAGTGTGGTGTGATATTCAGTGCCTAAACATGGACATAATCCATGAAGCTAAGGGCAAGGAAGAACTGTGGAAATCTAAATGTAGGTGTCTACAAATAAATGTCGTATGTTATGTGTCTTAGGTGTTTAAGGTCTCATGTAGTTGGAGACTGTTCAGATAATCCTATAATAGACACCTACATTGGCCAACTGAATCACAGGTGTGGTTTCTGTTGAGTGTAAAGGAATGTTAGGCATATACCTCTCTATTCCTGTATTTCGATGTCTTGATCTGTGACTGAATCCCATAAATTTCATCTGTAGAAGTAAAAAAATGTTTCCTTCTGAGAAGTTGTCCTGGGAGCTAACGTTCCTGGGACAATTTGAGAGCCACCTGCTTAAAAAGGGTCATCTTGCCCTGCTTCTCCCTTAGGTTGCTGCTGAGTTTGCCCGATACCTCAGTGAGCTGGGTCAGCTGAGAAATACCAGCAAAAAGCCCTGCATTCCTACAGTTAGCTCTCTACTGACTTAACAACTTGCCTTGGCTCATTAAAGATGTTCACGGAGATGTGAAATAGCAGCAGCAGTATGTGGCAGAGCTGGGACCACCTTTTAGGTGGTGGAGATGGGTTGCTAGATTGGTTCAGTTTTTCCTGAATCCTCACCACTGAGGCTGTTGGAGTTGTCTCACTCTTCCTGTTGAGTGGAAAGCACCAAGAGCCAGGTGTTTCACCAGGACACCATTGTATTTGTGTTTAAAGGAGAACTGAAACCGGGAAATATGTTTATCTTGAGCAGAAGAGCAGTGTATCCCCCCCATCACTATCTTGGAGGGCAGACTGAATGTTTTGATGACTTTGGCATCACTGAAGAATACTTAAAACCCGTGTGCTTTTCAGCAGGTCCGTTGACAGAAGCACAGGCACTCAGCATTCAGGCCACGGAATCTCGTTGCTGTTGTCTGTATTCTCCAAGGTCAGATTGAATCCTTGCCTCTAACCATAAAAAAACAGGCAGTGAAGGTGCTGAGGAAGAAACAGAGGGAGATGTACATAAATGTCACCTGCAGCTTGTTTGGCTGTTGGCTTTATCTCTTTGGAAGCCCTTGGAGCTCCCAGCCTTTCAGTCTTCTTTTTTTTGTTCATTAGCTTTGGCACTGGGGCTGTATTTAAATAAAAAGCAAAGCAGTCTGGAATCTCTGAATTTCCACAGCTTTCAGTGCCGTGTGGTCCTGTAGACTTGCAAAACACGAGTGCTGTAGTGTTCTCCCACCTGCTAGGTGAGGTTAATGGATGTAGCAGTAGGGACCCTTCTGATATCTTCTGAATTCACAGCAAGCACCATCTCCAGTAGCCTGCTTCACGTTGCGCCTTCTCTGTTGTACTTCTCTGGTTTCATAAGTTAATTAGACTTTATTTTTCTCTCCTTTATAATTCTATTCTAGGAGTGTATCCTGTTCAAAGTCCCATTTTCAATTTCCCTTTTTTATCATCCCTAACATGAAGTAGGGTTGAAAAGAAAGGCAGCACTCATGTGAATTGAGTCACTATATACAACAGTGAAGAACAGCAAAGTATGGCATGTAAATAATCCTGAATTGTTAACAGGGAAAGAAAAGTTGTAGAAACAAAGTTTTCTGTGTTTGTTCACATTTTCTCAAGCATTTAGGTACCTCAAATCCTCCAAATTGTTAGGAAAATGCCACACTTGAACTGTTCTTCAGTACATTAGCAGTTCTTCACTTAACAAGTTTAGATTATGAGTATTAATGCTATGTATGAGGAATTATTTGAGTTTGAAGAGAGATTTGCCCCATCTCCATCATGGCTAATAGTTTGGCTTCTATGTCTCTGAATTAACTTGCTAAAAGTTACTGTTACAAGTGGAAGGAGTTATGTTGTGATGATTTATCTGTAAATCTATTTATTACAGCTAAGTAAGAGGAGTTATTTAAATTTGTTTCTTGCTGTATTTAATATAAAAATATACTTCTACAGAATTTCTCATTGGCTTGGTGATACTAATTTATCTGAGTGGTACATGAAATTCAAGTACTTCTTAATGAGTTCAAAGCACTTGTAAATCAGAAGATCGGAGGCTTAAATAACTTTAGCTATGGTTGCACTTTGCTGGTTTAAGGTGAGCTTGTTTCAAAACAAGTTGACTAGGAGTCAGCTAGACCCATTTTTGTACAGAATTATTCTTTTGAAATTACTCTGAAGTGTCTTTTCTCTTGAAGCACAAGCTCCAGTACTGATGTGAACGGATTCCTGGTTATGTAATTATCAAAACTTCTGTCAGTCACAGACTGTAGTTTAACTCCAGAAGTGTTTTTGAGTTTGAAATACCAGCTGTTACTGAAATGTCAGTTGGGTTTAAATGGCTTTTCCTTAACACAAAAAATTTTGTGGCCAAATAGTTTGCTGTTAACTCCTTTGAAATGTGTGAGTACCGATTATAAGACTGTGGCACTTCTGTTGGATGTTGTTGGGTTGTCAGAGGTAGCCAATTTTCTCGGCTTAATATTTTATGCTAATCCAATGATAAGGAAAGCAAAGCTCTTAATTATACATTTTTATTAATCCATATAGTCATCTATTTTTGTTTATCTGGAAAGCAGCCAGATTTTTTTTTGATACCTCAGATGATGTGGCATTAGAAAAAGCATGATGGGCTGGTGTGCTTTTTCAGGTACCTTTTCCGATCAGATAAACACCAGCTTTCTAATATTCTCTGGAGTTAATGTAATTAATTTTCTGATCTGTTTTCATCTTAACTATTTAAGGATGCTGCATTATTCCTAAGAACATAGTATAAAACGCCCTTAAAGGACACTTATGTTATGAAAGTGGCAATTTGACTTTTCGGCTGAGCTGATTGTTTGCTCAGTACCTGGAGGATGTGCTCCCAATCCCAGTGGCACAGGATACACGGTGTTTTCCTGCAGTTACACTGTTTGTGCTTTTGGTACAAAATGAGTTTTTTGAGGGTGGATAAATGAATCTTCTACTGTCATTTAAACTTAATTAAAAATCCATACTGCTAAGAAGTTTGTGCCATATTTTTCTTATATCCAGATGAACAGTCTACTTTTAACAGCTATTTCTAACCAAACTTTCTATGTAACTGAATTAATTAAGTCCTAGGAGCAGATTATATTAGGGGAAATTAAGCTCCAAGTAAGCAAACCATTAACAATTATGACACTAAATTGTCTGTGACACAGATTGGGCAGGTTTAATAGCATAAAGTGGTTTTGGCTTGTGAGAAGCAAATTTCAGAATCCAACCTACATTGGTCTTTTAGGCCATGTAATAGGTACACATCCTTGGTTGATCTTTACAAGGGAAGAGCTCCAACAGGTAGGCAAAAGAACCACTGCTAGTAAAGCATTTCTAATGCTTCTGTGTGAAACAAACCCAGATTTTCCTTCTCTGTTTTATTTCTTTCCTACACTTGTAATACTGAAAAATGAGAAACCCTTCTCTGGTAACAGCTAAGAGATAAGTTTGCAGTCTTGTTCATCTTTCATAGAATCTCTCCTTTTTTAAAATTAGCAGATACTTGCTTCTTCCTCCAGTTGGGGAAAGATTTGGTCCTATCACAGGTCCAGTTCCATCACAGAAACTGGTTCTAAGGGTTGTCTGCAGAGGACTTGCTTGTTGATGATTTCTTTGTGCTTTTATTTTTCTTTTTCTGCAAAAGGATTTTTAAATTTAAGCTATTGATACATAATAAGGTCTTTGTATTGAAACGCACCTTTTATAGTCCATTAACATCATAATTACTCTTGGACCATATTTTGATATACTGGATATATTACATGTTGGTATTTTGGGATGTGATGTTTTAGTATGAAAATTTTTGCTTTAGACAAATGCCAGAATAGTTGTGCGAATATAAAACCACCTCAGTTACCATGCACTGAGTTTTAAAATAGAAAGTGAAATCATACTCACTCTCTTTTTCTAATCAGAAAGCTATTGGGAAGCACTTTATAAGTAAAAAATCAGCAAGAAACTATGTGTTTTCTTGTCTTTTGTAGGCAGTAGTACTGAGGTCACAAGCATCTGGTCTGCAGGTTTTGAGTTAGCTTTCCAGCAAAACAGAAGTTCTGTGCTGTAAAGGAGCTTTCAACTTAGGAGCATTTAAATACATTTGTGAGAAAATTATTTTGGTCAGCTCCTGTACCAAGTTACAATGGATAATTAAATCCAATATAATAGAATATGCTGTAGAGGAACAGAAATCCAAGCAATAACTCATTTTGCATATATTCATGAGTTTAGGAATGTGACTGTTGCTGGGAGGAGAGATTTGTGTTTATGCTAATGGTACCATAACATGCATCTTATCAAGGAAAAAAAACCAACAAAGGATGCCTTAAGTGAATTTAATATCCATGGAAAGCTTTTGTAAATGCAGATTTCAGTTTAGTTTTGAAAGAAATTCAGTAACTTCGTGAAAGAGTTAATATCCTGTGTGGTGCTGAGATTGATAGTCAGAGGAAATAGGAGGTACCTGGAAAGAAATTCTGGTTCCTAGTGTTGCAGGAGTTGCCTTTCTGTTGGCTTGTCTCCCCCCTGCTTTGTTATTTTTAACCAGGCTCCCTAATCTTTCTTTTTGCCTCTGACCACCTCCCAATTTCCTGTTCGCTTCTTCCCTCTGTTTTTTGTCCAAAATATTCAGTTGTTTTTCACTTTTCTTTGCAGTTTGAGTGGATTGCAGGAAAGTGAGTTAAGATGAATGCCATAGCTGTTTTTACAGTATCTATTATCTTCTGTGTTTCGTTCCTTTTTGCTGCTCTTGGTGTAAGTTACTTGTTCGAGGAGATTTTGATGTACAAATAGTGTTTGAATAGGAGCATGCATTTTGAACTTTTAAACGTTGTACTTTGGGTTGCTGTGTATTTAATAATTAAAGATGCTTTTTTTTTTAGCTCTATGAAACTTCCATGTTCTAACATTTTGAACTAGTGTTTTCTCCAAGGTGGTAAATGTGCACTGAAAGACTATTCCTTGAATGTTGTTGGGAAAGAGAGATATTAGTTACTTAAATTCAGGGTTTGGATGTATGATTTCAAAATAATGTGAAGTTATACTTTGTTGCCTTTTCCCTCAGAATATTTCAGGCTTTTTCAAAACAGTGTTTAGAAATGTTAATTGACTTACATATTAAGGTGTATTTTGTTGTAATTTTTTTGATCCCAGCAGCAATGCATCTTAAATATGAATTTTCTTTTCAGTAAGTAATAGAAAGCATTTGCTTTTCTTTTGCAGATTGCATTCTCACAACACAGCAACTTTATGGATCTGGTACAGTTCTTTGTGACATTTTTCAGGTACTTTTAAGACAGCTAAGTGTTTCTTGTTTAAGAAGGATGTTTGGGTTTTGTTTTTCAGCATAGTGTTTGGTTTTATGATGTCTTTTTTTTTTAATGAAATATCCTGCTTACATTGCTGCCTAGAAAATTGAAATCTTTGCTATGTTTGAAGTATTAAATTAAGAATTATGTTAAGAAAATTGTCTGCCCATCTTCACAAATGCATCTTGTGCTGTGCATGCAGGGAAAGGGAAGTTGGTGGGGAGGGAAGGCTTTTTTAATTTTAAAATGGCGTAGAAGACATCTTTGAGTTACCACATCATACAAATACTGTATGTCTTAGAGAAATTGAAGATATTCACACAGCGTCAGACACAAATCCTAAATTAAGGCAAAGAGTTAACCATAGACTAATTTAAAACTCTTTAGGTAGCAGCTTTTGAATTTAAACTGGACTCTGAAAACATGTCAAGTTAAATAGAAACATACATTTCAAAACAATTGAAGCCAAATGCCCTTCTGTCATTCATGAACTGCTTGGGAAAGTTCATTTCTTAGTGGGAAGCAAACTGATGATTCCCTAGGAGGTGGAACCAACAGGAGGAATTTCAATACTTGTTTCCTCTTCCGTTCTCCAAAAACATGAAGTCCTAACAAAGAGGTTAAATAGCAGGCCATCTCTTTAAGTTTCAAAATCTAATGTGTTAGCCTCTATTTTAGGAACTGTTAATATTACACAAATATAAACCAATGCTTGATCAATAAGGAGAACTCCTTCAGGAGCAAACAGTACTCAAGATCTTAAAACCTGTTTTAAAGTAGGCAATATTATGCCCGTTTTAACATGAGCAGTGGGAATAATACCTTGCTTTAGATTCCATGCAAAATTTAATTAAAGCAAGGAGCTCCAGATGGGTCCTTCAGACAAGTGGTTTATATTGATTCTTTTTTTTTTTTCCCTAGTATGTAGCTTTTACAGAATGAAGTGTGCTTTAATACAGCCCTAGATAAATACCAGTCTTGAACCACCATCTTGCTTCCATTGACATGGAGTGTTTACTCCTGAATCAAACTTAAGCATTTGTTCTGCTGAATCCATCGGAGTCAAGGTCTTGTCTAAACATTTTTTATGGCAGGGTAATTACTTATGAGGAGAACGAATAGGGAAGCAGTTGATTGCTTAGCTCCTTTTTAATGGCATAAGTTTGATCCACACTTTAAAAGACATCCATTCGCTCTTTACAGGCCCTGCATATGAGAGTTTGAACCTTCAATATGAGTGATTCTTCCACTTCCATTATTGGAAGAGAATCATGCTTTGAAGCAAAAAATATATGCATTATATATCTCAGTGAGCACATGCAGCTGAAAAAACGTATCCAAAGTTCGTTAGACTGAAGATAGTCAACAGTGATTTTTCCTTCCCTACTATCACATGTTTCTCCTTGCGAAGTATAATATTTAACATCCTAACATGCCAGAGGAATAAGAACATGTGTATTTGGAAGAAGAAAGTTTATTGGTGTTTTCCAACAAAGCATTTATAATGCATTAAAAATTCTTTGATTCTTTAACTGTAACTACTGCAAAGTTGTTCTCCCAGTATTTTATTTTACAGTCACTGTAACTTGCTAAATAACAGGTCTGTTAGAACAGCATGGTTCATCTCTGCTGTTTGTAGGGGAAACAATTGAAACACTTGAATATTTAATGCTTTAGGGTGCATTTCATAATTACAGTTGAATCCAAGTTACCGTAAATAAGTAATATCTGAAGTAGAGGCAATGAAAATACTTTCTGCAAAGACTAAAGACAGTTGGTAAAACCACCTTTGAGATACAGACCAACTCTAACTCAAAGTGGGATAAGTCTCAATTCTCTGAGTGTAATTGTCATGGTTGGGGCCGGACTGGCCACTGTTAAGAACAACAGATGCTCTCCCCACCTCTCTTTCCGAGGAGAGACATAAAAGAGACTTTGTTCTGGAAAATGCATATTTAGAGCGACTTTTTGTTGTCATATTCAAGGCTCTTCCTTCATTTTGCCATTCTACAGGTAATTTTGTAAATTTTTCTGTGCTGGTAATGTTGTAGCACATTTCCATCTTCTAGAAGCCACCCTCTCCACTTTGTTGCACCCCCATCCTAAATATGCTCTTCTGCCATGCTTCCTGAAGAACCAGATGTCCCTTCAACTGGGTGGGGAACCTTACAGGGAAAA
>VXBJ01005884.1:1443-129037 GCA_013400055.1 Nycticryphes semicollaris | reverse complement strand
TCGCAGTTTCATTGCTGATATTTGTGATGATTTAGGTCAAATCAGTTCTTGCAATGGGCACTGGGGTGGAAGCTGGATTGCCAGACTCCAGTGCTGCTTAATTTATGGAACATCACAGGCTCCATAATTTGTGGAGTCACTCTGTGAGTCACACAAAATTACAGAGAAGCCAGGAACCTGGCCATCCATTTAAACAACATCATGCAGTGCTGAGCAGGATGAAAGGTGACTGCTGGACTTGATTTCCATTTCATTGAAGAGCTGGGCTACTGTGGGAGAAGGGGTGTGTGCCCCACATTTAGAGGTGCTGTTAGACTCTTGGAGCTCCTTCTGGAGTTGGTGTTCAGAACCAAGTCAGGTGTGTGGCTGTCTGTTATCATCATTTTATTTTGCAACACGTTAACTTTTTAAGCTAAGAAAATGTCAGTGAATAAAGGTTGGGTAGAACGGTGAAGTTATGGGGTCCTTAACATTGTATTATAATTGCAGTCACAGGAGAAGTGATATTCTAAGCATTGTTAACCTTTGCAAAGCTAAATGAATTGTAAGCAAACTGCTTTTTTTCCATTTCCTCATCTGCTTTTCATAACACAGTTCCTTAGTTTACAAATCTTGCTGTTGTCTTTCAGCAGATAGTTTGAGCTATTTTAACAATCTCTAGTAAACATTTTTATTAGTATCTGTGCTTCCTTGTCTTCCAAAAAATTTGTGCATGCTGCCACACCTATCTGGAGTATTTCTCACCAGCATGCTTTGGCAACAGATTTGAAATTATTTACTATTTTGAATCTTTGGTCTTCTAAACTCATATTGCTCACCAGTGATCCTTTTTCTTCCTTTTATTTTTTTTTTAAAGGTGCATCTGTTTCTTCTATTCTTCTCAGCTTTACTGGCCAGTTCTATAGAGATTTATGAGGATTATTAAGAATGGTTTGAATGAAATAAGGATGTATAAGCACCGGAAGAAACAGCAGAACAAGGGTTGAAAGCACACTTTGTATTTTAACTGGTGACACGCAGTTGGATTTAAAGCAATCGATCATGCTAGTAATCCTGCAGCTTGTCAGGAGGAGACCTCTTGCTCCAAAACTATGAGGGTGGCAACAAGGTCACAGCACATCACTGCTGCCATTTCTTTTCCTAGTGTAGCAGCCCTAAAGACCTCGAAATGAGGAGATGGAAGTATTGACAACAGGACTTGCCTAAAAGATCAGAAGTGTGAAGCGAACAAAGCTGGCACCAAAGGGTCCTGCCAAAGAAGCTGTTATGCCCTATTGGGTATAAAAGGCATATGAACCCTGTTAAACCAGATTTGCTGTCTCCAGGAATGAAACCAGGAGATGTGGTGAGGGCCTAACAGCGAGATCCCATGTCTTCTGTGTGGGACATACATGATGTTGGCCAGACCAGCTGGCGATACATTTGGTGGTTGTAGGTGAGAGAGTGTGAATGGGTATAATCTACTTTTATCTGAGGTTTTGTTAAATATAATAATTTTAAGCCTGGAGGGGAGAAGGCTCCAGAAATACCTTATTGCAGCCCTTCAATACTTTAAAGGGGTTTGTAAGAAAGGCAGAGAGAGACTTTTTAGTGGGGCCTGTTGAGACAGGACAGGAGGTAATGGTTTTAAAGTAAAAAAGGGTAGATTCAGACTTGATATAAGGAAGAAATTTTTCACAATGGAGGTGTTGAAACAGTGGAACAGGTTGCCCTGAGAAGTGGTAGCTGCCCCATTCCTGGAACCATTCCAGGTCAGGTTGGATGCACCTCTGAGGAACCTGATCTAGTTGAAGATGCTTGTTGCAGAGGGGGTTGGACTAGTTGACCTTAAATATCCATTCCAACCAAAACTATTCCATGATTGTATTCGATGATCTCATCCTGAACTTTCATACATTGATTTACTGTAGACCTGTAATGTCTTCTTCTGCACTACTGTTCTGTGTCTTCATGTGCACAGTTCACCCCACTTCTTGCCTGTTGTATGTCTCAACTTTCATATCTGCCCTTGAAACCTCCTTCTAGGGGTGCTCAACGCTGATTTTCTCTAGTCCCACGGTAGTCTTACACCTATTTCTCTGATAATCATTGTATTTCAAGAACAGAACAGAATTTACAAGTCTTCGGTTTTCATGGTGTCACATGACACCCCGTGTGCCTCTACTATAGTTTGAGTATCACGTAGTGTAATTTTACTTGGATGCAAATAATTCAATCATAGAATCATAGGTTGAACGGGACCTCAAGGATCATCTGCTCCAACCTTTCTTGGCAAAAGCATGGTCTAGACAAGATGGGCCAGTGCCCTGTCCAATTGAATCTTAAAAGTGTCCAATGATAGGGAATCTACCAGTTCCTTGGGGAGATTCTTCCAATGGCTGGTTGTTCTTATTGTGAAAAATTTTCCACTTGCATCCAGTTGAAATCTCCCCAGGAGTAACTCACACCGCTTGCCTTTTCCATGTGACTTCTTGTGACAAGGGAGTCTCCATCTTCTTTGTAGCCTCTCTTTAAATACTGGAATATGGTGATAAAGGTGTTCCCCAAGTCTTCTTTTTTCAAACCCAATTCTCTCAACCTTTCCTTGTAGGGCAGGTTTCCCAGTCCTTTGACCATCTTAGTTGCCCTTCTCTGGACCCTCTCCAGCCTGCCAACATCTTTTTTGTATAGTGGGGACCAAAACTGGACACAGTATTCCAGGTGTGGCCTGACAAGCACTGAGTAGAGTGGGATAAAGATTTCCTTATTTCTGATGGTGATACCCTTATCAATGCAACCCAGCATCTTGTTTGCTTTCTTTTTGCCACAGCAGCACTCTGTTCACTCATATTGTGCTCATTGTCCACTAGGCTCCCTTCTACAGAACTGCTCCCCAGCCAGGTAGATCCCATGATTTTTTGTGTATTAACTTAAAGCTCCATCTTCTACACCTGCAAGATGACTTTTTTTCTTTATTTACTATTATGTCCTTTGTGATAGCATAGAAGGGTTTGCAAATCTGAAGCCTAAAAAGCAAAACAAAAACAAATAAAAGCCCCCAACCAACCAACCAACCAACCAACCAGACAAATATATTAACATCGCCCAAAAGACCTCAAGCCTCTGGTTAGACTGATCTTGTGTTTATGGAAGCTGCCACGATTTTACAGGGCATCAGATTGGTTGTGCGGGCAAATAAGTAGATTTTTAAGACGGTCATGAAAGAAAACATAGAACCACCTGCTGCAAATAAGGTATGTTGTGGCTTGTTAAATCTTGATGCCATCTTCAGTGGAAAGATAAGGTCATTAGTCTGTAGATCAGCTCTGTTGGTTTACTGTTGGCTGCACATAGCTGCCTGGCAAAGGCCAACTGTACAAACCGTGTAGATGCTGTCTGCACTGTGTACACGTTCCAGTTTGAGGTTTAATGCATCAAGTAGTTAAAATGTGTCCTATAACTCAGCAGCATATTAAAATTTGCCTTTGAATAGCACTTAAATAGCTTCCAATTCATCAAAATAATTTGGGATGTGTTTCTAGTAATCAGTGCAGTGCTTGCTGAAATTATTAAGTGACTATATATGTTAAAGCATGTTAGTATTGAAGCTACTATATATTTTAGCATAAAGAACTGCCATTTTTTACTAGCAATTCTGATGTTGATAAACATTGCAGGATAGTTTAATATTGGATTTTCTTCTTTCCTCCTGAGAATGCATCTTATCAAAGTGCCGATGAAGTTTTCCAGCCATTTAAAAATGAAAGTGTGTTTGTTAGGAGAGCTTTGAGGTTACTTAGAGTGGAGACAATATCCCTTCTGCTATGAGCTTAGAGAAGAAGTACCAAATGGTGATTTAAGTTCAGATTTTTGTGTCAGGATGGGCATACGCTGTGGTGGGAAGAGCACTGAAGGCTTACCAACTAACAATTAATGCATGTGTTGAGGCCAGCTGAGGGGAGATGACTTATAACCATGTTGCTAATTTATTGTACTTAAATAATCTAATAAATAATTAAGAATTACTTAAGCTATTTATCAAATAGAATATTGTCCATAAAGTGTAAATGTAATTTCTCCCCTATTGCAATATTTATGCTGTGTAAGTAGAAACTTTTGTAGCTTGTATAGGCCAATGAAAGTGATGAATTTGGTAGAACCTGACCCAAATGGAGAGTCATGTTCAAATTCCCTTGGTTTGAAAAAGTCTCGGGGGTGTTAGATGTCTCTGGATCACTCCTTTTCCTTCCAGTCTGGTTTCACATCTTAGTTTTCTGGTTTCCTCTTTTTCTGTTGGAAAAAATGCATTGCTTTTAAACTGGACTTATCACTGGCCTTAATAAAATGGAAATCCAACAGCTGAGAGTTCTGGATAGTTCAGCTACTGGATGTGCTGCTTTGCTTGTACATGACATTTGCAGGACTGTGTACAGGCTGCGCTGGGACGTTACAAGCTCAAGGACATTTCTGTCCCCTTTACCTTTTCTTCAGAGAGATGAGTGAGGAGAAATGATACAAAAGCATTGTTTGAGATGGGAGGTGTAGCGAGAAGACTTGAATGAACACTGGATTTCAGGGATGAAGGAGGCAAAGGTTTATTTCTAAAGCCATTTGGAAATGGGTGGGTATTTGTAGCTGGCAGAGAGATTGCTGAGGCTGTTCAGGAGAAAGCAGGGCAGAGCACAGTGTTTGACTAGGACTCTGCCAACTGTAGACTTTCACTCCAAATCATTTTCCAACACGGCTCTCATTCCACACAGCTGTTTCTTTCCGCTGCTTCCATATTTACACAGTTGCTTTCCAAGAGAAGGTATGGAAAAAATTTTTCTTTAAAGCTACTGATGTGAAGACAGGCCTTTTTAACTTATTTCAGGATGGTTTAGGATGAGTAAGCCCAACAGATAGATCTTGACTTCACTCTTCCCTTGGGGCTTTTCCAGCAGGTGATAGACTGCAGCCCAGCAAGCAGGAGCTGCCTTTTATTCCTCCCCAAGTGCTGCCAAGGGGAGGTAATGCAGGGGGTGGAAATATATTTCTTCCTGATTGTACAGCTTTTGTGGGTATTTGCTGCCTCCTTGTGACGACACAAAGATGTATGGTGCTGTTCCTCTGAAATAGAGGGTACTGTGATGAGTGTTTTGGAAAGAGTTTTTATTAGTCTTTAATTGTTAATTCCTCTCTGTGCTTTTCTTCAGAAAGTCTTGGCTGTGATGCCAGAAGTGAGGCAGGAAAGTGAAAGTCGTGAATGACTCTGGCATGAACAATCTTAGTTCTCCTCTCTAGCTTCCTTGTCCAAGGGAAGAATGAATATGTAGGGAGGTACCATGTTCAAATCACCCGAAAAAAAGAAGTCCATACCTGATGTTAAAAACTCGCTGAGGTTACATTTTTCATAAAAAGGAGTCGTCCTAATAGTAGTTTGGCATGTTTTGATGTGTATCTTCAGTTTGGTGTGTATGTTGCTGGTGCTGTCTGACCAATGCTTGTGAATGGAGCACGTATGTCTTGTAAGGATCACCTACAGAAAGGTGGAGATCTTGTTCAGTTTGCTGGTTGCATGTGGCACAAAGCAACTTCATCTCTATGCTCGACTTCTCAAGAAACTTCTCCTCAGTGTATATCTCTCTGAAACAGTATTTTACAACAGAGGTGCTAGAGACTGATGAATCATCTGGCCTTTTTCCTCTGGCCTTTGAACTTCCATCTCCTTTCCCCAGATAAAGGGGTATTATGGAGGTGGACTCAGATAAACCATGGCAGTGGCTGTTGCCCATAAACTGCATCTAAAACGCTTTATCCAGAGATGAAACTTCTCACTGGAGTCATGATGTGGATGCCATTGCCTGGCAGGAGTTTGCACTTTGGCAGCCTGTCCTGAGGACTCCTGCAGATGTTTTGAATATTGTTGTTTATGGTCAAATTAAGTGTGGAGCCAGGAACACTTTCCACTGCTGCCTTGAAGACTTTGTTTTATTTCCATCCTCCATTTGTACATTGATGCTAAAACATTACTGAAAACAAGGCAGATCAAAGATATTTAGCTCATGGTCTTAGCTGTGCTGGTTCTGTGTGGGTACATGTTGGATTTTTGCTCATCAGGGAGCACTGTCTTCTTTGGTCCTCAAAGATAAAGCAAATGTTGAATCTTAGAACAACTTTATGTTTCTTGGAAGAAAAGGGAGCTTAAAAGAAGAAAAAAGCATACTTGAGCCATTGAGAAAGTGTGGTGGCATTCAAGTCTAGGAGTTCCAAGACAAATGTGAGCACGCTAAAATTCTGGTAGTCCACCATTCACTTGTGCCTATTCAGGTGTGGCAAACGTGGAAACCCATCTAGTCCAAATGTGACCTTGGTCAGGAGAGAAATACTGTTTCCAGGTGGTACGGATAGTCTGCTGTTGTGCTTAATACACTGACAGGGAGCTTCAGGAAGGAAAAGGAGAGCTGCAAGTGTGAAAACCTCAGTCATCAATAAGGCATGTTAGCTTTTTTACCAAAATAGCAATTAAAGATTTAATGTACACACTTTACTAGTTAATGGGCACACATTGTTTTTTTACTGCAAAAGTCGGTAATAATCAGTACCTCTCAAAAAGGCAAATAAAATAGCCATTAAAAGTGCTTGTCTAAACCATTTGTGTTTGCAGAAAAAATGGGCAGGCTTTTACAGTGAAGTAATGTCAGATTTTAATATTTTGAGAAAATGTGGAAGGAATGACTTGGAATACATATGTCTTAAAGAGAAAAGGGCTAAACAAATCTCTCTGTGATCCTGCTTAAATTTATAAAGAAACAGGCACCATAGGACTCTTTAAAAGCCATGCAGACATTTTAATGCTGAAGTCACACAAGTGCCAATTTTTTAATATCATATACTGTATGATAGTAAAGCATACTTCTGTGCGTATCTAAACCTGAAAAATACAATCCCATTGCCTGCTGGCTGCTCCTTGAGTGTTTGGTGCCCGATCACATGCAGTTTTCACAGTATGTAGGCTACGGACAGTGATATGTAATCAGGAGCAGGCTCTCCTCCTTCTGGATCACAGAGAATGGTTCCTGCTGTCTACCCTTTTTTTAATGATAAATATTTCCAGGCCTTTGCATTACTCTCTGCTAAAGAATTTGCCATTGTAAAGTAGGACTCCTAGTTACTGGAGTAGTGCTTGAAGAACAAAATCTGCAGTCCCTCACAGCTTATATAAGGCAGACAGGATGGCATTTATGAAGAGAGGGGACAGTAGGGAACTGAGATGCCATCCATCATCATAAGCTGTGTTTTTTTTCAGTCAGTAGTGCAACAGTGGCTTGACATCCAAGTAGAAGCTGTCATCATCATCGGGGTCATGCACATTTGTATGAGTAGGGTGAAAGAGCACAGTGCAAACCATGGCATTGTTTGGAAATGAGAGGTTTGGGGATCTGCAAAGAGGATTGATTTTTTGGAAGCACAGCTGAGTTTGTTTTCAAAGGCAGGGAGTATTGAGTGGTCATGTTTTTCCTCTCTCATGGTTTCAGCCAAATTTACTAAAACTGGACTGACAGATGTACCCCCTCAAAAAAAAAGAAAAAAAAAAAAAGAAAAAAAAAAAAGAGGAGAGGAAGAGATCAGGAGATTTATGCAAGAGAAGTTGTTTTTCCTCATATTTGAATGAAACTTCCTATGTTCCGGCTTGTGCCAATTGCCCCTCGTCCTGTCGCTGGGAACCAGTGAAAAGAGTCCAGCTCCAAATAGCTCCAGATGAGCTTTGATCCCTCAGCTTTTATACGGAGCATGACGAGGATGCGGATGGAATACCCCGTTGGTCAATTTTGGGTCACCTGTCCTGTCCGCTCCTCCCTACAGGTGTGACCCCTCTACGTTTTTCTGTTTCTGACCCTCCAACGGGGCAAATAATGAAACTACCTGACCTTGGTTGTTTTAGCAATAAGTATAAGCAAGGGCCTCTCTGCATCCCATTCCTTGGTATAATCAGGTTTTATCACTGTGAGAGTGGACAGTTTCTGAACAATATACTGTTAATTTCAGAGTTCAGTTAGTTAGAAGAGGCCTAGCTAAAAAAGCAAAATTACTTAACGGAAAATTGGTTCTGTTTTACCTCAAACCAGGACATTCTCCCACTACAGTCTTTCCTGTGTAGCTGTGGGTCTCCACTGGGAGCCCCAGAACAGTGAGAACCGAGCCTGTGCCCAGAGGATGCCAGTTCCCCCCTTCAGCAGGAATGCCCACTCAAACACACAGAGCACAGCAGTTGGTGTAAATAGAGCCCTTTAGGAAATAAGTCATCTATTGTGGTTAATTTTCCTTTAAGCACTCTTTAAATAAGCACTAGAGCCTGAGGAAGGGTGTTTGAAGATACTTTCTCTTCCCATCAGTGCATTACTTAGAGAGGCGTTCACTGGGGTTCAGATATACAAAAGGAAAAATTTTAATGTTAGAAAGCTTGTGTGCCTTGAAGTTGCTCATTAAGTATTCAGTGTGATAAGATCATAACTGTCATTAAAGCTGGCTTTTCTTCTTATGATTGTTATTATTATTATTGTAACTGCTTTTTGTTATATCTGCTTCTTTGCATTTTCCCTAGAAGTTGATAAATCTATTCATCCTTTTCTCTTTACATTTAAGAAAAGCAATATAGACTTGGGGAAATCAAGAAATGTTTATAGTTCTGCAATAGCCAGTTGAAAAGAATCCAACTGCTGTATGCTTTGTCTTATTTTTGTAATTTGGAAAAGAAAAAAATAATGAATTTTCTCTGCTTCTTTCAAGGTTTCTTGGTTTTGGGTTATCCTCTCACTTTAAATATCTCCAAATATAGTCAATAGTGGTTTTTCCAATTTGTTTAAATCTTTCTGCCTTACTGTTCTGGTTTCCTGGTGAAAAGTGGCAGATGTCATTTAAGCAGGTCAAATAGGTAACTTCGGAACAACAATTTTCTCCGAAAATAGATGTATATCGTTCCTCACCAGGTGTCAAGAGCACTGAACTGTGCAAAACACTCTGCGCTGCTGTATTATCTTTCATCAAAGCACCATTAAGTATTATATGAACTTCTGGTCTACTTTTTTTGATGTGCTAGAGTTTTCAGCTGCTGTTATGTTATGAACAAGGACAGTAAGATTTATTTTTTTTTTTTTCCTTTACAGTTGTTTCCTGTCTTTGCTCCTGGTGGCAGCTGTGGTTTGGAAGATTAAACAAAGTTGCTGGGCATCACGACGAAGAGAGGTTGAAATGACAAAATTGAATGATATCTCTTAAATGACTTTTTTATAGTTGTTCTCTTTTGTATTTATTCACATATGCATAGCATTAACCTTCAGTTAAGGATAAGCTCCACTAATCTATAAATGATTCCGTTTGGGGATTTATAATAGTGTACTTTCAACTACAGTTTCAGGGATAAATGATGCTGTTTCAGTATCCTGATGCTGCAGTTTCTGTGAAGCACAAAAAAATAGGGGTGAATGTCCCATGTTCCCACAACTTGGGTTCTAGACACTATAGGTACAAAACCACTGCAAATTAGGAGATTCTTTACATCTGTTTTAAAAGAGGAAGTTTCTGAGCTGAAGCTCTGAACCACATTAGTGCCTACTTCAATCTGCTAAAAAAAGAGACTAATCCACATTTTCAAATTAAAATTTTTGGGGTGATGGTGGCTTTAGGAAAAAGGTGAGAGAAATCACCCACTGTTTGGAAAGCTGTAGTGTACTACTTGAAAAAGGAACTTTTAGAGATTTCTCCTTCACCTAGACATGGACCACACTAGCTACCCAATTTATTCTTGTTTGCAGTATATAAAAAATTTATGCTATATATACCCCAAAATATGATTCCTCCTTGTTTATCCCTGATGCTGTTGTTGATTTATTTTTTTTCACCACCCTTTTTTTCTGCTTCTTGTTTGAAATTAATTTCATGTTGCACCCTAAGCACGCAGGGTGACTGAGATAGGATGGCTAACATGTTCACACTCAGCTGCATAAAGAATGTAGCCTTATTTCTAATTTTTAAGCATAAATGCAGTGTTGTGTAGTAGAGCTGCGTAGAGAAGCAAGTATTGCGTGCTGCAAGTCACACAACTGCACATTCCTGGGGTTTTCTTGCAGTGGTAAGCACTAAAACCAGGGAAGGCAGAGGCCTGTATAATGTGCAAATATAGCAGAGGTTACTCTGGGCTGTGCCTGGGATTATTTGTAGGAGCTTTGTCTTGTGTAATCTGTTTACTTGTGTGCAGAATGAGAGAAGCCAGACTTTATTCAAGTGAGTCACTGGGTGTTTTCTGTATGTAGGCATCCATACATTGTCACCTAAGACCAGATAAGTTTTCCTAAGGGGTGAAGTGTTTTTGTCTCCTGCTTTTGGATTTTAGGGTGCAATCCGCCCATTCCCAAAGATTTTCCTCCCAGCTGTCCTGCTGGGATGAAGCTCTTGCCAATTGCAGGTACCCAGCCGTGTAACTGTTTTATTCAAAAGTGTTATATTCACACATAGTAGTGAATCCCTAGTATTCTAGGGATTAATTTTTGGGATTCTATTCAAGTGCCTATTTCTTACATGTCTTTAAAGAAATCTGTATCTGGTTGTACTTCACAGTAGAAATTTATTCAATCTGAAGATCTCCTTTCTTATAATAAAGCAGGATGATGTCTGATAAGTCTTTTCCTCTTTTTCCTCTTTCTGCTTCAGATGTTTTTTCTCTTACTAGTGAACTCAAATACATTATATACTCAGTGGTTTTCAAACAGATAACCTTTAATCTTTGAAATAATTTAAGTCTTTGAGCTTTTCTGTATTCTCTGAAGGTAGATAAATTTTAACTAGTGTGGCTTACTTTCTTGGCAAGAAAGTAAGCTGGAGTCAGCATAACATTCCCTGTTGGCTCCTGAGTTTAAATGTTATCTAGGAATGTATAAGGAATATAGACTGAGGACTAAATACTCTGCTTTGGAGCTCACTTAAAATATTTTAGCAGTGGCCTAAATGAAAAATGTCCTTATAAATTAGGTTCAGACCAAAGCTTTTTTTTTTTTTTTTAAAAGAAAAAGCTGGAGTATTAGCAACATATTGGCATGTTTTAGTCTTAAATTCAGTTTACGTATGTCGCTACTTGACAGGCAGTTCATCAGTGTGTTCTTTTCCTGGCAGATTCCTGTCTTTAGCTGTTATTTGTCTTGTTCCTTCTTTAAATCTAGTGACTCTATCTTGTAATTCATGGATCTCTGCTATTCCATTCCTCTTTTGTTAGAAATATTTGTAAAACTTTAGGAAGCTGTTTTAAATCTTTGCCATTATGTTATGAAGTATGTTAGTGAAGACTGTCTTCAGAAACAAAAGACTGCCTAAAATTTCTCTGACTTTTTGGTATTATCTAAGGTGATTTTATAGCTTGCCAGGATTTTTTTATATGGACTCTTGATAATTCCCAGCAAGGGTTTCTTTAAACGTTAGTTGTTAAAATAATGATCTATAGCAGTTTGCTGCACTGGAAGTTTTAAGTGTACACAAGTTCACCTCTCTGTTCTAAGGATTTTTCTGAAGCATGTGATTTCTAGATTTGCCATTCATCCTTCCTTTGGAGGTAGCTGTTTTCTTTTGTTTTTAACATTACCCTTCATAGGAGTCTCGGATCACTGAGTTTGCAGGCTGGTCTGGGAAAAACAGATGTTGATTTATCACTTTTCTTCCCCTCTATAAACTTCTAACATAGTTGATGGAAACCACCTCCTCTACTTCCTCCCACCATATTACAATTTAGAGGCTGGGAGAAAGGAAAGGTGATTAAGCAGTAGTGGCAGGACACCTGATTCAGACAGCATCTTGTAGCTTTAAGTTAGTGTATGCTGCCCTGGAGGAAGATATTTCTGTAGTTTGGGTTATATCTCTAGAAGTAGTCAAGTTACAGACACCTGTCTCCCATGAGTTTGCTGTGGTAATTCTGTGCTTGTTCTCTAATCATAACCCAAAAGTAAGTAAAATATAATTCAATCTGCAGGTAATTCCCAGCTATCAATCACTTCTGCTTCCAGTATAAGCATTGTAAGTGCCTAACTTCTTATCGCAGTGCAGAGTGAAAACTAGATAGCTGAAGCTTAATCTGAGATATGGATAGGACAGAAAAGGGAGTGTGTTGAAAGGCCTAGTTGTCAAAATTATTCATACAATACTGTTTGGAAAATGCTGGGAGAACTTGTGCAGCTGTGCTTGGTGTATCAGGTTAATGGAACGGAGCAGCATCATTTGCTAAACTAAATTTGTATTGCTCCATACTGAGAAAGCAGTGTGCCACAAATCCAGAATCTACATCAGGATCTTGTAAAATATATAAGATTCTCCTGACTTTTTTTTCCCCCATTTTTGCATCTAATCCTCTTTGACCAGCTGCTTGCATATGTCACCAAAGCTTTTCCTTGGTCTTCTGGCTAAAGGGTCTTTTGGGTGTGCAAACATGGCGTATCAAATGCATAGTTGCAGGAAAATGAGTTTGGAGCACTGAGCAAAAGTTCAGGCCTTGCAGAGTATAAAACTTGACCTGAAGTAAAAATGGGAACAATTTGTGTCATATCAGGCATGGAGGAGATGGGATTGTAAATTGTGTGTTTATTCCCTCTCCAGTGAGCAGCAAGTTTAAGTATCTTCAGACATCTTAAAGAGGGAAAATGGAAATAAAAAGGCAGCTTTTATAGGAGGCTTAGGATGAGGTGAATGACATTAGGAAATAGGGATAGGAAACCTTTCTATCTTGTCTCTAGAAAATGACATGTTAAATGTATCAAAGTGTAATAGAGAATAACGCACAAAATACGAGAGTGGCATTAGAAATTTAATATGCCCATCTGCTGTCGTGAATTTTCTGTCCTATTGTTTTATTTTAGCATCCAAATCTTATTCTCTTCACCCTCAGCCTGATGCTAGTTCCTCTTAACATTTCCAGCAGACGGAGCGTGGACAGTGATTTGGCTGACCCAGTGCAACTGTCTGCGTGAGGGTCAGCTGGATCTCTCTCCGTGCTCCATTGGGAAATGTTGGGAACATCAGCACGAAGCACGTACAGAGATAACTAAATTTGGGGGTGTAGAGGTCAGTTGCACCCTTAACATACATAAAAATGTCTACATTTCACCTACTTTCTTGCCAAGACTATCCAGGACTGAACTCTGTGTGCACTCCCCAACTTATCGAGGATGGATTTTGTGTATTGATTTACTGCGGGGATTATCCGTCTCCTTCCTGACCTTATTGCGGAAACATTTTCCCCTCCCGAGTGTATTCAGAATATAGCAGCACTTCTTTTTTTCACTGCTGCCCTCCACTGTAACATCCATGAGCACTGAATACCATTTAGGCAGGTGGCTTTCTGTACTTATTTTTACAGCAAAGGCTTTCCAAGGGATGTGTGCTTTGTATTACTTGTTGCCCTGCTTTTGTTTCCTTCCCCTTCCTGCTCTCAGCTGTTAGTATTTCATTCACCTCTTAATCTTCTCTCTTAGACTGTGATCTAGGGTATCTTTTGTCAAAGAAAGGGATTCAGGATTGGAATATTTTCAAACTGGAACTGTAAATCAGATCTTCATTGCTGAGTAGAGTCTTGGGTGGTGGCTTGAAAGGATCTGGTATTGGCCTTACGCGAGAACAATTAAAGGTCAGGCTGCTATTTTCACTAAATTTAGGCAGTCATGGGTGCTGTGGAGGGCTTGTAAGAAATGAGATGTGCTGGTGATGAACTTTGCTGCTGTATTCTCCAAACTCCCAGCAGTTGTTTGACATGTGCACTTCTTCGATAGCACTGCCAGCGCTATTTAGTCTCTGTTGGCTGAGAAGAAAATGGTAACTTGTAGTTGGTGTTGTTTTTAGAGGAAACACAAATTGGAAGAATGAGAAGTCATGGCAAGCAGGTAACTTTGATGAAGGTCTAGATTATGTGGTCAGCACACTTGGTTGGCTTGTCAGTGTAAAGCATAAACCTGTGTATGTTTTTTTAAATAGAGTGGGTTTATTTCCCAGAATACCCATTTCCTAGAAAATAGACTGAAATGATGGTGGCTGTGGTGAATTAACTGTACGAAAATTCCCAGTTCCTGTGTTTGTAAGTAGAGTAGTAAAATAAGAGTATGGTGTTAGTGTTGTCTTTAACCAGTTATTGGAGTACTGTGTCCACCCAGATCTCAGCAATGTCAAGGGTGTTGCAGATGGTACAGAGCCGCAGAGTCACACTGCAAGATTAATTTGTTATCTGGAAGATAAGTGAGAGACTAAAGCATCACAAATAACTTATTTTATCCAAGAAAGAACATATTGAGATTTGATGATGTGATGTCTGAGAAAAGGAGTTGTAGAAGATTCATGATTGGATGAGGGTCTTCTCAAAGGCATAACACCCAGTGTCTGCAACTGGGGGATATAAACAAAGTCAAAAGCTGTTTTGTTTTTCTCTTCTTTTTAGTGGCGAGAGTAGCAATGCCAACAATTATCTTTCTTTTTTAGAAACATGGTGCTCAGATCAGAATTTGAGTGCTTCTGGAAGGACCTTTTCTAGGTCAATCTGAGTCACATGCTTGTGGAAATCACATGATACCGTTCAGTGGTTCATACTATGGAGGAGGTCAGATCAAATAATTGTAACTTTTTCCGCTACCCCTTACTTTAAAATCAATGAACAGGAACCACCTCATAGTTCCTGTAGGCTTTTTCCAAAATACAAATGCTGTACGCTCTCTGCAGTGATCTGTGTGGCTTTGGTCACCAACTGAAGGAAATTACAAAAGAAATAAGAGATGGCCTGAAGAGGAAAAACATCCCAAAATATTAATGTTGACAAGAAATTCTGGCTCAGGGGGAAATTGATGGTCCATTTTTGAGCATGCTACTGTCACTTCCGTGCCTAATTGAGCTCATCTCTGGTTGAATTTGCAGATGGCCAGTTACAGCTGACCATTTGTAGCTTTAATGGTGCTCCATGTAGGAACACCATCACATCAGGTTGACAGTCACACAGGCAGTGTTGACGTCCAGCTGAACTCTTCTCACATAGTCTTTAGTGGTGGTGTTGCTAGGGAATTAAGCTGAGTTTAGTATATCCCCAAAAAGACCTTTTGGCCAGTATTTGCAATGATGCTGCTAGACTATTGAGTCTAAGTCTAGGAGAGTTCAAGGCCAGACTGGATGGGGCTTTGAGGAACCTGGTCTAGTGGGAGGTGTTGGACCTCGATGATCTTTAAAGTCCCTTCCAACTCTAACAATTCTATGATTCTAAATGTTCGGCCTCGTTGAAAAAAACCCACAACCGCAGGTAGATTGAAGGTGTTGTCATTTCAGACTCCTAGGTCTCTCTCTGATGATAGGAATCAGTGGTACAGGTATCTAATTTAGCTATTCGGAAAAATCAGGGAGAGAAGCAGTGTTGTGTAATTATGCTAGAAGAGCTCTAGTCAATCAAAGGTGCGCTCTGCTATTGTGTAATTATCTGGTATTGGTATATATTTTAGTCTGCATGGACTATATACTTCTGGTCTGTTAAAAAGAAATGATATCTTATTCTTCTTATTAAAGGTCAGGTTTTCTGTGCCCTCCTGCGGGGCATGATTATGATGAATAACTTATCTTAATCAGCCCTGAATTAAATATCTTCTGTCATTTCAGCATGAGGCAACTTCCCAGCAGCTTTGCTTTCTGGTTTGTTATAGTTTTGAAGTGTGGAAATGCCTGTTGAGAAGCATTTGAATGTTAATTCTCTCCTCCTCTCTTTTTCAACATAGCCTGCAAAGTCAGTTACAAAACTAATTAGCTAACATTAATATGTGCACTGCTCTAGGGGCTTAAAAACTTAATTTTCAGTGATGATGGAAGTGTTAGCGAAAATTGTTTGTTTGTTGACTTACATGGTAGTTAATGTAATTGTAGCTAAATGCTTTAAATCACTTATTTCTGAGACAATGAGGCTCATCTTCATGCAATATTTATATCTTGCATGTTTGTATTTTTGCTGATGCCCCTTTTTATTTTGGAGTAGGTAATTCCATTGGCTTCTCCCCCTTCCCCCCAAGGTCACCAAGTAACTATAATGTAAAGCAAAGGTACCCACAGCAGGATATATATTTTACTTCAAAGTAATGCACAGTGATGCCTGAGCACCCGTCAGTGCTGGCCACGTAGACATGCAGCTCCATCTAGCTGCTGTTGCCACCACCACTGGGAAGGATACCTTCTCCAGAGGCCCTTGGGAACCCCCAGAAGGTGATATCCCTTTCCCGCCCTGGCTGTCAGCAGCCTGCGAACTTCAATTTCGCAAATGTCACTACAGGAGAGCTCTGGGACAAGTTCTCAAGATAAGATTTTCTAAGTGAATTGTACAGGGGTGCCTGGAAATAAATAGTGGATATTTTATGTGCATACACAAATATGCATTTGTGCACAAATGGAACAAGCCACCTGAATTCAAATGAAGCTCTTAAAGCAAATCAGGCTGTGCAGGAATAAGCTCAAAATGTCTGTCTACTAGTGCAACCTCTCTACCCAGTATGTTTTGAAAGGACGGGAGCACACTTCTTCTGTCCTCAAATAAATCACTGTGACTTCAGTTAGCAAGTGGCCACATTAGAGCTAATAAACCTTACTGGGAGAATTTTGTTACCCGTTGCTTGGTGTATGCACCAAGATCTTTAGATATTCAATTAGATTGCGTTTTATACGTTGTGCAGAGCCTTGGAAGGAACACCTAAGAGTACTGGCACACTTTAATATCTGTGCAGAACTGATGCTATTTAAAAAACTGGTCATGCAGAAGATAACAACTTTGTTTTGTTTCCTTAACACCCTCTGTTTTTCCTCAATCAGAAGGGTGTGATCAGGGATTCTGAATCCATGTTGGAGAATAGCACCTTTACACTCAGTGTGGTAGAGCTGCACACTTCAATTTCATATGGGAAAATCCCAAATATTCTGTTCTGTCACAATTATTATTTTTTTTCTAAATGTCTTAAGAAGAGAACAAATCAGTTTGTTTCCCTGTCGTCTTTATCTTTCTTCTCTTACCATGATACTGGATCTATAACTTTCTTTAGACTTGCTGTTGTTTGTGAAGTCTCTGGGTTTTGGCCCATTGGCCCGATTTACGTTTGCAAAACAGGACAGAGTATTGGTTCAAAACACACAGCTGATTTCAAGTATCCTGGCTTTTAAAGTTGGCTGTGGACAGCACAGAGAGCACAGCACAGCTGCTGATTTTGCTTGCTCATAACAGAGAGGAGCTTGATTTTCCATGTGGTACAGAAACATGGCAGTAGAAACCCAGTTCAGCAGGAGCCTTATCTTGTAGCCTTAGCTTTGGAGCACCCTCCCAAATTCATCGCAGCCTCAAAGGTTGTAATGCAGATCCTCAAAGGATGACCTTTAATTGTACTTCTCTCATCAAAGTAGAGGAACGTATAGCTTGCTCTGTTAAAATATCTTTGGCAAAAGTTCCTCTAAAACCAAATGGTTATCTCCTGAGGATAAAACAACAAGCTATAAGTCCAGAAGGATCTGAATTTCAGAAATACTTTGAAGGATTAGATTTACAAATTTCCTGGGAAAAAAGACAAACTCAAAAAACTGTTGATAATACTATTGCTCTTTTCTGCCTCCCCTTTTTAAAGTTCATTTCCTTTGACTGTAGGCTGGTGTAGTGGTACTACTGAAGTTCCTGCTGATACCTTTCTTGTGGGGTGCTTCTTGCTTCTCTTTGACTCTGCCTTAAAATGGAAGGTCATCTGTGCTCATTATTCACTTAGAACACCTGTATTTTTCCTCCTTGAGTTTCTGCTATTTTCCTTCTCATCTATATTGAAAATTGAGATGAAGTACTCATGTAAAAACTTGAGTTCATTACCAGTTCTAGATAGCTCTTTTTGCTTAGCTTTTTTTAAGGCCGTTCTTTATAAGGAGGCAAATAAGATCCAAAATGTCTCGCTTTCTGTTGGAAAACGGACATTCTTTCATGGCTGAAAATATCACAGCCCCATCCTGAAAGGTACCGTAGCCCTGTGCTCATAAAAGAGACTCTGCAGGGGGCAGTTGCAGAGATGGATGGTAGCAGGATGGTTATACAGAGACCTGTGACTGCTTTATTAGCGTGAATAAAATGTTCAGGCTTTTCTTGTCAGAAAACACAGCATAGGTTATATTAGTCAATTAACCTGGTAACCTGAATAGCTGTTTTTCTTTTGTGTGAGAGCCTGTGCTACTGCATGAAAAGGAGGTTTTCCTCAGTACCTCTGGCAGTTTTTCTCCCATCAGTAACACACTATTCATTTTGGATTATGCATCGCTCAACATGTATGACTTTCAAGAATCACTGGTATGAAACACTGCATTTTTGCGCTGTTTGCTCTTGGATCTGCACCTCGTGTCCTGGGCACTATGGAGTGAGCAGCCTCAGTGGTCCCCCATCCTCCCTGCTGTTTTTCTCCTCCACTACAGACCATCTATTGAGTTTGTTTATTGTCAGGTTCTCTTAGTGCCTGGTAGCACCAAACCCTTTAGGCTTTGTTTCAACACTTCCCTTTTTCCCACTACTTTAACTTGTGATTTTTTTTGGAAGGAGTTTCTCAACCAATAGTGGGGAAAAAACCCCAAACCAATGCAAACGAAAGTTGTTCAGGTTATCACAGTTTGAGGTTAGTTAAATATTAAAGGCCAGTGGCGCGTTCCAACACACGCTTTTTGATGTGTTTTTATTGTAAGCCTGTCAAATGTTTTACCTTTACAATCCTCTTCAGACCTAAGTGATTTAAAATATTCCCAGGTTGTCCTATTAATTGTGTGATGTAGACACCAAAGGTTTACTTGAAAGAGTATTGAGGTTTATTATTTTAAATCTCAGAAAGCCAATCATTAGGAGTGAGGGCAAGCCAGGTCCTGGGGTATCCTGATATTAACTGCTGCTGATTTCTGATGACATGCTCAACATTTTGGCTGGGGAAATGCCGCAATTTCTCCTTTATGACATCATAAAATCTTTTAATTACAATTTTGACACACGAAACAAATATCAAAGGATATATACGTGCACAGGTTAAAGACGCACAGTGCATTCCTTGGGGGAAGGAGTGACATTCTGGTTACAGAGCAATTATTTCTCAAATTTATGCTTAATTTGAGATGAGAATTGGTTTTGTAACATGACTTGTGCTACACCGGAAACTGGTGTTAGGGAAAGGGTGTTCTCCCTTAGGCATTTCCTCCTTTGGTTGTAGCTTGGACCTTTGGTTTTACCTGGTTTGTCCACTATTGCGCTGAGAGTCAGGTGGCTTTGGGTCAGCCCCAAAAGCAATGGCTTTTCTTGGCCAGTTCAGCAAAAGAAGGCAGTAACGTTGCTGTCAGCATTGCTTTTCCCATTGCTCGTGTTGTAGCTCACAGAGGCATCTCTGCCTTCACAGCGCTGCTCAGGGGTTTGTTTCTTGAAGCTACTATTGACTTCAGTAGGAGTCGTGTTGCCAAATTGCACATTTTCTTTAGTAAACTGATCTTCCTTCAAAGAGCTAATAGCTTTTAGTTTGTCAGTCTCTTGGACATCTTCATCAGGACAGCTTGTTCTTAGATTTTATAGCCATTAAACAAAGCGCTTTATGATAGCTGAAGGGGACAATTGCAGGAACAACAACCCAGCAATCTGTTTCACACTTGCTTTAGTCTGCAATCTGCTGGTGTGCTTTAAATATTCGAAAACTCCTCGTGTTCTTTTACCCAAGTGTGAGTTACACACAAGTTTGCTTGCAAATGCTTAGTACAGCTCCGGTTGTGTGAATTTGTTGGGTTTTTTTGCTTCGTGGCAGTATCTACAATCTGCTCCAAAATGCTTTTTTTTTTTTATTTATTTTTCTTTCGGAAAGTAAGCAATTTTTTGCCACTTGCTGTGGCAGTGAAATTTTGTATTTTTTTTATTAGACTGAGAATGATAAAAGCTTATATACCCCCCTAAACTTAGTTACATCGCCCATCACACCGTCCTGTCACCTTGCCTGAACCCCAAGCTTCCAGTTTTCTGCACAAAAAAAAAAAATAACCAAACCAAAAACCCCCAACTAACCCCCAAAATAAGATACCTTGGCAAAGACAAGACCGTAGAAGGTTTATGAGTTCAGGAAAATGGTAATTAGTTTCGTCCCAACGAATTGCACGCTGGAGAGCATCGTCTTTCTTTTCCCTGTGCGCTGTGTCCCCTTCTGCTCTGCTGGGTGGGGGCTATTCAGGGCGTGACACATTTTGTGATGTTTTCTTTAGCGCTTTTTGAGCACTAGAAATGTCTGTTTAGGGCTTGGACTGTCAGATTGCCCAGAATTAATGGGGAAATGCCGGGGCAGGGAGGTGGTGGTGGTGGTGGTGGGAAGCATAGAGGGCAGTTGTTGGTGCCTCAGTCTAGCTTAAAAGTAGAGCAGCTAAGTAGTAACACTGAATGTGTAAAGCTGTGTACAATAAGTGGTTGAGGCAGTTGCTGCACTTAAGGACAAGACTGCTGTTTATTTTTTTACTTGTGATACAAAGCGTATGCCGCTTCCCTTATTAAACAGGGGCAGCGAGTCACATCAGCCCCATTGCTGCTGGGAATTAGGGTTATGGCTTCGGCATCCACTTACAGGTTGTGTAGCTTGCTGTTAGTATTCCAGATTAGCCGTTGATGCCAAATAGAAGCCTGTCCACAGCTCTGCTAAAATGGCAATGCCGTTTCCAGCCCAGCCACATAGGAAATGTTTTGGTATTTTTTGTGCTAAAAAAACAGGGAGCTGCAGCTTAAAAGTGCTTAAGAGTACAATAAAAAGATGTGTAATGTCATGAAGGCTTGCAGAGCTTTACTTGGGAAAACATTTTCTATTTTAATAAAACATACTGCAACAAGGACATGCTTGCTGGTTGATACATTTGCTGCATTCAGGAAGGAAACAAACAATAAAAAAGGTGATTATTCAATAGACGCCTGACAGCATTTTGCTAGTGCTATTATAAAAAATATCAAATTCTTTCTTACAGTAGTTACATACTGCTGCTAGTGTAATTTTAGAATGATTCCCACAAATCCTACAGAGATCTCTCATGCTCCAGACCAGGTGATGACAAACAACTAGGATATAACAGCTTAAAAAGTAAATAACTGCTTTATGGAGACTTAAGCAGATCCGTTTCCCCTCATAAACAAATCAAGCTAAGGGTGTGCGTGTAGCTTTACTTGCAATAACCTGTTACATTATAGTAATGTGAATATTTATAATTATCTGTCTGTACCCTTAATCCTGTTAAAACACCAGGAGGTTATTTTTCTATATTGGGTGAACTGGCCAAGACGAACAGCTCTGTTACTGGCACGTCTTCAACTGAGCCAGGCAATGGTGGTGAAAAGGATGTTTTCTTGAGCTTTTCGGAGGCCAGGGCAGTGACAGGGAGCTGGCAGCTTGCGTGAGGGTGACTGACAAGGCAGGCATGGGGCCTGCAGCCACCCAGGTCTCTGGCTGCAGGGACTGCTTTAGCCTCTCGTGGCTAACGGATGGTAGACGGGATGACAGCTGTGTGAGGTGTAACTAGTTAGATGATCTACTCAGCCTGGCAGCAGAATGAAAAGAGGAAGTAGAAAGGCTGAGGAGCATCAGGGAGTGTGAGAAATAAATAGATTGGTGGAATCAGGCTCTGATCTCCCTGAGAGAAAAACCAGAACAGCCACCAAAGAAACCAGAGCTGAAGGAGACGTGTTACTCTCCACCTTCCAGACCAAAGGCAGTGGACAAAAGGAGAACTTTGCATGGAGGCAAGTCCATGCTAGGGTTGGCAAGCGAACCCCCTCTCTGCCCACCTCCCCTAACCAGGTGCCTCTCTACAATAGGTGTGAGATTCTCAAGGAGGTAGGACAGCCCACAGATGATATGGAAGATGGTTCAACTACACCAGAAGAGTTGCCAGGACCAGCAAGGCCTACCCACTGTTTTAAAACCACCTCCACAAGGAAGAGGCGGGTTATAGTTGTAGGTGACTCCCTTCGGAGGGGAACAGAGGGCCCAATATGCTGGGCAAATCTTTGGGAAATCTGCTGCCTCCCCAGGGCCCGGGTCAGGGACATCATAGGAAACTCCCCAGCCATATTCAGCCCTTGGACTACTCCCCCCTATTGCTCTTTCACGTGGGAGGTGATGAGGTGTCAACACATAGCCCAAGAGTAATCAAAAGAGACTTCAGGGCATTGGGAATGCTAATAAAGGAATCTGGCGTGCAGGTTATCTTTCCTTCTGTTGTCCTGGTTATAGACAGGGACTCTGAAGGAAACAGATGTGTACAGTCTGTCAATGCATGGTTCCATAGCTGGTGTCACTGCCACAATTTGGGGTATTTCAACAATGGTGCCTCCATGGCACCAGTGTTGCTGGCGTCAGATGGGGTTTATCTTTCTCAAAGGTGGAAGAGGGTGTTAGCTCATGAGCTAGTAGGGCTCATTGACCAAGCTTTAAACTAAGCTTGTTGAGAGAGTGGGACATTATCCAGCTAGCCCTTGATAAACCAAGCAATGATGCTCCAAGATCTGTGGGATGGCCCTCAACCTGTTGCACTGAGATGTGCTGGGTACACTGCAGCACACTTGAAGTCTTTTGAGGACAGAGGGGCTCCTGAGGCAATAGGAATCGGGGAGTCAAAAACAGCTCAAAGGAAGGCCATCTCAAGTGCAGCACGAAGGAAATGCAGCCACTCCACCCAGTAAGTCAGCCCCGTCAGGCACCCAGATGAAGTGGCTTTACACAAGTACATGTAGAGTGGAGAACAAGCAAGAAGAGCTGGAGACACGTGCGTGCCTCCAGAGCTAGGCATTACAGAAATGTGGTGGGTTGGCTCTTATGATTGGAGTGTTGGAATGGATACTCTTCAAGAAGGGCAGGCTGGGCAGATGAGGAGGGTGTGTTGCCTCTATGTCAGTGGCCAGCTGGAGTGCATGGAGCTCCACCTGGGGATGGATGAAGACCCAATGGAGAGCTTATGGGTCAAGATTAAAGGAAGTAACAGAGGCAGGTGATATTACAGTAGGGGTCTGCTACAGACCATCTGACCAGGGCAACAGGGCAGATGAGACCCTTTATAGACAGAGAGAAGCAGCATCATATTCACAGACCCTGGTCCTCACAGGGGACTTCACCCCGGTATCAGTTGGAGGGCCTCAGTGTTCAATGGCAAGGGCTCTAACCACACCACCCAAGTTGCAGAGGGGATTAGGAGAATAAAGAACTGACCATTGTCGGAGATCAGATTTGAGACAATCTAGGAAACCTTGAGGTACCATAAGTCCATGAGACCTGATGAAATCCATCCACAAGTCCTGAGGGAGCTGGTGGACAAAGTTGCTAAGCTGCTTTCCATTATATTTGAGAAGTCATGGCAGTCTGGTGGAGTTCCTGATGACTGGAAAAGGGGAAACATAACCCCCATTTTCGAAAAGGTTAAAAAGGAAGATCTGGGGAACTACAGGCTGGTCAGTCTCACCTCTGTGCCCGGCAAGATTATGGAGCAGATCCTCCCGGAATCTCTGCTAAGGCGTGTGGAAAACAAGGAGGTGATTGGTGACAACCGACATGGCTTCACCAAGGGCAAGTCGTGCCTGACAAATTTGGTGGCCTTTTATGATACTGACATGGCATTGGTAGATAAGGGCAGAGCAACAGATGTCACCTACCTAGACGTATGCAAAGCGTTTGACACTGTCCCACGTGACATCCTGGTCTCAAAAATGGGAAGACATGGATTTGATTTATGGACCACCCAGTGGATAGGGAATTGGCTGGATGGTCATACTCAAATGATTGCAGTCAATGGCTCAATGTACAAGCAAAAGCCAGTGATGAGTGGGGTTCCTCAGGGGTCAGTACTTGGACCAGTGCTGTTTAACATCTTTGGTGACACGGAGAGCGGGATAGAGCACCCTCAGCAAGTTTGCTGACGACACAAAGCTGTGTGGTGTGATCAGCACACTGGAGGGAAGTGACTCTGCCTCTCTGCTCTTGTGAGACCCCACCTAGAGTACTGCGTCCAGCTCTGGAGTCCTCAACATAGAAAGGACATGGAACTGTTAGAACGGGTGATCAGAGGGCTGGAGCACCTCTCCTATGAAAGCAGGCTGAGAGAGTTGGGGTTGTTCAGCTTGGCGAACAGAAGGCCCTGGGGAGACCTTATAACAGCCTTCCAGTACCTGAAGAGGGCCTACAGGAGAGATGGGGAGGGACTCTTTGTCATAGGACAAGGGGTAATGGTTTTAAGTTGAAAGAGGGGAGATTTAGATTAGATACAGAAAGAAATTCTTTACTGTGAGGGTGGTGAGACACTGGAACGGGTTTCCCAGGGAAGCTATGGATGCTCCATCCCTGGAATTGTTCAAGACCAGGCTGGATGGGGCTTTGAGGAACCTGGTCTAGTGAGAGGTGTTCCTGCCCATGGCAGGGGGGTTGGAACTCAATGATCTTTAAGGTCCCTTCCAACTCTAACCATTCTATGATTTTATGATTCATATTCATTGATATCCCTTCATGTTGGGTAAAACCTCGCAGATAAATGCTTTTTTTCATATTTGTGTTGGAACAATGTGATAATAATATTTTTCTGTTTATTAAATTAGCAACTACTCCGTGAGATGCAACAGATGGCAAGTCGCCCCTTCGCCTCCATCAACGTTGCCTTAGAAACAGATGAAGAGCCGCCAGATCTCATTGGGGGAAGCATAAAGGTGAGAGCTGGTGCTTTAGGATAGTCCTCACCATGATTAATCGTGGATGTTTGTTTTAAACTGTGGTTAATGCAATAATCCCAAATCCTCTATTTGTTACATTCCTGCCAGAGTCCAGAAGGTCCAACAGATACTGGTTTTATTTGCTTTTATCCCTTCAGGTATGCATTTACAACTTTTGAACTGGTTTAGATAAAAGTTATATTATTTGTAGGGTATGAGATTTTGTGTTTGCCTTGTTAATTTTTATGCCTTGTAATAGAAGAGAACACAGCTTTACAAAGTAGAACATCTGGCTAGAAATAGCTATAGGTGCTGCAAATAGAAATAATTTTTTTTTCTGTGGTATCTCAAAGCAAACAGGAATATAATCATGCCTGTGTACTGTAATAGTGTTAACATATTCCTGATTATAAATAATGTTTAAATACATTTTGTGATGTGAAAATAGGTGTCTGGAGAAAGGCTGGCACCAAGCTGCCATGTTCTTAGACACAACACATTGTATTTTTAGGAGCTTCATATTTGAATGAATTAAAAAATCTTTTTAATGTGATGCTTTGACTAGCAGACTTGTATACAGAAAGCAAAATTTAGAACCTGGGAACACTGAGTGTCTTCCTTTCATGTCTAAGGAGATGATTTACTTTATTTAGGCTTCAGTTTTTTTAAAATGTTCCTCGATAGTCCAGGCACAAAGTTTCTCACCTTCTATTACTGTGACAAGAAAGCAGGTTATATTTTTCTATAAAAAATGTGTGTATTGTAGTTATTGTAAAGCTCACAAAAATAGTCTAACCCAAGAACTTCAGGTTGATGCGTAATAATATTTAAACCTTGACCACATTTAAGGTCACCTGTATAGCTTTAGCTCTTCCTTATTTACATGTGAATATAGTCCTTCGTGGCAAATTGTGACACTTTTTCTACCTGATTGGTATCTTGCAGCATGTTCTGGGTGGACCTGTAGAAGAAGCTTTTCAATACATTGTCTTAGTTTAATGCTTTGTTCTGGTAATTTACTGTGTTCCATCCAAACCTTTGGTCCCAAGTTTGAATGATTCGTGCGATTGCCCCACATTTGAGTGCTTCATGAATCAATTGTTACGTTTTTCTGAGTCCAGGGATTATTTTCCCTGTTATGCAGAGATGAACCTTGGAGTGTAGTGAAAATAAAGCATAATTTGCAAAGGCACTCAATGATTTTGGGTAATTGAGTTACTGGGCAGCTAAGCTGACCTGTCTCTAGGACATCTCCTTGGAGACTCTTGTGCTTCTACTCCCTATTGACTTTCTTGTGACTCCAGATCATAGAAGCATTGAATCATTCAGGTTGGAAGAGACCCTTGGGATCATCAAGTCCAACCATCAGCCCTACTCTACAAAGTTCTCCCCTATACCATATCTCCCAACACCCCATGTAAACGACTCTTAAACACATTCAGGGATGGGGACTCAACCACCTCCCTGGGCAGCCTATTCCAATGTCTGACTACTCTTTCTGTGAAAGATTCTTTCTTAATGTTCAGCCTAAACCTACCCTGTTGCAGCTTGAAGCCATTCCTTCTTGTTCTATCACTAATTACTTGTGAGAAGAGACCAGCACCAACCTCTCACCATTCGGGTTTTCAGAGTTTTTACAATTTCCGTACTTATGTTAGGAGGATGGTAGTCATTGGAAGTCATTAGCTGCTAATAGCTCGCCAAGACTTTAAATTACACGCTTGTAAAATTGGATTGTCACTCAAGAAATTAGAATGAGCCTTTTTTTCATTGCTTCATCGAAGAAACCATGGGATGTGTATGGATGTTCCCATTGGACTGGGGGGGATTTGTAAGGCTGTAGCCTGGCTGCTGGTGGCTTTGGGTTGCAGTCTGTCTGTCTGGGAGCAATTCCCTCCCCTCTTTCCATTTTCTGGAAATCAGCTAACTAAAAGCACTTCTAATTTAGGATCAGGCTAGAACAAAGCTGTCCCAAACTTTTTGATCACTCTGACAAGTTTGTCTGCCCTCAAAAACTACAGAGAAGATAGTAAACTTTGGATCTTTTGTGGTCTGATTAGTGTGTTATTTCTCCTCTTGTTCAGCTGGCAGTGCTTTTACCTTTTTCATTTGGCCTTTGTTGTTCGCTTTCTCCTCCACACCTCTCTGCTTTCTGTTTTCTTCTCAGTCTCTTCTATGATTATAGGAATGTTGAACTCTTCTCTTTTGAAGTGCTTCCATGGACAGCAATGCAGATAGGATTTCATCTTTCTCTCACCCTTAGCTACACCACCTTGCTTGTCTGTGTCTGCCATCGTCTTCCACATCTCACTTGTCTGACCTCCTTGGGTTACTCAAGAATGGATGGAGAAGCCAATTTTAAGTATAATAAGTAAGACTGTGGACAGATATCCTTTTTCAGACCCAGAGATTGTTACCAACTGCCAATTGCACTCTATGCTGATAACTCATACAAATGTGTCTAAATCCGCTTCAAGCACAAAAGAGGTGGTCTGATTCAGGGAAATAGCACAAACCTTGTACAGTAACCTGAAGCCAAGTAGGGAACATGGACATGGACTGCTCTGCCAACAGGTAACTTCATCTGCTGGAAGATCTGGGTACAGAATGAGGATGCTTTTCCATGACAAGAAGAGTTCCTAAATTTTGGGGGGAGGGGTTATACAGTTTTTTTATCATCTTGGAGAATTTTAATGGGAGATAAAAGTACATATAAAAGTCTGGAATGTTTCAACAAAGTTGAAATTGTACAGAAAGGAGAGGAGGCTTGAGAAGCTTGTGGATTTTGAGCAGCTTGAGGAATGACGCTTCTGACATGGTCTGGGCTGTTAGATGTTGCATATGAATAAATTTAAATAGAAGTGAAAAAGCAGTCTCAATACGGGGTCAGCTTTGGTTTTCCCCTCATTCCTTTTGCACCTGCATGGGAAAAGAAGCTCTGCACAGGAAGGAACTGCAGGAAGATGGGCGGGGATGACACAGAATTGTAGACCTGCATTTTGCATTTGTGTTTTGTCTGTTCTTTAGTTATTAGCTAAGAAAAGAGTGAAGAGAAATGTTGCTATGTTGTGGGACTGTAAGCTGTTTTCCAGTGCTCTGCTTTTTGCTCTGTCAAAATTTGAGAGCCTTCATTTTAATGCAAGAATTCCAGACTTGCATTATCATAAATGCATTGATGTTTTTCTTGCCCCGTGTGAATCAAAGCCTTTGGTTAATGACGAGTTTATTTGAGGGTTACAAAGGAGAAGTGGAAAATAGGACATCTTGTCTGCAAAAGATTAATTTCCTTTTCCATTGTGCGTAGCCAATTGGCAGCCAGCATCAAGCCAGTTCCATCCTAAGCTAATGTTTTCCAGCTGGACAGTATTAGAACCATGTTTTCAATTAGTATTTTTCCTGTGGTACTTAGAAGTAATAGAAAGTGATTTACCTGCAGGGAAACTATTCATATTACAGTCTGCAGCTAGGCAACACGTAACTAGCTGCTTTGGTTTATTTCCCACTCAACAGATACCCAGTGGATCACAAATCTACCACTAAATTTACTTAGTTATTATAAAATCCATTGGCTTTTCTCAGCAGCTTTTTGTGTGTTCTGAGGTGCTGCCTATCACAATTTTTTTTCTAAGAGTATTTAACATCCCTGGGTATCTGGGACTCATCCAAGTGTCTGAACTGGTGTTACTGCAGCTAAGGGTTTTTTAGGTCTAGTCGTCTAACTAATCTAAGTCTTGTAGTCCTCTGCGATGATTTTTAGAAGAAGCTCTCCTGAAAGAATTTGGAAAGCTTTATAATGTTGACATTGATTTCCAAGTATCTTGAAGCTGGTAAAGGCATGAAGCTAAGGCTTGTAGATTCTTGTGAAAAACACATACACAGCGTATTAAGCAAATGCTCAGCTTGAGCAAAACACAGCATCAACACAAAAATGGTTGCAACAGAAAAAAGTATCCTGAATTTGGAAAATAATTGTCTTGGGAGCTTTTAGAGCATGTAAAAAACACTCTTGTAAACCAGTGAATTTGTCTAGTAGAGCTGGTCCATAAAGCAGCCTTTGCTGTGCTGTGTTTAGGGATCCAACAAGCGAAGCCAGTGCTGAGAGAGATTTTGCATTTGTGATCACCAGGATGTCCAAATCTATAGTCATCTAAATGGAGTGAGAGAAGTATTTGGTGAGCAAAATCCTTCTGAAGTTCATTTAGTTTGTTCTGTACCTTCATGCCGACATGCATTTAATTCTGCTGTGTTAAGCTTCTGAGGGCAAAATAGCTTCGCTGCAAATCCTTAATCAGAGATCAGCTCACCAAGCTGGCTGATTCCTTAAAAATAGCAGAAAAACTGATGGAAAATAGCATCTTACTCTAGTAATTAGTTTGCTTTGTTATGGAAGAAAGTGCTGTTCAGTGTTTTAAAGATTGCCAGAAGGTTCCATCTGTTCAAGAAGTACGGAGATGAAGTGGTGGGCTGATGTAGGAGTGGGTAAGGGATACCACAGATTTATATTTTCAGACTACTTGTATTTTGCATGTGAGAGGTGCCCTTGTGAAATTCCTTTTACGTTGCGGTGAAGTTGGAACCATCAGTAATGAGCAGAGGAGTGAGAAGTTAGAAATCCTGTATCACAGAGCACAGTTTGGGGGGAAGTTGCATGGATACCACTGCAGTGAGGAATGATCTTAAATGAAGCGTCCTCCAGCTTCCAGCACTTCTACAGAGTGACTTAATCTTAATTTGTGCATGTAGCTCTGAGCCCTGCTATGTTGGGCTGTTTCGTTCAATGAGGTAAGTTCAATGAAGAACCGCTAAGGGCCAAGGAACTGATGGTATTTAGGGCCATTATGCTTTTCTGGCTGTCACTCTGTGTGATTCAATTCCCCATTAGTTCATATGTTACTGTCTCGTTTTCAGTCGGTCAAATTTGCTGATGGACCAGCTTCTGTGATCCCCTCCCAACTCACTTCACTTGAAATGAGCCAGGTTAGCATAAGCACAGCAAGCACGCTTTGCTGTGCCACCTAGCAGAGATTGAGCATCCTCTTGCAAGCAAGCAGATTTGGAAGGATATCAGGCTTCAGCCGTGGTGTACAAAAGTAGTCATAAGTAAAAATGACCAGGGTATCAAGATGCATTGGAGCGGAACAGAGCAGGTTAGGGCTTTTCAGAGGTGGTATAAATAAGCTGAAAGGGCGAGTCTTTAATTATCTTCAAAAAGATAGAGGAAGGTTGGAGGAAAGGGATGAAATTGTGGAGGGAAAACATAAATTGAATAATCTTAATCTGATGTGGCAGTTCCTGGAGATGGTTCATGCACAGCCTTTGAGGCTAGAGAGGCTAGTTTTATTTCGCCTGACCTCTCTAACGCTGTCTTGTTAGGTTGTCTTTTGAAATGCAATTTAATTTCTAATGTATTATTTCTGGGGTTGCTAGCATTTGCTGGTTCTAGGAGCTTTTCCTTGCACTAATGTGAAGGCATTCAAAGCATGTCAGTGTGTAGTTATCTCCTTGTCTTGAGCAAAGGCACTTCTTCCACGCATTACACTTGGTCTGTGTGTGGGAGCAGATGGCAGGAGCCCTCCTGGTGCATCAGGGTGATGAGGGACACATAAAACAAGAAGCAATGTCCCAGCTTGGCCTTTATATTTGGTGTTAATTCTGGTTATGCTGGCCCACTTTCCAATTCGTGGAAAAGTGTATGATCACCTTTGAAGGAGAGCTGTGCTAGATGGAGTTGCCAGTGGTAAGAAAGGGAGCGTTATCTGGGCAGCTGAGGTGTGTAAAACGGATTAGCTGCACTAGAATTGCATATAGTCTGGCTGTGATCTATATTGCAAAAGCAACAACAAAAATACCTGATAAAGCCTTCTCCTAATGAATTATTTCCAGTTAACTAGTGCCGGGTATCTTGTGTTGATTTCTGTTGCAAAATTAGGGACTTGAGGGGGAAACTTTTGCCACTTCCATAATATAATAAGGAATATAAATATTTGGAAGGGAGTTATCATGAGATCAACAGAAACATCTGTTAAGTCTTCCTTGTATTTAGGGAATATTTGGCTGATAATTGAGATTTAACTAGTTTTAGATTTGAAGACTGTAATTTTTTCAGCAGGAATGGACCCTGATTTTAGCTGATAAGGAGGAATTTGCTGGAGGCAGAGGAAGGAGCGCAAAGCTTCCCGCAGGAGAGTTTTTTTTCTAAGCTCTTTTTTCCCTTTAGTGCAAGCAAGTGTCTCTTCTGATTGAAGTATTAATAACACTAGCAGCTTGCCAAAAACATTATTGGGGATCTATTTGCATTCCTTCATGCCAAGTAGTTACTTTGTGTGTTGTGTGTTTGCATTCTTCATTCAACTGTCCTATTTTGTTGGGTTTTTTACTTACACTTTCTCATGTGCAAAAAGCAGCCAAGTGGTCAAAAAGAACCAGAAAAATCCTGCTTCTTCATCCGTACAAAATCAAAATAAATACCCACTGTCGGCCATATATATTTTGCCCAGATTTGTTACCCATGGCCTCGTCCATCCTATCCCCTTCCCTGGGGCATTAGCAGAGAATTGAAAGAGAAGGGTGAGTGTTGGCTTACATGAGTGGCGATGCTCCAAGCTGTGACATGAGATTTTGTCATTTCAGGGTGACTGCTTTTGAAATATAGACTTGCCTAGTGAATTCCCTTCCTTCACCGAGAGCTTGTGTCTGTGTTTTGCTGGATTGACAGCGTGCACTTTAAAATAGATAGCAGTTGTTAAATGCAGTGGGAGCAAACTTGGTGCCCTGGGAGGCTGGTTTGCTCCCAGTTATTGGTAACTCTGGGTGCTCAGACCTGTGTTTTCAATTCAGACTATTAACATTCATCTGAGGGTTTGAACACGTTTTTTTTATTTAGTTCCTCACATGCAGGAACCCAGTGTTGGGGCTGAGTTGTGAGCAAGTCATTCCCCCAGCGCCTGTGTAGCTTCCAAGGTAGATATCAGGGACAACGTAAATGTAAATTTCTAATCTAGACTCATTTACTGCAAATTATTGCTGGAAGTTTATTCATCTCTATCTTGGAGGGCATACATATTACCCCGAGAATATGATTTTTAAAACTTAATGCTCTATTTTTTATAGAAAATTGCTTGTAACTTATTTTACAAATGTTCAGTCAGCTTTTAATGGCACAATTTAAAAACTTGCAAATGGAATTTGACCCTGTTTCTACAGAGTGAAATCATCTGAAAAAGTAGAATCAAATAATAAAGTTGAGCTGTTTCAGTAATGTTCCTCTGCTCTTCCCCCACCATAAGATTTTTCCTTTATTTTAATTTCCTTACTGGAAATTGAAAACCATATAAGAGTTATTTGATCAAACCACAGAACTAAGTTTCCTTGTTAAGGAAAAAAATCTCAACAGTATTTTTTTACACATTTTGAAAAGCAATATACTGGCAACATATTACAAAACCTAAATAAAATTGATGCTGTGTTTTTTAAATTACACAGAGTATTTATTGTTCTAACCATTAGTTTTATGTGACACATTATTAACCTTTAGAATTTGTTGAATATAAGCAGCGTAAATAGAAATAATGAGATGAAATAAAAAATAAATGTTTATATTGAACATCATGCCATGCAATTTGATTGTGGAAAGCGTTTGGCTGTGAAATTGTCTCCCAAGGGAACTGGTGATGCACTCTACACCTGGGCCACGTAGAAATAGCCCAGACAAAGTCCTGGAAAATGCCCTGTTTGTGTAGAAAATCCTGCTGGAAAAGCTGGACTAATTAGATGACCTAATAGGTCTATTACTGCTTTTAGCTTCTATAATTGTTTAAGCTTTACACATATTAAATACATATCAAAACTCATAAACAACTGAAATTGCTTAGCTTTTTAGTGCTGGTTTTGCTAGTAAAATAGCTCAGAACAGATTTCGCTGCCTCCAGGAACAATGCAGCCATGCCACTGCTCAGTAAAATACCATTAACTTTGTATTTTCATCCAAAAAAAGGATCATCACTGTTTCTAAGCACTGACAAACACAAAATGCATGGGTAGCAGTTCCTGGTTAAAAAACAAATGCTGCAGTGCACCTTCCTCATAGTGCCCAGTGAAGCGTGTTTGAATCTATGTGCCAGGCTGAGAGGTCTTTGCTTTTTTGTTGGTCTTTGTTTGACATTTGGACTATCTTAAATCCTAGCTGTGGGTTTTTTTCCTACCATTTCCACTGATCGTAGCTTCGCTGGTGTGGATGGGCAGTCAAAGCCCATTGCAGAAGAAAGGTTCGGGCTGTCAGCTGCATGAAATTGTCACTCCAGCTCACTCACAGTGTTTCTTTGAGCACAAGGAGTAGCTTTAGGGAAGGGTGCCTGGAGGCTAGACCAGCTGCAGTTGTCTGTTCGTAACACAGATACTGCAGAGCATCCCCTTCACTGACCTCCACCCCTGGTTGGACCCAGAAAGGAGAGAGAGTCTTCTGGATACATGTTTCTTACTGCTGCTGTACACAGTTGTCCAATTGTGTTTCATGAGACAAGGGCACAGCTCCTTTCTGATGGGTTCCTAGTTGTCTCGTAAGGATTCACCCAGTTCATCGAAGGTGAGATCCTCTTTGTCCACCCACTCCAGCAACTGGGCTTTGCTTTCCCCTCTGAGCCCCTCTCCCTGTGTGGGACTGCTTGACAGGCACCGTGTGAGGCAGTCATGATGTGCCAAGTGTCTGAGGGATGCACCTTATTTGCATAGATTTGAATAATGTCTACTTTATTGTGCTATTAAGCCTTCAATAAAAAAGAATTGCTTCTATAATTCAGCAATGGGTTTATCAAAACACTCTAAATGAAAGTATCTGGCAGAGGCTGGTTTTAACCATCTGATGAAAGGTATTACGAAGTTTGAAGGTGTAAGGTTTTTTTTGGTTTTTTTTTTAAGTGGGCCATTAAAAGCCACCTGTCAGACTGAAGCACAAGCACTTATAATGACCTGATCTCTGGTTCCCAAGTCCACTTCCAATGTTCTTGCAGAAAAACAGCTTGGATCCACAACAAGAGCATTCAGAAACCACGCAGGAGACAGACGTGCTGCAGAGATGGGGAAGGAGACATGAACTCTTCTTAGGTCTCCCCAGAAAAATTCAACTTGACGAAGCCAGCCAGCTTTTCCTCAGCTTCTTTGTGCCGTGGTAACACCTACACAGGTCATATTAAAACACAACCAAGCCCCTGGCAAGGCTGGCCGTGGGTGAGATCTGCAGTCAAGATGCTAGTTGAATTACCCATGTGTTTTCCTCCGTGTCTGCAGAATATGGTCCCTGGGCTCCAGCGCCGGGTTGCTCTATATCTTGCAGAGGGCACAGTATGCCCTTCACTCCCGGCTGACCTGTGGCTTGCATCAAATTCGTCATTCCCGTCACTCGGCATGTGAGTCATTCCATCAGGCTGTGCTTTGTCTCTTGGTCCGGCGAGCGCACGCTTGGAGATGAGATGCGGTATGAGTCACAGTTCAAAAAGCAGGTGCCTGAACTGGGGCTGTCAAAAATAAATGTGCAGGACTCTATTCTTTATGCTGGTTTGTGCTGTTATTAACTGCAGCTTGTGTCAGGAAAATGGCTGGCTTTGATGGACACTAGGCCTTTTTTTCCCCTTTTACATTTAAGATCAGGATTGGCTGCAGCAAGATGATCTTGTGCTTAGTATGTTCCTTCCAAATTAGCTTGTAACTGCCTGACAGATTTTGGATGCATCATTATAATAGAAAGTATACTTCCTTGCTTTGCATGGTTAATAGAAACAAAGCTCCGCGTGCAGTGAAATATTATCAGGTTTTTAATAACGCTCAGCTTGTTTGAGCAGGTTGACAAGGGAAAGAAGGAGGCTCAGAGGTATGTCCTCTGCCCTCAACTATCTGTGGTAGATCAGATAGATTAAAAAATTCACTGCAACGAGAGGGTCAGACTCATACCTGTGAGATAACGCTGAATTTTAGGTATCTGCGTGGCTAGGATCTGCTGTCACTCGCTGGGGGACAGCACTGGCTGCCTGTTCGGGGCTCTTTGAGCACCAGGGAGACCCATGTAGGAGCTTCTCATGGCACCTCTGCAGGTGCTGAGGTGGCTGGTGGAAGTCATTGCTAGGCCACTCTCCATCATCTTTGGTAAGTCATGGGGAACGGGAGAGGTACCTGAGGACTGGAGGAAAGCAAATGTCACTCCAGTCTTCAAAAGGGGCAAGAAGGAGGACCCAGGTAACTATAGACTGGTCAGCCTCACCTCTGTGCCTGGAAAAGTGATGGAGCAACTTAGCCTTGACACTGTTTCTAGACATGTCAAGGATAAGAGGCTCGTAAGAGGCAGTCAACATGTCTTAGCCAAGGAGATGTCTTGCTTAATCAACCTGATAGCCTTTTATGAAGACATAACCAGGTGGATAGATGATGGCAAAGCAGTGGATGTGGTCTATCTTGATTTCAGTAAAGCATTTGACACTGTATCCCATGGTATCCTTGCAGCTAAACTGAGGAAGTGTGGCCTGGATGACAGGGTAGTGAGGTGAATTGTGAACTGGATGAAGGATAGAAACCAGAGAGCTGTGGTCAATGGGACAAAGTCTAGTTGGAGGCCTGTATCTAGTGGAGTCCCTCAAGGATCAATACTGGGACCAGTACTATTCAATGTATTCATCAACGACTTGGGTGAGGGAATAGAGTGCACTGTCAGCAAGTTTGTTGATGACACAAAACTGGGAGGAGTGGCTGACACGCCAGAAGGTCATGCTGCCATCCAGCGAGACCTGGACAGGCTTGGAACATTGGGTGGGGAAAAATTGAATGAAATATAACAAGGGCAAGTGTAGAGTCTTGCATCTGGGCAAGAACAACCCCAGGTACCATATGGGATGAACTGACCTGTTGGAGAGCATTGTAGGGGAAAGGGACCTGTGGGTCCTGGTGGACAGTAGGATGACCATGAGCCAACACTGTGCCCTTGTGGCTAAGACGACCAATGGCATCCTGGGGTGTATTAGAAGGGGGGTGGTTAGTAGGTCCAGAGAGGTTCTCCTCCCCCTCTACTCTGCCCTGGTGAGACCCCATCTGGAACATTGTGTCCCGTTCTGGGCCCCTCAGCTCAAGAAGGACAGGGAACTGCTTGAGAGAGTCCAGGGCAGAGCTATAAAGATGATGAAAGGAGTGGAGCATCTCCCATAGCAGGAAAAGCTGAGGGAGCTGGGTCTCTTTAGCTTGGAGAAGAGGAGACTGCGGGGTGACCTCATTATTGGTTACAAATATGTAAGGGATGAGTGTCAGGAGGATGGAGCCAGGCTCTTCTCAGTGATGGCCAACAATAGGACAAGTGGCCATGGGTGCAAGTTGGAACATAGGAAGTTCCACTTAAATATGAGGAAAAACTTCTTCACAGTGAGGGGAACACTGGAACGGACTGCCTAGAGAGGTTGTGGAGTCTCCTTCTCTGGAGATATTCAAAACCTGCTTGGACATGTTCCTGTGTGACCTGATCTAGGTGTTCCTGCTCTGGCAGGAGGACTGGACTAGATGATCTTTCAAGGTCCCTTCCAATACCTGATTCTCTGTGATTCAGAGTTGGATCAGGAGAGCAGAGAGGAGGAAGATATGTGACCTTCAGGAACGAAATAAAAATCCTGTGGAAAGGGAAAGATTGTGCCCACAGGGACTTGTAATGAGAGTTTGTGCTCAGGGTTCATTAGTTGGAAAGGGCAGAGGAGGAGAAAGGGTCCTGCTTGGAGCGGAGAGATGAGCTAAATTACCCTCAAAATCCCTTCAGCTCTGTGACTGAGAGCTCTATAATGAACTTTTCCTCTTCTTTACCTTTTTAGGATGTGCAGGAAAATCAAGGTGGTTTTGATACCGTTACAGGGGTCCTGTCAAAGCCTGAAACACCTCTAAGGTCACCTAAGGTCACCACAGTAACAGATGAGGTACAGAGAAGGGACTGTTGGGAGCGCTGGAGGAGGGAGTGTTTGTCTTCAGAGGAGAAATTGGGAACATTGTTAGCTCATATTATTAGCCAAACGAAGGCCAAGATGTACAGTAGGGTAAAGCCCAGGGAGAGGGTCAAGGCACAGAAGAATGTCAGATGGCTGAATAAGTTTTGGTGGGAGAGAACTGAGGTTAGAAGAAAGTGTCTGGTGTCCGAGCAGTGAAATCCAGGAGCGGGGAGCCCCTGGAAAGGTCTCACAGAGTTGATGGCTCAGGCTGAAAGTGTAACTACTTTTAAAGCAGAGCATTGCACTTTTATGTGCAGTCACCTGCATTAGTGAAGGGCTGGATTCAGTGACCATGAAAAGTATTTTCCAGCCTCTTGTTTCTGCACATTGGCTGGAGGATGATGAGCGTGCTGCTGAGCATTCCCATGACACTACAAAGCATATTGGCTTTGAGTTGCACTGAACAACTTATGTGGGGGAAGGAACAGAGTTGCAGAAGCATTTATATTGGAATCATAGATGTTTCCAGGGATGGGGCGTCTACCACCTCTCTGAGCAACCTGTGCCAATGTTTCACCACCCTCATCATGGAAATTTTCTTCCTCTTATCTAGTCTGAATCTACCCTGTTTTAGTTTAAAACCATTACCCATCGTCCTTTTGCTAGAGACCTTGCTAAAAAGTCTGTCCCCATCTTTTTATAGGCTCCCTTTCAGTACTGAAAGGCCACAATAAGGTCTCCCTAGGGCCTCCTCTTCTCCAGGCTGAACCACCCTGTCTCGGCCTTCCCTCACTTCTTCCTCAAGAGAGATGTTCCAACCCTCTGATAATTATTGTGGCCATTAATTCAGTAGGAGTTAAAAGGAAATAGATTTTAAAAAGGTATTAGAAAAGATAAGATAATCTCTTGGCTCCTTCATCATTTTCTTCCCCCCACTAGTTTGTCTCTGTTTGGTCTTCGGTGCTTGCTCGGCTCAGCACTGAGGATGAGTGTGAGGGCTCTCTGTAATACCCGGACACAGTGCTCCGACCTCTGGGATTCAGCAGGACCATATTATTAACAGTGGAATAAGTAAGGTACTTGGCTGTCTCCAAAAGAAAATAAACTTTGTGCTCAGTGCATGTTCCACCCATACACCAGAAGTCTGTGGCTGTATTTCTGCAGTTGCCTTCTCTGTGCTCTTTCCATTACCTCTGGTTATTGAGTCGCCTGTGGGATATAGCACCAGGGTATGCTTGGTTGCTTTGTGGGAAAAGCATTATTTTGAGTTTGATCCCTTTTTTGGGGGTGGGGAGAAGATGAAGAAATCTGCAGTTGTAAACCAGGCAGACGGCAGCTTACATCGTTAAAGCCTGTAGAATACGTATTTATCTACCTTGCACAGACTAACAAATTGTTGTTGCAATCATTACAGTAAATATGAGATATGAAAACAGTTTTAAGTTTCATTTTGCTTGCTGTCATCTCTTTTTTTTTTTTCTTTTTTATTGAGCAGCAGCAATTTAATAGCATTGTTTGCCTCTTGTTCGCTTTTTTTCAGTGTCTTGCATTGTATTGAATTTCTGTTGAACATTTAAGTACAGTAGTGCAATTTTATGCCTATTGGAAAAAGCAATAATTATTTCATTAATATCGGGGTAGAATTTGTCCATACTAGACGAGAAGCCAGAAAGCACTGAATGTATCAAGTAAAATAGTCTTTCTCAGCTTTTCTTTGCTTATGTGGAACAAAAGAAGACACTCTCTTGTACCTGTACCCACAGGCATAGACTTACATCCTCATCTTACTATTGTGCCATCCCACAATAACACTGTGTGTAATTGTGTGTGGTGTTAGGGCCTGGCTTATGTAAGAACGTACTTTAGTTTCTGGGCTGTGCCGTTGCATTTTGTCTTTCTAATGACACACTGAAATTAGCTGTTGATTTTTCAAATAAAACCTTTACAGGAGCGCGGAGGGAGAGCGATGTTCAAAGACACTGAAAATGACCAAGGGATTCAGTTCCCTACTTCTCTAGGGTGGGAGAAAGCTGGCTGCCCGTTGTGTCTGCACAGTTATCAATTAACATTTTATCTGAAAACTTTATTTCATGTCCATGTTTTTAATGTAAATGTGAAATATTCATATTGAAAGTAAACAGGCTGCAGTAAAGCATGTTAAGAGTAGCCCATTGTAGGGTACGACAGGTCACTGAGAACAGATCCAAAGCCAGGATCACAAACTGGTCCTCTGCTCTACCAAATTCTCTGCTTTTCAGTTTAAAAAAGGATAGTAGAATCCAGTCGACTTCCTAAAGCACTTTCAGCTCCCAGAGCAACCAGCTACCTAAGAACATAGTCCAGAGTGGTCCAGAAGACTACTGGAAAACTAACACAGCTCCTTGGGAAAGAAGAGAAATGAAAGACAAAATATGGGGAAAGTAAGCAACAGTAAAAGAGAGTGATTTGGGAGGGTAAATACTTTTTACTGTGTTAATGCAGACAGTGCTGTGGAGGTGTTAAATGAAGTTCAACTCTGGATGTAGTAGTAGAACTGCCACACTGTAGTGGTCAGATGTGCTGATATTTGTGATAACATGATGATGAATTAGAAGGAAAAAAACCCTAAATCCTGTTGTTTAGCATAAGCTGCTCCTTTGTTACTGAATTTGGGGAGAAGCCTTGTGCAGTGCTTGACTTCCTAATAGCTAGATTTTTATTAAGTAAATGTGTTTTTTTGCAATGACTAGGATTATGATTTGTTACTAACATTGGTTTTAGCTTTGCTAGCAACATGCTGGAGATCTGCCAGGTGCAGAAACATGGTTCGTGCCCTGAAGCTTGTACGATCTGAAAAAGACGATGCTGGGAGAAGAGGGAGGGTGTAACATGCTGTATAACATTTGTTTTCTCCTCTTCCTTTCTTCGCTGCAGACCGTACCAAAGCCAATAGCGCTGGAGCCCTGTTTTGGGAACAAAGCAGCCGTTCTCTCTGTATTCGTGAGGTTGCCTCGAGGACTTGGGGGTATACCACCACCAGGACAGTCAGGTGAGGAGTATCATTTCCTCTGCTGGTTTTGGATTAACTCTGTGCTCCTTCCCCAGCTTTACAGATTCACCTTACATTTTCAGACTTGATCCCACAGTAATTGCTGTACCCACACTGCAGCTAAGGATGTGCTCGGGTTATTTTAAGCTAGCTAGCTTTGGCCCTCCTAGCTTCCAGCCTGAGGTTTGATTCAATTTCTTGGGTCAGTTGATGGGTGAACAGTTGATATTTGGATTACGCTTTAATTTATGGCTGGGGAAAAGGGGGAATCTAGCACAGACAGGTTGGCCATCATTAGTTATGAAAGTAACTTGTCTCCCAGCCTATTCCTCTTCATTGCCAACTCCATTTGTAGAGAGACATCAGGTCCGTGCCCTCCTCTTAGCAACTCTGGGCAGAGAATTTTTCTCCATCCAGCTTAAGGTTTCCTTATTCCCAGCCCCTTCTCACTTAAACTTACTTGCAGGGCACAGAGACATAATCTCCTGGGAAGCTTGGGATTTAACTGGGATTTCTCCAGTGCCTGATGAGCATGGTGAAGCAGAGGATCATAATAGAGAATTAGCTGGGTTTGAGATGAGATGGTTTGGTTGTGAGCTGTATTGAGCTAAATCCCAGATGGCCAAAGATGGTTTGTCTGTGGATTGCTGGGAGGAGGTTGCAGAGATGATGGAAGTTCGGGAAGTACAGTGAAACATCCATGCACGTGTGCTTTGAGGTTTTATTATAGCATGTTTACTAGTGCAGAGAAAGACACCTCCCTTCAATATTATGGGTTTCACGTCCATTAGTACCCACACTTCTTATTTTCAGCTTTTTCTACTGCAGTTGCTTTCAATAAAACATGCAGTATTTAAAAGCTTATTTCAGAGTAACAGCTAGAGTTTAATCTCTTAAGCCAGAATGCTTTTCTAGTTTGCTTTTTTTAAGAAGAACTCAAAAAATTATACTCATTTTGTGGCTTGAAGGGCTTTTCTCAGCAGTGGTGGAAGGATTTGTTTCTGCAACTGATTTGTTCCATGACTATTTTGTTTTGTTGCCTCAGGTCTTGCAGTGGCCAGTGCACTGGTGGACATTTCACAACAGATGCCAATTGCCTACAAAGAGAAATCGGGTGCAATACGGAATCGGAAACAGCAGCCCCCTGCACAGCCAGGAACCTGTATTTGATGCATGGACATCAGAAACTGTATAGGGTTTTAAACAAAATGGAAAAGAAATACCACGGAGGAGAAGGATTTCCAAGTTGTGTCACAAGAGACTAGAAGCGCTCAGAAAAACACAACTTCCTTGAACCCAATCTTTTCTCTCATCAACGTGATAGTTGGCTTTATTTGACAACTGCTCCACTTAAGTTTTACTGACACGTGACTTCAGATTGCTCCTTTGTTTTCTTCAAGTTTAAAGTAAAATAATTTTATTGAAGGTCCAGTAACATCCAATCACCACCATTCATGGTCAGTGTAAATAGAACAGTAGTCCAATATGAATGACACTCAGGTTTATACATGGAAAGTGCTTTGTAGTTCATATATTTATCAAACTGTACAAAAAGAAAAAGATGCAGCGTTTACAGGTGTCAGCTCTCAACACATAAACACTACTATTAATCTTCAAAGCATCTTCATCCTTTGTTTTCATTGAATATTATGTGTTTATTCCCCCAGTAGTTAAGTGGAACTCTCTTCCAGATACAGCGTTTGTACAGTCATCGTGTTCCAGAACACCAGGAATGCAAAAGCTGGGATGGTTTAATGGTTGATGTCGCGTGTTGCTCAAACCACATGCAATACCTGAATGTTGCTTTTGAAGGACTCAGTGTTTACATAGTCTTAACCTGCTTGGAGTACACCACACACAAGTGCCTAGACTTGAACAGATCTAGGGAGTGAGGAGACTGCTACACACATTTCTTTTTAACATTATTATATTGCTTTTAAATATGCATATACACACACACACACATAGATATACTCACCCAAGGCAATCTGTGTTCTTTGTAATACATCACGTGCAGTCAGGGGAAAAAGGCATTTTCCTGACCAACAAATTTCTCGACCAGGTGGAAATACCTGGAGGGAAAGTAGAGTTTCAGTATCTCATAAGAAAACTCCTGGTTTCACCAGCGCTTTTAATAGAAGCAGTTTGTGTTCCAGGTTGGATACACTATAATTCTTCTGATTTTTCTCTGCCCGTTCGGCCTTTTTCCCTCTCCCTTCCCTCCTGCCATTCTTCTGGATGAGAGCTCAGCTGCGCCAGGGCTCAGAGACATCTCTCCTCAGCAGTAAGATTTGCTCCATCTCCTTACAGGATGTAAGAAGCGACACTCCGGGTGCCAGATCATTTCAGAATGAAGTAAAAAAGAACTTTAAATAAAAAGCAAGCAGAGCAGCTTCATTTAGCCACAGCTCTGAGTTCTACATGATCAGTCACTGGTATTTCCCATTGGAGTTGAACTCTTAGATGGGGAAGAAGGTGGCTTGTTTGGTGAAAAGAAGGGACTTTTAAACAGCAAAGAGAAGCTTTGGCTTTTGGGGGATGTATCAAACCATCAGAAGTACTCTGACTACTTGGGATTGTTTTGAGGTTTGAGGTCAGGCTTAACCCATCAGTCTGTACATGCTGGTGCTCAGTGTCCTCCTCTTCCATTCTGGAACATGGCACACTGCTGGGGCCACGGGATGTGATGTTGAAGCTGGTAGGAAGATGTTACCTGAAGGTGCCAAACGAGGCGTGTAATTGTTGTTTAATCACAGTAAGTGCTGCTTCATTCAGGTCGCTGAGTCACTGGTTTCTGATGAGGACATCTAGTATGTAAGAAATGGAGAAGTAACAAATCGAGGGGAGTGAAGGAAAGTGCTCTTGAATCTTCTGGCCCAGTAGCACCCTTTTCCAAAATGAAACCTGAGTAACTGCATCTTTTCTCGTGCATCTTTCGGTGATCAATTGCATATCAGCCTCTTTTTTTTTTTTTTTTTGTAAACTCTGTATTTTGAAGGAGCTCCTTGGGCACGGCAGCATCGCAATAAAGATGTGAATTGCTGTGCGTGTTTGGACAGCGGTGATGAGGGACAGCCTGCTGGTTTAAAGACCATGGTGTATTATAACTCGACATTAATGTGTCATTTAACACACAAAACAGGACTGCAGAAAAAATATTCTGAGGGGAAAAAATGCATTTTTTATGTATATCTGTGTGTGTATATATATAAAATGCATCTTTTTCTAAACAAGAAATTTAAATGCCCTCTGGGGAAAAGGCAGTATGGGAGAGTGAGCTTTGTCTTTTAGAGTGAAGGGGTTTAGGCAATTTAAGTTTTAACTGATGCACAGATTACCTCAGACAGATTCATCTCCTGAAAATACTTTCTAACTTCCTATGTGTATAGGGCTAACCTAAACTTGAGAAATAATACTGGACTAAAATCCCTCCCCTATTTTCATGTTTTCAGTCATGATGCACATCCGTATGTTCCGAGATGTCTTCTTGCCTCTCCAGCACTTCTCTGGGAGGAGAACTGCCAATCCAAATTGAGAAAGGTCTTCAGGACAGCACTTAAGCAGGTGCTTAAAGTTGTTGCTTATGTTTTCCTGAACAGAAACAGCGTTCAGAACAATAGATGTGGAGGAGTGATACATTTTTACATTAACAAAAAGACGTGAATGTGTTTTGTTCCCTCCCTGCCCCCGGAGAGCTGGGTTGTCTCTCCTCAAAAGCTTAGGGTGGAGTGTGCCCAGAAGTGTAGCCACAAAATTGTCAGATATTGGAAGGACGAGCAAAAACGATCAAACTTTGAAGTTTAGCAGAACCAAAAAATGTAAATAGAGGAACAAGACTTATTTATATAAATAAAATGAAACGGCTCCTTTAGGATGTAGTTGTGCTCTGCATCTTATCTCCATACTGATGAGGGAAAGAGAGAACTCTCATACATATCTCTTCTGTGAACAGTTTCATCCCAACTTAAAGGTAAAATTGAGACAAAGGTGGGAATGGATGGGGGGAAGAATCATTGCTGGTGTTTTATCACCAGGCCAATATCAAAAGTGAAGGATTTGTGGGTTTATTTCTTTTAGAGGTGAAGGGGGAAAAAGCAACCTTGCTTCATGGGAGAACCTGTAAATAAATGAAAAATAACACACCAATTTTGCACTTGTACATAAACTATACAGTAGCGTGCAGAACATTGAAAGATTTAAAGTGTATATAAACCAGAAAAAAATATTGAATGTATTTTTGATGCATTTTAAATGATGTATGAGTTTTGTCTTAATAACTTCTTCATATGATGAGTATTAGATAACTTTCCAGAGCTTTAAAGAAACATCAAATTATATTCGTGATATCTTGCAGCATAAAACAGGGAGGCATAACTTGACTTTTATGTATTAAAATGCATTTCACTTAAATGTATAAGCAAAGTAAAATACGGCTCTTCCATTTGAAAGGGGGAAAAACCAATGCTTGAAGACAGGTAATAAACGTACTTAAAGTACTCATTACTTGGAGGATTAAGTCAGCAGTTTAAGCCTCTACCATTAAGATTGTGGCAGTGATTTCCATTCAAAATCACTATTTTCAAGCATTTATAACTGGCTGAAATTCAGCATTCAAGATCTCAACCCTCAGAACATTTTTATTCTTTAAGAGTAGCCTTTAAAAAAGATTTAATCAAAAATCAGAAATGTTGTAGCCCTTTTATTCTAAAAAGCACCAGTGCCATCAGATCTCCAAATAACTTACATTTTTTTGGTTCACCATTTTCCATTCTTTTTAGCCCAGGATTTTCTCTGGACTGTTGTAGCACGAGTGAAGGGAGACCCTGCCATGGTATGGGTCAATCTGTTGGATACAAGATGATTTATCAAACACAACTTTGAGTTATTGCCACTCTCCCTGGGCTTGAAATGCGCTGTATTCAAATTGCCAAAATAAAGCTATACACGATGGGGTAATGCCTGTGATTAGCATAAAGTCATAGCATATAATATACCCAAATTTGATGGAATGGTACCCTAAAAGCATGACAACCCCTGTTGGCAAATACACACTTTCTTCGGGGTAGTTTGTATACTGAATATTGCTCAGAAACACCATTTTCTCTGCCATAAAAGTTTACGGAAGTGCTACATAGCCACTGGGTTTATAGTATGGTTTTAAAGTGGCAGCTCAGCTTGGCTGACCCTAAATTAGCCGAAATGAACTGTTGATGAAATACCCTCCTCACTCGAGAGGCTGAAATAAAACTTGAGACATAACCTGCTGAAAGTGCAGCGCCACAAAGATGAGGCTGATTCTCCATCCTTGACTGCTCCCAGTGTTCGCAGCTGCTTTTTCTTTTCCACAAGAGCCTGAGTTAGGGACAGAGCATCAGCTGCATCTCTGAACCTGCAAAACCCTTTTCCCTGCAATCGGATTTGCTGGCGCTGAGTTTGCGAGAAAGTAAAGAACAGACCCTACGTGCCGGGAGCAGCTTTTGAAGTCATCCATCCGTTCATCCATCCATCCATCCAACTCACAGCAGGCTGCGGACACCACTTCTTGTCCTGGTTCCTTTTTATCTTCATTTGGGAATGCTCCAGGGGAAGGAGAGGGCGGAGGGTTAGGTGTCAGGAGCCTCCTGAATGAAGCTGCAGGAGCGGGTTGGAAGAGGGAGTCATGTGTGTTTTAAATGGAAAGGTGCAACTGGAAGGTGTGCGCCTCAGCATGTGGGGAGGCAGGAGCAAAGGGAAAGGGTGGGGGAGGTGTGTGTTTCTCATTTTCAGATGTGTTGGCAATTCTAGTCAAATTCCTGTTTTTTCTGTTGATAGCTGCTTAAATTAGATGAGTTTCCCATGCTAGGAACACTACAGTAATGTGTACATGCTTTTTTTTTTTTCTGCTTCTGCATCAGGGCAGGTTTTGTTCAGTTTATTACTTTGTTCTAACACTACACATGGACTATTTTTGTGTGTCTTCCAGGTACTATAGTTCTTTAGACGTTTTCTCTGCATTTATCATTGACTCCACAAACCTCACCAGAATAAAGAAGAAAAAAAATAATTGTGGAGGAGTGTAACGTATGTCAGTCCATATATATATGTATTTTTTTTTTTAAAAGGAGTTTTCTATTACTCTGAAATTTGTGCACAATAAATGTTCTTTACACTAGGATCCTTGAATTAATTGTATTCTGGATTTTTTTCTTTGTTCTGTAATTATTTACAACTCTTATTTGTGTTCAGACTTGAGCTTAGTTTGTTAATATGTATAATTTAGCCTTTATTGCATTCATATGTAAATACAAGCAAGTATTGTAAACTATTTCATTGCTGGGGATTGTGGGTGTTATACATACACACATTTAGGACTGCAGTTTTTGGTATAATTTTTTGTATTGTAAAATAACAGCTAATTTAAAGCAGGAACGAGAAAATTATTGGGAGATCTGTGCATTTTAAATACAAATGTGAAGTACATGTATATAAATAAAAGTAAATAATGCAAATCTTTCCTCTGAAATAAAAAGTAAATTATCTGGTTAAACTTTCCTTCCCCCCACTCTCCCTCTCCCTCCCCTTTTTCTTCTTTCCCCACTCTCCCCCCCACTTTCTTAGGGGGGGGTGGGGGGGCGGAGAAATAATGCAAGACACCTGGCTGGGGTGAGAGTGAGTTTTTGCCACACTGAGGTTGGATCTCAAAGTGCTCATGTCTCCCTGAGCAGGCTGTGTTCACCCTGTGCCAGATACCAAATTTGGGAGGAGAAAAGGGATGTTTTGGGCACCACCAAAGAATGGGGTTAGGCTGCTGTGTCCACGTACTGCCTTGCAACCCCCCGAAACCATCATCCTTACCTTACATCTTCCCTAAGGTGCCTCAGGGAAGCCCTTGTCCCTGATCTTCTCCACAGCTGTCTTTGAAGAGTGGTGGAAAGGAGGAAGAGCATCCTAAAGAAATGTCATCCTCACTGTAGAGAAAAAGGGGCTCATCCTCCATGCAGGTCACCTGGGGTGGTCAGGGCTGAAGAGAGAATTTATTTGGTCCAACATTCTCAGCGCTGGGGTCATGAGTCCATACTGTTGTGATACAGCTGGTCTTTATTTGGTTTCACAACTATTACTGTCCAAAAGCTCAGGGCTTCTGCATTCAGGGTTAAGATAAGCCCAACAGAAATTAAAAACCTCAGCCTCTTCCCTTTCTTACTCCTGCTGCTAATTTTTCCACCATATCATTCCTTCTTTTCCTTCTTTTGAATCAGAAGAGAAAAACTTGACATCCCTGGAGAGACTATTATCCAAAGAGTTTTGTAATAATTTTGCAACCTTTTCAAATGTTGACGTCAGCTGGTGTTGCAGATGCACACAGAAGCTGGGAGAGCAAAGTTGGAGGTGACCTCTCCTCTCCCACCTGTGGAAGCCTGCATGTAGCACACCCAGCATCCAGAAACAGATTCCTGCTGAGACACAATCCGTTGTTCTCCATTTATTTTTATGTGGCTCCTCAGCTTTGAAATTAAGCACTGCTGAGATGAAGCAGAGTTGAACCTGACATTTATGAGCCATGAAGGTTTCAGTCACTGCCATCTCCTAAGACCATTGTGCTACTTTGTCCCATGGCATTAAACTTGGATGCAGAAGCCCAATTCTCAGAAATTGCTGCTGAGCTGAGTGGAGCATGCCATTCTGAAAACACATCATGGTGTGTCCAGATTTGAAATGAAGTGGGCAGGGGGTAGGAGTTTTAAAGCTAGTTTAAGCTCATTTCAGACAGCAGGATAAAATGTAGAGGTATGGGGCCGTATTTCATCCCTGCTTTGATTTTCCTTCTTGTGTTGCAGCAAATAAGAGGTTTGCAGGGAAGAAATGGAAGAGAGCATGGATGCTCTCCAAGGCTCTGCATACATCCAGGACAGTGCTCTGCTCTGTCACCTGTCATTAATAAATGCAATTGGGTAAAGAGCCAGAGAGGTATTTGCCATGGAGCTGTTCTTCCCACAAGACTTTATCTATCTATCTACAGAAAGAGGGGAAGCAATTTAAGGTCTTTCTCAAAGCAACTAATTTAACACAACCACCCTACAGAAAGCCTGGGCTTTGGGGTAGATTGGGTGTTGTTTCTGCTTACCCATGTAAAAGGTGAGGTTTGGGACAACTCTTGGATGCGTTGCACATCACTGTTTGGTAGCAAAGTCATCTATTGGTATGGTGGAAGCAAAAACACTTTTTTTCACCATTAAAGGGAAGAGGGTGGGGGAAGAGATGTGTACAAATGAACCAGAGTTCCACAGCTAGCACAGCTTACCGTTCTGGAAAAAAGTTTGCAGAAGTTTTTGTGTTTCTCCTTGGGGGTATTGGCTTCTGAACTAATTTAAGTAGCAACAAGCAGGAAGGAGATCAAGTGACCAAATGAAGGCTCAGAGACATTTTCACAGAATCACAGAGTATCAGGGATTGGAAGGGACCTTGAAAGATCATCTAGTCCAGTCCTCCTGCCAGAGCAGGAACACCTAGATCAGGTCACACAGGAACATGTCCAAGCAGGTTTTGAATAGCTCCAGAGAAGGAGACTCCACAACCTCTCTAGGCAGTCCGTTCCAGTGTTCCCCTCACTGTGAAGAAGTTTTTCCTCATATTTAAGTGGAACTTCCTATGTTCCAACTTGCACCCATGGCCACTTGTCCTATTGTTGGCCATCACTGAGAAGAGCCTGGCTCCATCCTCCTGACACTCATCCCTTACATATTTGTAACCAATAATGAGGTCACCCCGCAGTCTCCTCTTCTCCAAGCTAAAGAGACATAGCTCCCTCAGCCTTTCCTGCTATGGGAGATGCTCCACTCCCTTCATCATCTTTGTAGCTCTGCCCTGGACTCTCTCAAGCAGTTCCCTGTCCTTCTTGAACTGAGGGCCCCAGAACGGGACACAATATTCCAGATGGGGTCTCACCAGGGCAGAGTAGAGGGGCAGGAGGCCTAAGGTAAAGTAGGCAGGGGGCTCTTTTAATAGGGTGACTGATGGGACCTGCTGATGAGTTTATGGGTTGGTAATGATATTTCAGGACTCAAGTGCCACTATCAGTTAGAGGTGGGCTGAAGTCCCAGCACTCCCCATTAAAAGGGTGATTGGGAACAGCTACACTGCCCCACACTGTCTGCCACACAGGTGGGCTCAACACCCTCCATCACATGATTCTAGGACACCAATCATCACCGTATGACCAACACTGAGGTCAGGGCCACGATGTCCTTGGAGGGCTGTTTTCTCCCCAGTGACTCCAGAGACTCAGCGACAATTTTGGGATTAGCAATCTGCACTATGGATATTTTAGGGGAAGTAAGAGCTGCCCCCAAACAAAAGAGCAAAATCCAACGGTTCAAACCACCTTGAGATGCTCAATCTGACCTTTCTTCCCCCTCCACTTTCCTGTGTTCCTAGGTCCCTACTCAGACCTTCTCATGTATCTTCCAGAAGCCACAGCTGCAGGGAATTTAGCCAAAAAACACCACCAAAAGTGCCTCTGTCCACTCTGGCTTTGACAGTGAGGATAACAATTTGTTCCTTTTTATTGCCCTTCTGCTGTAAAGAAGCCCTGGGTGCAGCTCTGCATACACTGAGTCTACAGGACCCAGGCTGTTTCTGATCTCACCTCACTGGTGGTGGCCAGCGATGCTGCAGGAAAGTGGGATTTAATCTCTCCTGGTCCTCACCCTGACCCCTGAATTTAGTATGGAAGCAGAGGTTTAGCTGAGACGTCTGGATTGGGATAACTGATCACGAAGCATTGTTGTGATGGGGAATTAAAGTAGAGTATGGAAATAACTCTGATGTCCACATTTCTCCATCCATCCATCCATCCATCCATCCATCCATCCATCCCATCAGCAGCTCACCAGCTGTTTTATCAGCTCTCTTTCGCAGTCTGCAGCCACAATGTACCTCCAACAGCGTGACTGGCAGTATTTCCATTGACACATTCCCTGGGATCCCTGCTCCCACCAGAAATCGTTTCCATTTCTCCTTAGAAAAATAAATAAATAAAAGTGCTTTGAACATTTTTCATGTCAGAGCTAATTCTGCAGCACTTCCCTTTGGCTAACATCCACCGTTTCTGCACTCAGCATGGAAAGACAACACTTTAATAACCGAAGCGAGATGGATCCACCCCTACCAGCACATTAGCACCGTTTGTATAGAGATAATGGATGGTAAATTGTTGTTTCTGCTTTAAATGTCTCCTCGCAGCGGTAGTACATCAACTGCAGGTTTTCACTTGTGCTGTGTCTGCAGTCGCACCATGACAGGGGATCATTGGTGTCCATCAGGTCTTGCCTGCAGGTCTCTGCTCCGAACCTCCAGAGATGCCCCAGGCTCATCTCTGCCTTAAGGGTTACACAGGTTGTAGGACCTGAAGAGCGATTGAAGAGCAATTGAAGGAGCTGGGACTGTTTAGTTTAAGGAAGAGGAGGCTGAGGGAAGACCTCATCAATCTCTACAACTACTTGAAAGGACCTTGTACAGAAGTTAGTGCTGGTCTTTTCTCATAGGTAATTAGCGATGGAACAAGAGGGAATGGCTTCAAGCTGCAACAGGGTGGGTTTAGACTGGACATTAGGAAAAAATTATTGACAGAAAGATTGATCAGGCACTAGAATGGACTGCCCAGGGAGGTGGTTGAGTCACCATCCCTGGATGTGTTTGAGTCATTTAGATGTGGTGTTGGGGGATATAGTGTAGGAGAGAACTTTGTAGAGTGGACTTGATGGTTGGATTCAATGATCCTAAGAGTCTTTTCCAACCTGAATGATTCTATGACCTTTTCTATGGAAACTGGGGGAAATCCCTTCACGTGCTCTTGCTTCAGCCTTCATTTCTGTCTGATGTCCCTGGTTGGGGAAGGGAGTAGGGCTCAGTTCTTTCGTGGGGACAGCCAGTGCCCACAATAAACATGGCCAAACCCAGACCTGTGATAGAATTGAGGGTCAGGCAAAGCCCCCTGTAGATCTTAGGGGTGCTCCTGCTCCAAAATCTCTTCACCCTAAATTTAGGATGATTTCCAGGCTTACTTGAAGCCAGTTGCTATGACCCAGAGAAGGGATGTCCTCACAAGCTCTTTGTCCTTTGTTGATCAAACATGCTCATGCTGTCCCAGTGCGTAGCTCACAGGAGTGAGGACAGACACTGTGACCTGAAGTTTCTTTCAAGGCCAGGTCCTCCCTGAAACCCAGCAGCTGCTGGTACCTGCTATTGCTGCCTGACCCTGGAATGTCCCCCACCAGCTTTTTGGGTGCTGACCTTGGTCAAGCAGCTGCCTACCAAGGAGCAGGGAAAATACATCAGACCTGCAACATTTCCACAGCACGTTTCAGGTTCAACTGGCTGGAACTATCGCAGGAAATTTCCTTTGTGTCGGCAAAAGCCCAGCAGCTGAAACAGCCCACATGTCGCAGGGAAGGAAATGGCTTTTATGAAAGTCCAGACTCTGGCCCTAAGACTCAGGCTTTGTTTCCCCTCTGCATCCTCAGTTGCTTCGTGCATGCGTGAAGACAAACATGAATTTCAGGAAGAAAAGATGCAACATCTCTGGCATGATTTTGAGAAAGAAAAGATGCAACTTTTCTGTGTTCGACCTTGAACTCACTTTGTGTTTAGAAACTGACTTGAATTTCACTCAATATTTTTATATAAATTTTATATACATTTGTGTTCTAGAATTTTTTTTCCCACCTCAAATTGGCAAGAAAACATTCAATTTGCCTCTAATCAATTTTCCTGTGGGTTTTTCTTTTTTGTGGGTTTGTTTTGGTTTTTTGTTGTTGTTTTGTTTTTTTTTAAAGTTGCCAAAAATAACTCACAGATGTTCATGGCATGAACAGAAGTCTCCCTGGCTGGCATGAACCGCCACCCTCCCTCCTCCTCCATCTCCCCTCCTCCTGTGCCCTGCAGGATGGTGCAGCTCCAGCCACCCCCAGCTATTTCCACCCACCCATCCAGGTTACACAGTGGCATCTCAGCATTAGTGGCTCCACATGCCACTAATTGCGGGTGCAATTATTCCCATCCCTGCTGTATCTTGCAATGCCTCCTTCCTCCTGCACTGGCACCAGCTTTCAGCTAAATCTTCTCCAAACTGTTCCCACAGTTTTGCATGCCTCACCCCACCATGGGCAGCACAAGCAGCCCCAGGGCTCACATGGGTCTGTGTCCCCTTCCCAGATGGCATTGATGTCTCTTCATCTCAGCAAAGTTGGGTTTTCCCTGCTGCCCCTCTGCTGCCCCTCTTGGCTGTTAGGCAGCAGATCAGAGCTGTGTTTCCAGCCAAGCACAGGGAATCTGAGGCTCACCCCTCTGCCAAACTTCTCCAGATGTCGCCTCATTTCTTCCAGCTGCCCTTACAGCATGGAACCAGTAAGCTCAGCAGATGCACCAGCCTGGACCTGTGGACACAGACAGCCCAGCATCACAGACAGGAGCAAGAGGGTCAGGAAAATGCATGTGTGCTTTATTCATGGATATGTTTGAATATTGACATGTACAGAAGAGATAAGTACAGGTTATACCCCAGCAGTATATCCTCCCCTATGCGCAAGTGCACATACACGCACCCAGTCTTCAGCATCACCATTGCTCCAGCACTGGCTCTTCGCCATGGTGTCTCCCTCCCTGCTTGCACTCTTGCTTTGACAACTGTGGGGGATTTGTACATACACAATACTTCAGGGGCTTTCAGGACTGCCAAACCACTGGGAATGGTGCTGAGCAGCCAAAAAAAAAAATAAAATAGAGTTGGGTGGCCCCATAAAGGTTGGCTGATTCTTTTTCTTATTTTAACCTTGACTCTTCTTTGTGCTTATGAAAGTCCTCAGGTATGGAATAATTCCTAAAAAATTGTCTCTCTTTCTCTCTCTTGGCTTGCTCAGTCCTTTGCTTTTACAAGCAGCTACTATGACTTTGGGGGTTAGTCAAGAGGCTTAAAAATGAAGATCCGTGGTTCACTTTGCAGAGTTCAACGGAGATGAAATGTCAAGAAAAATTACTGACTTTTCACATGGGAAAAAAAATCATCTGTGCACACATGTGTTTGGAGGTGGTGGTCGTGGTGAAATGTAATTGTTTCCTGCTCCAAAAGGACTGCTCAAAAGCCATCCTTTTTTGCAGTTTAAAGTGTGAACAGGCTTAGAGGGAGAATTGACATTAAAAATCGACAAAAAGGGTGAAACGATAAGGAAAAAGTCATGCAGGTTTTTGCATCTTTTATTATTATTATTATTATTATTTCTGCACAATACAACTGCCCATCCCACCCCAGCTCTTCCCTGCTGAGCAAGAGACTCATTTCTCTGTGCCTTACTCACTTCATTTTGAAGCATCCCTAGATGGTGGGGAGCCACTGGGAGAGAAGGACCTGGCCTGGGTGCTTGAAGGATGCTGTATCCCAAGTCACAGCACAGGACAAAGGCTGAGGAGAGGGAGTGCACTTTCAGACCTGCAACCTCAGCTCTGCAGATGCTTTTGAAGCCCCGTCTAGGGCATGAGGAGGAATCCCACGCAAACTCCAGCAGCCACCCATTTACATTAACTCACGGTGCAATTTTTGCAGGGATCACAGCAGATCATTGCCATGTTTTCTGGCCTTCTCATGCAATGCCTCTGTGATATGATCCATGGTAGCTGGCTGTCACCTTCCACAGCCTTGAGGCACTTCTAGCTGTTGGTTTGCCATCCTCCCAAAACTGCGGATTTGAGAAGAGACTACAGTGGGAATCAAGGGTCTCTTTGGCCTGCAATGCTCAGAGAAAACTAATATCCTAAGGAGCCTTTAAAGCAAGACATAAAGCCTGGGGAGGATGTCTCATTGGAATTGTTAAAAACCGTTTAAGATAAATATCCCAGAAAGTGTAAATATGGCCTGCTGTGGGACGTGGCAATGGACTAGGTAACCTCTAGAGGTCTCCTCCATCTCTGGTAATCTGCGTAGGTTTCTCCACACCCACTTTTCACAGCATACCAGTCCTAAGGGAGAGTTGAAGTGGGATTGCCAGTCATCCTGGACACCTAGAAAATATCTGTCTCTGCTGGCTGTCAATTACAAAAGGAAATGTCAAAGTGCCCTTCCAATGCCAGTGAAAAGAGGCACAGGAATAGAAGCCACGAAGACTGTAAGAGTGAGTACTTCTGGAAAGCAGCTGCCACTTGCACTCCCATCCTACACAGAGGTTCAGCCCATGCAAGGAGATTAAAGGCTGATGGAGACCTGCCTGGCCAGGGCCAGATGTGTAGAAGAGCAGGGAATGACTACAAGAGTTGAAAGGAAAGCAGTAGAAGGTAATTCACAGCATGACCTCATGATGCTGAGGTAGTTCCTTGCCTTTGAAGAGCTGAGTGTCAGGGTTTAATCCCTTTCTCACCTCTGCCTTTCTGCCTTTGAGGACACAGATTTTGCAGAGTTGCAGCTAGTAGTTGTGTCACTTGGTGCACAGGTGACTCCACAGTCGCTCAGAGGACATCATTGTCCTGGATAGCAGGGAGATGTTCACAGCAACTCAGTGTGTGACTATGGCCCTTTGAAGAGAAGTGAGGGACTTTCCTGCCTGTAACACTACCTCCCTGCCTGCTTTTCTGATTGGGGTGAGCCTCTTGGCAGTGAAGATTTCATATACATGTTTCAGTTCCGAATGTGACCTGCGCCCCTGCACTCAAGACTTGGATCTTGATATGATCATTTGCACAGCCCCAAATTAGGACAATCAGGTGCTACAGCTCCGAGGACCTTGAGGAGCAGAACTTTGGATAGGATTCAGCCACGAGGATTTCTGTGCATGTCTCACACATCCACTGGCATTCATTTGAAAACAAGAGTGGTTTCATATTGGGCCAAAACTCAAGAAAGTTGCTGCAGTTTCTCAGCAAAATCTGAAGCAAAAAAAAAGCAAAGGAAAGTGCTCTGTAGGGAACATGAATAAAAAGAGCTGGAGTTTGCTGCATCAGCTGCTGATAAGCCTTTCTGTACATCCAAATGCTAAGGAGCTAATGATGTTCCTTGAAGGAGCACAAGCCAAGGAATAAGTGGGCTGCTGCAAAGCCCAGGCCTAAATACTCAGGGAGAATCTGGAGCTATTCCTGTACCTCCTGTGGCAGTCAACCTGGGTAAGCATTTATCCCGGGAAACCTTCTCACTCTTCCTTAGCATCTTCTTTCTTGGCTTGATCTAACAAAGGGTTAAGCCTCTCAAGAAAGCACTGAGAGTCCTCAGCTCACCTCCTCGAGGGAAGACCCCTGAATGTTCAGGGAGCCCAAGGTCATGCATCTGCCTCCCTGTACCCTGACAGACCAGAGAGACATTTGTCCTCAGCCTCCAGCTGGGCTCTGGGTGGGTCATTTCACCACCCTTTGCTTAAACCACATCTCAGCTGAGTAATTAGCACTTGGCAGGAGGCAATGTCTTTCGTGTGCTAACTTGGACACAAGCAATTGCTTTCAAGGAGGGGAACCTTAGCAATCCACTCCCTACCTATGACATGATTCGTGACTTGACTTACCCTTTCCAAAAATTGGCTGGATATTTATGCCCACAGGTTTTTGTCTAGCAAACCTTTTCTATTCTGTCCCCATGACTGAAGACCCTCTGACTCTTTGTGAGACTGGTGGAAGCACAGGTAGCACATGAGAACGGGTTGCTTTGGGCTCTCATTGAGTCCTGCCCATGGGCTCACATGTTCATCCTGCATGGAGAAAGGTTAACTTGGAGTAGGACAACACTGGCCTCTGGTTGTTTGGATGTGACAAAAAAATACCTACCCCCAAACACTTTACAGGACCAATGAATAGAGATGCTAGGGTTGGGACACAAAGAAAGCCAGCTGTAAACAAAACGCAACACACGTGTTTCTTCCTGAACACCATCAATACATGACACATTTCTATAAAAAGAAGGGCCCAAGGGGTAGGTGACAGCTTGAAGGTGCACGCTGACCATGGTTTCAAGCGGGTGAATAATGCCCGCAAGCCAGTTTACGGCATGATTACTTGATCCACCCCAGATGTCCTCCAGGATCCTCTCCAATGAACAAAACCAACCACCTTCTCACCAGGGCTCTGGTTTTATCCCTCTGAACCAGGTGGTCTGCCCTTTGGATCTTGAGCAACCCTGGACACAGTCTGAACTCCACATCTCTTAGCCTGTCCCGTCAAGAGCCCCCCACCATGAGTCAGGGCTTCAGGAAATCTCCTGACAGCTCAGCCATCAAATATCTTTCCCCTCTTGGCTGGGGCAGGCAAAAGCATTTTCTTTGCAGCTCTCATTTCTTGGCTCAACTCTCTCCTTCAGCTTTTCCAAGGGAATTCTCCATGGCTTTGACCCCATCCACAAGAGGACTGGAGAGACAACAAATCTGTGGGGTGGCAAGGTAGCCAGGACCAAGAATGAGCTGGTTATTGGTGATGCTGATTGTATAAAAACAAATACATTGGCAGCCAGATGAGGAGGAGCAAGGGATGCACACAAGCTCACCTCTCCTTCCCATCCCTTCCCTCTTCCCTCTTCTCCCACCTAAAAAGTTACTGGTCTGGTTGTTTTGTAAAGAAACCAACACAAAGAGAGTCTCTGCCTGCCGTGTGCCCACCCTGCTTCACATCACAGAGAGGCTCAGCACAGCAAAAGCAGGGAGAAGCCATATCTGTAGTGGAGAGGCTGCCCAGTAGAAGGGAGCTGCTGGGCTAGAGGTCCCTGATGACAGACGAGTGGAGCCCCTCAGGAGCCTCTCCTCTCCAGCCACCTGCAAGAGAAAGGAGGCAGCACAGGGTAAGTGGTGTGGTTGTTCCCCACCTTGGTCCTTCTGAGAATTTAGAGCTTGGGGATCATGCAGCCTTCCTATGTGTATACATGTGCAGAGGGATCCATGGCTGGTCTCAATACCCCAGCTCTAGTCTGGATGTCAGCTTAGCTCTGTTGGAAATTATGATGAAGGTGATGGTAACACCACAGCGTATAGTAGGGCCACTTCATGGGCACAAAACTGGGCATGCAGCCTGCACATCTAGACAGTAGTTGGAGGTGTCTTTGTGTGAGGTGGGTGACTGGATGCCCATTCCAGTCAATAGAGATCCATGCAAACCATGGAGCCACTGCTGGCCAGCGGCTTGAGACAGTGTCCTCTCCAGGTGGAGGATGTTGCTTGGTAATTGAAAACATCTCTATGAGTCTGGCAGACATTTCACCAAGCAGCAGCTGGAAGCCAGGTGGGTTACTCCAAAATACAGTATTTGCATGACTGACTCCTACCCTGGGTGCCTATTCCCAGCAGAGAATCTGCACCCTTCTCCTTTAATAGTGCATTGACATCTGTGGCTAAAAATTTGCTTTCCTAGAGACTTGCATTTGCATTAGTTGATAATGAAGATATTTTAGAGGCTCTGCACTTTTAGGAAGACAGGAAGCAGATGGAATAATCAGTCCATCGTAGCTTTCCTCCCCAGGTCCAGGGACATGAACGTTACTAAACGTTGAACCGGCTCTGGGTTTCAAGTCTAACCCAACTCCCCAGTTTCTCTTGCAGTGTCAGCAGGGACCATGCTCTAGCAACACGCACACATCAAAAGAGGGATGTGCTGCTGTCACATAGATGTTGAGGATGCATCCCTGACTACAGATGTTTTTCCAGCTTCCCACTTTCACGTGGCAGCAGCTGGCTATCTGGGCTGGACTTTCAGTGATGAGGGAGATTCATAACTTCTCCACCACTTTCAGGAATAAAGCTGTCAGTGCAAGGACCTCAGACTGCCTCTTGGATTGTGCTAAGGTCTGGGGAACACTGTCTAGAAGCAACTCCTCCAAGTCTCCTGGGTGCAAAGTTTATGGATAATGAAAGTATGCTTGTGCTGCTCATGGCCACCAATGCCCTGAGAAGCAATGAGGGAAGCTGAGGCCATATCTCTGCACCTTCCAACCTGCCACTCTGTAAAAACAGAGTGGAGGGAGGTGATCAGATGTTTTAACAACAAAAGAAACACAGAAGAGGCATTAAAAAAAACTGTCTGTGGAAGCTCCGTGATGGTATCGGCTAGCCTAGTGAAAAGCCCACCCTCAGTCCTTGGAGTCTAGTTAACCGACAGCTTTTGTTATGTGAATGTTCAGCAAATCAGGGTCACTGTTAATTATTCAACAGTAAAATAATTCAATCTGAAAATTACTCTGGTGGGTGACAAATCCAGGTCATTTCTTTTTATTTAAAAATAAAATATTTAATGCCTACTACTGCTATCATCAGTAAATTCATCTGTTATTTGTTTTAAAATAATTTCAGTTTAATATTACTTTGATACTAACAATTTGCTGATGTCTAAAACCCTTTCAGATTAAATTTTCCAATGCTTAGCAAACGTTAGTCAGTTAAGCCTCAATGTTATGACCTCCAGGATCCTCACTTAACAAGGGAGGAATCTGTGTCTCAGGCAGCTGAAATGCTTGTGCCAAAACAATGGCTCCCATTCTACAGTCTTGAAAATCCCATGGATTTCCCAGTAGTTCTGAAAAAGACCATATCTCTCTGTAGCACCCACAAAAGAAAAGAGAAGGTGACCAACAGGAAGGAGGGCAGAGTCAGGGTGAGGAGCATGTAGCCCTGTGCTTGACGGTTGAGAAGAACATGTCAGGGACTGAAGAAGAGGGTGAATCAGGAACTCAGAGGTGGAGGAGAGTTTGGATGTCTGCATGTAGCTGAAATGGCATAGTTGGAAAAGGGAGCTGAGGTGAAGAGGACTGGAGGGCACAGAGGAGTGTAGACACTGCCATGCATCTTAGGGCTAGGACAGCCCTCTCCTACCTTGGTGGGCTGGAGGTTCTCAAAGATGTTCTCTCTGAGGGTTGCCACGGCTCTGTTGGCATTTCGCTCCTGCTTGTACATCTGTGTGGTGGGGTGGATGGATGGGGCCACTGCTGTATTCAGGTAGGTCCCATTGCCAAAGGCCAGAATGGCATTTTCTATGTGTGGGAAAGAGATGGATAAAAGTTTTGCCAGAGTAATGTTTCCACGGCAAAGCACACACATCCCTTCTCCAACCTCCTTTGACTGCATCACCCAAATGCATGCCTGAGGGTCTTCAGAGCTCCTTTGTTGAAAGCGCAAGGAGCTGGACACCAACAGACTCTTGAGAACCAGGACATCTTCATACCCTCATTCACAAGAAGCCTTACCAGCTTGCAGGCAATGCTGGCGTAGCAGCTGTGTGTCAGGAGATACTTACGGAGACAGATGTTGTCAGTGAAGAGATGCAGGAAGCTCTCACACTCTTCCTGCCGGTTGCCACTAGCATTGCATGTGCACCAGGGAGCTATGCTGGAAGTTGAGTTGTCAATGTAGTTGGGTGTGATGGGGCTGCCTGACAGGAAGGATGGAGGAGTGTTACTGCAAGGCTCGTACTTCAAGAAAGGACAATGACTTCCCTCCTTGGTGCTCTGCTTACAACATCAGCTCCATGATGGCAGTACCAGAAAACACTTCAAGCACTGGTGTCACAGGTCTATTTTGCTCCCAGAGAGAAGAGGGGCATTCACAACCCTTTTGTTCACCCCACCACCAACAAAGCCTTCGGTCAATTAAGCTGTGCTATCAGTCCAAGGAACGGGCAGATCCTGGGAACTCAGGTTCCCTAACAATATTCAAAAACTGTATGTGAATATGTATAAAGGTTTCCACACTGTCATTGAAAAAGCCAAACTCAATCTCCAGAATGGTCAGAGACAGCAAAGGAAGGACTAAACTGGAATGAAGTCTTTAGGAATGACCTAAAAAGCTGTCAATCTATCCCATCCATCAGGCTGGACCAAGTCCAATGGCCATTGGCGTTTCTCTTTTGACTCTGGCTGTGCTTGTGCTAACTGCTGCCAGCTGGACCTCTACAGCATCTGAAAACCCAATCTGACATCCTCTGAAGTCAGCAAGATGACATTGGATGGTGATTTCCAGTGGCATCACTGATGATGACATCAGGGAACCCCTGACAGAGCAGATGCCCTGGGACAGCCCATCTATTTCCACCTGAGAGAGAAGCTGGGATCTTGCAGCAGCCTATGGTGCAGTTTTTATCCCTCCACCACAGCTATCCCAAAGTTACTCCATGCTCATGGCTTAGGCTCCTTCTCTAGTCACTGCAGAGAGAAAGCCCAGCATCTCCCTGAGACCCCAGTCTCAGCTCTCCAACTTACTGTCCTCATAGCTTTTATCTGGCCAGAGTAAAAGGAGATATGTCCAACCCAGAGGAGGTAATTCCCACCCACAGAGTGGGAGAGAGACTAGCCGAAGGATGCAGCCTCTTACCTATGATCCCTGTATATGCCAGCAGACAGGCAGCATAGCTGTCCCTCCGGCAGCCACTCACCGCCTGCGGGGACGGCTGGCAATTAAACTGGAACTCTGCATAGCGTGACCTGATGGAGCAAGAGCACAGAATGGAACATATTAGCACAGATATTTGGGGCAGAAAGGGACATAACAGCACACTGTTGGTATTTACAGAGGGGAACACATTTGCAAAATCCTTTGCTGCTGTAGGTGTTGCTAAACCAGTCTGAATGAATGTCATTTTATACTCTCCTGGCCCCCTCAGCAAACCCAGAGGTGGGGTTTATCCTAGGGAGACAAGACATGAATAGGTGCTGCAGTTAATGTCTTACAGGCTTCCTCTGGGACTGCAAGAAAGTCCAGTCTTGGAGAAAATGTTTGTTTTCTGGTGTGCGAAGCTGGTTTTTGAGGGAAGAGCTGTTGCAGGCAGTGAGGGAATTCATTACGTATTGCCATTATCTGACTTTTGAGTAATAACTTCCCTTAGAGACCTAAACCTTCATTTTTTGGTTGATTTGCTGAAAGAGAGAATCACTCTGGTCTAGTTTCTTCAAAGACTATGCTCCAAATGTAGCTGAGGTCATCCTCAGATTAAGGGAAATGCCCAAAGGCTCAGATAAGAAATGCTCTGTCTGTCATCAGGGCTGCTGCCACATCCTCTACTGCAGGCACCCATTCTCAGGAGAAGGCTGTCCGCTCTGGAGTCTGTGGAGCAAGAGGTATATGACATAAAGCTTTGGCCACAGACCGCTATGCCTCATTTTTCTCATTGTCTAGGTCAGAGAACCAAGCCACTTAGCACAAAGCAGCTTTGAGTCATGCACTGGGCTTGTTGGGACTGTCTGGGCCATGCAAGGACGTAGGTGCATCATTCAGTTTTCCAGATTGCTCTTTGCATGTAGCTTCCCTGCTGGCTTGGTTGAATAAACTCTGTTAATCATGCTGCAAATGAGATATTTGCCACCTAATTCTCTAGGAATGAGTCAGTTGTTGGTGCAAAAGCATCTAGTTTTGTTTGGACATTGTAGGATATCTAAGATATCCACGTGGGGCTTTCAGGTAGGACGTAAGACCTGCTGGAGATTGAGATCCATCTAAACAGGCATTCTGTGGCCAGGTAAGAAGGCATCTTTCATGCTATTTGAGCTGCTGAGGAAATTCAAGCAAGAAGTAGCATGGTCGATACTTGAAGGTAGGTCCCTTTAGAGGACAACCTGCAGTGTGTGCAATGTGAACTGGGTACCTCAAATGTTTGCTCTGCCTGTGCAATGTCAGAAAAACTGAGACAGCTTCTCTCTTCCAGACACCTTGTAAATGCTCCTGGTCAGTGTCAGCACTCAGACTTGCACTTTCCTTCCCATTTCTCTCCTCCTCCTCCTTCTCCTCCTCCTCAATCTTCTCTTTTTTTTCTCTCTTCTTTGCTCCCATGTTTGCCCCATACTAACCCATTTCACCTGTGCCATGGCCAGGCAAACTCTGCTTGCCCCAATTTTTGCTGCATTATTTAGGGGAGGGAGCTACTGATTGTAGGTTTTGTTTTATTCATGTTAGTGGAGCCCACCCCTACAAGCTGGGAAATTCAAGTGGTTACAGCTGTGAAGAAGCTGCCGGAGGACTAAGCAGTGCAGGCAGGGTTAGCCCTGGAGTATTTTACTCTATTTCTTTAAAGCGCCATGATTTGTTCCTGGCTCTCCTTGTGGTTTTTGCACTGCTAGCTTTGACCAGGTCACACGTCAATCCCTTGCTCCCACTGTGTCTCTAGAGGATGTTTTTATATTATATGTTCAGAGACCAAGGAACCAGATAATTAACAGCTGTGTTGTTTGCAGGAAATGGTTTCCAGCCTCCTGGGAGGCAACACTTTCCCCTTTGAACCTCTTCTTCCCTACTGGGCCTGCTTGTCTTGTTAGGGAAAGGGAAGTACCCATCGGCTTCAGATTCTCCGGATAGTTGGGTGAAATCTGAACAAGAGCTGGTGTGGTTCAGTGCCTTCACATCTTTCAAAATCAGCCTCAGACGTATAGCTCAGTTGTTATCCTTCATCCATTTTTCTGGGATGCAGAGGGGTGAGGGTATTAGTACCAGTGCATCCTTGCAAGATGATGCTGCTCCACTCACCTCCCTTTGAGAAAAGACATAATTTTAAAATTGATATTTAAAGTTAATGTGCTGGTAGGGGTCGCCTACTGGGTGTTCAGCTCAGGAAGTCCCAAAGCTCACAATAATTAGAGACTGGCACAATACTGGGAGACGTGTCCTATACTTGCTGCTTTGCTCTTTTCCAAGTGTGTGCTCATTGCCACAGCGGCACACAGGACACTGGGCCGGGACCACCACTTTTGGTGCAGTACAGCTACTGGTACTGTCTCACATCTGTTACTGGCAGATGAGATCTACTCCTGAGAGATGTATGTGGATTAACCTTCTGGAACATCAAAGACATTTTGAGAAATAGAGGGGTGAAAAATAGTACATCTGAGGGAAAATGCTTAAGGGGTATGCCTGTGAGTGTGCACATTGGGATGGGTCTGTACATGAGTGTGTACATGGAGCTTAAATGGAAACAGAGGAGCAAACCACCATGGGCACATGCTGTGTGGTGGATCTGGACTAAGAACTGTGACTCTGAGACTCCTATTGCAGTCATTGGAACATCCAGCCTTGCAACAGGAGGGTACATCTTTTATATATATAATTAATTTTTTCTAATAAAAAAAAGAAAGCCATGGTTTTATGGCATCTACAAGTGCCCATGGCTGTTAGAACAACTTAGGTGCTCCTGTTGGATCTCTGAGCTAAGGGAGATAGCAGGTGAAAAATGAAAGTGACTGCATGCATGCCAGACCCTATCCTTGCTTAGCTCACATTTTCCTGGAACTATTTCCATAGCAGGTATTTCTCTAGGACCAAAGCCAAAACCCACAGAAACAAAAAAAAAAACCCAAAACCCCCCAAAAAAACCCAACAGCACAAGCTTCTCAAAACTTCTCTTGTCTGTTAAGGCTTTCTGTATAGGGTATGAGACAAGGACATAGGTCATGGGAAGAAGCCACTCAGGCTTCCTGTGTCAGTGTGATGGATGTCTCCAGACAGGATCCTTGAGGCAGGGGCCATGGCTCTGGTCCACCGGCTGTCAGTGGTGGATGAACCCCAGGCTTGTCCAAGGGACAACTCTCCATGTTGGCCACCCCAGTGCGTGAACATTACCTGCAGACATAGTTTTCCCTGCAAGAGTCCAGAGGTGCCAGGCAGTTGGGTTTCTCCTTGGATTCGTAGGAGCAGGCAGGAACGATGGTCTGCCGCCGGCGTTCAGCGCAGGCTGTGTCATCGCAGGGGCAGAAGAGCAGCTCGTGGGTGTACTCAGGTGGCACGCGGTCAAAGAACTTGCGCAGAGCCTTGTGGCACTTGGAGCGGTTGCAGGTGTCAGCCCGGGCCAGGCGTCGGATGCAGAAGGAGACATACTCTGTCCGCAGCCGCTGGCACATCTCATCCACATTGCAGGCTTTGGCTGCATCCAGGCATCGATTCACCTGGGTCACCTCATTCTCAGACCCTGTGACATGGTGGGAGTTGGTGATGGGGTTTTATAGTGAAATTCCCGACAGCAGCACCACCCTATGCTGAGACCTTCATACCCATCCTGCTCCTATCCATGGCCACTTCAGTGTTCTAGGAAGGCAGTGGCCTAGGTGAAGTCTGCATTTGCTCTCTGTGTCCCAATAGGGCCAAATGTCCTTTCCCTACTCACCTTTCCTAAGAGGTGCCATGGCCACAAAGCAAACCTCACAGCTCAGAGCCTGCTCCACCAAGCTCCTACATCGAATGAAAAGAAATTTTGATCTATCCTGGGCGTCTTTTAACACTTTATCAACATGAATTAACCTACATGAGGCCTGGGAAGGCAGAAGTCATTAGAAAATGCATCTACTTATGGCCATGACTGGATCCCTGAGCGTGATGGGATTTCATCTAATGAACCTTCTTTTTCAAAAAAAGTTGCTCAAGGTCAAACACTGTCAGTGGCCATGTCAGGTCTCATGATACATAGATGGTCTGTACTAACCCATGTACCCTAGACTCTCTACCCTGTGCAGTGAGTTTCCTCAGGCCTCGAGAGGGTCAAGTTGGGCTTTGACTTTGGCTGTGCTATATTTGTCCCAGGGCTTGCCCAACTAAGTGAGAGCTGTCTGGTCCTCAAAGCCCCGCAGCAGTTCTCTGGCTTCCCTTATCCAAATCAGTCCTTCTCAGTATGCCTGACTTCTAAGTAGTGACACTGACTTCATGGGATGGGGATCAGAGCTCCAATCCAAACTGATGCCCGGCGACTTTCATGCTTCATGCATGTGAACGCATGTGGGTCTCTCTCCACACCTTTTGCAAGGTCACCCCCTTTTCTGGCTTCAGTGAAATCACTCTGCATTTCCACCCTTTTAAAAAAGAGGGAACAAAAATCTAGGATTAGCAGTTTGGGGAGGGGAGATCAAGGGTGTGCTGAGGGGATGCAAGGAAGGTGGAGAAAAACTTGCAGCAGGGGGACCAATCAGGAGAATAAAGTAAAATCTGTGGCGGTGGATGAGAAACACGCTGTCTTCAGCAGGCAAATAGGGGTCTCACAAGTTTATATACCAACGACCTCCATTGCAAATAAGGGAATAGGTAAGAGTGAAAGGTATTTGTATAATACTGCTTTAAGGGCTCCCCCAAGGGTGGTTTGGGCTCTTTCTATACAGGGGGAAAGTGCTACAGAGTCCCTGATTGGTCAAGACATTAGGCTCTGTCTGATCAGAGAGATAAGATGAGGATCTTCCAAGCATGAGAGAGAAAATGAATTTGAAGCCATTTCTCACCTTTCTGAATTAAGCCCATGACCTGAGGCACAGTAGAAGGACTTTCTCCTCAGCAGAGCAGGATTTTTCACAGAGGAAAAATCAGAATGATAAATTTCCAATGCAAAGTCAAGCCTTATCTTTGGCTGGTAGTTAAAACCAGCCAGTCATTGCTGACAAGTGTTAAAACATTGACAGTCTCTCCGAGCACTTCAAAACTGGCTGCCCTCCTTAATTTTCACTGACGTTATCAGATTTTCCTTCTCTGAGCATTTATTTTCCCCTTCCCATTGTTCCCACTGCTTGCAGCTGGCTGGAAGTCAAATTTCAAGTTTTGCAGCTATTTTATGATGGGTGAAACTGATGCTCAGTGTGTTCCTACCACATAGGTACTTTCCTTTAAAAACGCCCAGAGATTGGTTTATGCTGCGGAGCTGTCGGCAAACATGTAGGAAACAGTTACTTGGAAGGGATGAGACCCAAGTAACTGTTTCCTACATGCTTGCTGACAGCTCCGCAGCATAAACTAATGCTCTAAGAATATTCCTCTCTGGGCATTTTTAAAATGAGCATCCTGTTAACCATTCAGTTAATGAATCACAAAGAACACACAAGCTTTTCTCCTCTTCCCACTCAGAAACAGAGGATGTGCTTTTTTAATTCACTGCTAGAGTTAGAGAGGAAATATATAATTCCATTTGTAGATTTTTTAATACCAACCATATATTATTTACGCAAAATTCGGTTGCTCTGACTTGGCATAGGGTCATGGGGATGTCTTGTGTTGGACCAATTTATTGGGGATTTTTTTTTTTTGTGGTAGATTTGAAAGAGGGTCCTTTGCCAATGCTGACCGAATAATCCTGGGCACGGGAAAGATGTATTATATAAGGTGTTGATGAGTATAAATAGAGAAAAAAGGTTAAACCAAGAAATGTCATGTCCCTAGATGAATGCTGAGTCCTTTCCTAGATATCCTTGCTGCTCTGAGCCCATCTACTTTGATGCCCAACCAGTTTCAGTCTGCTTTAAAAACCTGAAAATATGTTAACCATGCATAAAAATCTCTGTATTTCACCGTATTCTGAAGAGCCCTGTAGGACTTTAGTGAAAGAGGAAAAACTCTAGTAAAGGCCATGCCCTGGCAAACAGCATTGTGCATGCTTCACTTTCCATGCTCAAACCAGTCAAGGGGAGTCAATAAGAAGATGTGAGGTCAGGGAACACAGACACCCCACCCCCATTGTTGAGGGCTGATGGGTTAATTTGCTCCTGGACATTTTCACCTAATGAGTGCCTTGCTATCTCAGGGACTGCAGACATCCATTGGCTTCAGGGACATGCTGCTCTTTACTCGCTTGGGTGCACTCCAGCTGTGGATGCCACCTGAGTTAGGTGCACATTTGGGAAGAGCTGCAACAGAACTGTTGTTTTGGCACATCTGCCAGAGACAAGCAGGGAGTATGTTACCTGCTCCCAGATGGGTAATTTGGTAACAAAAATCACCATCAGTAAAGCTTCCCTGCGGCTGTGGTGCAAAAGTAGAGCTGAACGCTGGTTGTGGTGGCAGCTGTGATGTTGGTGATGGATGGCTTAATAGCTACTGCACTGACCTTTTAACTGCTGAGCCAGGGGTTTGTGCCCTCAAGGGAGTTAAAAGGCATCAGGCAGCTCTGCTCACGTTATTAAGCAGATTACATGATGCAGCGCAGAACATGGGTCTGAGTCCTGAGGTTGCCCTCAGGGCATGAGGTTAAAGGCTGTGGCTGGGATCAACTAGTAGGTTGGGTTATTGACTTTTTTGCTTGCAGAGTTTGACCCTGTGACTGATGTGGAAGTATGTTCTCATACCTAACAATACCCAAGCAGCCCCCGTTCAGCGGGGTGTCTGCATGGCACAGGTCATACACCTGCCATGAAGAATCAGCTCACCTGTGATGGCTCATTGGAAGAGGCCTTCCTACCAGGTCCTTCAGTCTCCTCCCTTCACAGTATGGACATGAAAGAGCCAAAGAACACAATCACAAGTGCTTCTTCCTCACATATTGTACCAACAATTCAGCACAGAATCCAAAGCAACTCCTCAGAAAAAAAGACTATAAGATCTCAGCAACGCTTTGTGAAGAGACCACAAGAGACCGCAAAGGATTGCCTTGTACATAGCACTTGATTTAATAGCTAGTTTTCCCCTGTTTGAACCAGTCAAATTAAAAGCATCTTCCCACCCACCTACCTGCAGTGATGGATGCCAGCCGGACGTAGTCAAAGCCTCTGATGAAAGGCTCGTAAGGGGAACTCTCTAGTACATTCATGCCTGGGTTGAAAAGAGAAGTTAATGAGAAGGCAACTGAGGCTCCTGAGGGATGTTCAAGGTGTACAAGGTTTAACAGATGCAGAGAAGGTTTGCTTTGTGGGTCCAAGAGAATGTGTGCTCTGAAGCATGGATACTCAGAGTCACAGGATCTGATGTTATATACTTAGGGAAGGGAATATGACATAACTGGCTTTTAAAAATATATCACAGCTTTGGAGTAGGACAGCCTCTCAGGGAACTGTTGAGTTGCAGCCCTCTATAGCTCAAATCTTGGGCTTATTTACAGGGTTTGCCACTGAGAACACCAGATTGCAGCACAGGGGCAGAATTCAAATCAACAACTCCCTACATACATGGAGTTTCCATCACTGTTCTTGCTATTTCCTATATGTCTTCCTTGGTCAATTGTCCTCACGTGTTTCTGGGACACAGCCAGGGCTGTGCACAGGGCTGCATATTTATTAATGCCTCTCCCCTTCTCATTGCCAACAGCCATTTCTTACTTGGCGTCGAGCTAATGACCCACAGCTCCAGCAGAAACTTCCCCACTTCATTTTTAAGTTGCTGGGAACCTCATTTTATACAATTGGTGCTTCCCTCTCGTTCGCTCAATGGTCTGTAATGCCTTGTCATCCTGATGAATACCACAGAATATTACTGAAGCAAACAGCNTTTTTTTTTTTTATTAGACATTTGGATAGATATGGACAGCAGCAGCAGATGTACTGGCTGGGATAAAAGGACTGTCAAACCTCATGCTCCAGGCATATGCTGATCACCAGCTGTGGTCAGGAAGAAATGGGTCCCAGGGTACACAGCCCTGTGCAATTACCACAGGTGCATTACAAGGCAGCTTTACACCTTCATTGAAATATCTTGCATCGTTACTGACTGGAGAGGTGCCCATTTGTATGTTCCAGCATAGCAGTTTTACGTCCTGATGATATAGCACCTTATCAGAGAATTGTTATCAGGTTGTCATCATGTTATTGTGTCTCCAAATGGGAAGGTGGCTAAACACAGGCACGCTCAAAAGAAGCTGAGTAAATAGTATGCTTTGTAAATTCCCTGAGCACACACTTCCACAATTGATTTTATAAGAGGGCTTCTAGGAAGCTTTTAACAGCCTCCTGGGTATGTATGACTGAGAGACACAGCTCTACAGGAGCCTGTGGATTGGCTTCCTTTCTCAGTCAATTAAACATGTGTAAGGACTCTGAAATGTGACTATTATGAAGTATATTTCCCAGGAGAAATGAAGGCAAGGGAATAAAAGGTTTGGGAGTGTGAATCTGCATTGCAAGTGAACTCAATGCTTGAAGAAATGTGGGGCTTAGGACATGACAGCAGAGCAGAAGTAGAGCAGGGTCTTGACAATCTCTGATAACAGCCCTCTCACAGTCATGCCCAAGATGGATGTCCCAAGCCTCTGGGCAGAAAGCTCATCCAACCTGGCCATCCAGCGTCCATCTCCCACTCTGCATCTGGAGACTCACACCTGGCTCCTGCCTGCTCCCAGCACTTCCTGCCATCCTCTCACTGCTTTTCCAGCTCCAGGAGCTGGAAGTCCTCCTGACACCACTGTCCTGCACAGCCAAGTTGCAGATGAGCTTCTGGCCAAATCTTCAGGCTACAAAGATCAGCGAGGAAGGGGTTGCACCACAGCCTGTTAAGATAAATGGAGAGGCTGGATTGCCACCTCTTCTCCAGACTTCAGTGCAAACGAATTCACCTGGCATGTGATTACGGGGAAGGTTGGATCCTGAAGGGTGCTGAGATCTCTTATTTCACCAGTCGGTTCATAGCACCATGCTCTGCACCCTGCAAGCCATAGCACCTGAAAGCTTTCCGGGAACTTGATGAAGCAGTTCCCATGCTGACAATTCTGTGCATTATAGTCTCCATCCTCTCTGTTTTGCTTGGCCTTTTGGCCTGTGTTATCACCCCTGCACCTTTCCTTTCATCCCTCAGCCAGCAGTGTTTTATTAATCTATTTCGCAGCCCATGGCTGGAAGGTTCTGTTTTATTCCCCGTTTTAATTTTCATGGTGCATAAAATACTCACCAGCCTGACAAGGAAGAGTTATAGCCACTGAGGTGCACTTTTATGATGACTCTTAAAAACCGTCAAAATCCAAACTTACTAAATACTGGCTCTGGGAACAATTTAAATTCCAACTTGATGTCACCAGCCCCAAATCTTCACTAACTCAAAGACACTGGTGCATTTGAGAGCTTCCAAGAGAGTGATTTTTTTTAAGTTCATGCTGTTTTTCCTCAATCTCCCTGCTTTGTATAGTGTTACTGTGAAATCCATGGCTTTCGTGGTTTTGGCTAGCATGCTGAGATGCAATATATAACATGCATTTCCTGAGCAAAAGTTTTCAAGGTATACTGGGAATGTCATAAAACACAGGCCAGGTTAAAAAAAGAGGAAGGAGATGTCTCAGATTTTCAGGATTGCTTCCCCCAAAATATCATTACTGAAGGTGTCAGTAGGTCTTGAGAGAGAACAGAATACTACAGGAGTGACCTTTTTTCAGCCACTTTGGTGCTGGGGAGTTCTGTAAAAAGCCCCAGCAGTAATTCCCTTTTAGGAAGATCATCAGAATTGAGTACCCTGTTTGACTGACCTTCCATCAGTGTGTGGTGGATGCTCCAGTAGACACTCAAGCAGTGCTTCTCTTTTTTCATGCCTCGCTTGCACTTGCAGCCATACAGCTGGCTGGAGAGCAGCGCTGTCACAGTGCTCCGGCACTGATTCTTGGCATCAGGGCCCAGCTTGTTGGCTCCATTGCCTGCAATGCATTGCCGGAGGGTCCTGAATTTGGCACTGCAGATGGGGTCATTGGTACAGGACTCGCCTGCTTGAAGGCAGTCCCTGCTCGAGCTGACAGCTTCTGCCATACTTTCTGCAAGAAAACCAGAGAAGGGGTTTGAGGATGATGGAGCAATCCCAAGAGGGAAATTAATTTTGTCTCCCATGAGCTGGACCAGGCCAGGATGTCCATCTTCCTGTGCAGAGATGGAAGTCCCTTTCATCACCATCCACTCTACAAGCAATGACCCTGCTTCTGAAGTCTTAAAGTGGGCAGATCCCTCCCCAATAGGTCAGCTGGTAGGTTTAAATGTCCAGGCTTTCCACTCCTACTCATGGATTGCCCCCCTGATGAAGGGGCAAGCATTGGCTGCTTGAGTGTGCTGCAGCACTGCTCAGCAGCATCACAGAGGAACAGGAGTGGGTGAAAAGAAGTTGGAGGGATGTTAAGGAGATTCAACACCTCAACCCAACACTCTCTCTCCCACATTGCTGGGCCACCAGCAGCAGTGAGATGCATGTAGCGTCCAGATGAGGAGCCAGAAGGAGAGGTCACCTTGCTCCTGGACACCAGGTCCTTTCTGATTTCAGAGAGTTGCCTTGGATGGAGTTATCCTGGAGAAGGATTATATGTGGCAGAGACTTGACCTGGTGCTTGCTCTTTCCTGCTTGTAGCACAAAAGTCTCTCCAAGCCCTTAGCTCATTTCTCCAACCTGATGTTAACAGCAGACCAATGCTATGGAGACCCTAGTCTCTACTCGCAGAGGATCTAACTCTAGCTATACCTCCCTGAAGCTATGAATGGCTGTGTGTGGAATGTTTTGACATAGAGTCAGCCCACATATGTCCCAGGAGTTGTCCCGTGTTCATTGCCACCACCTCCCCAGTACTCCCACTATTCTGTCTTGGCTTTTTCCAACCTTCTGAAAATTCTCCTCAATCAGTTGTGAAAATACCAAAAGTGGTCCATTCCCCATGCTGAAAGAATAGAGAATAGTACAGGAGGAAGACATTATTGCTGCATGTACACCAAGGTCAGTAGGGCTCAGTGGTGCTGTGCCCCCATGGTCTGGAGCAGACTAGTTCTACACTATTAAATTCTATTCCTCTCCAAAGCAGACTGACTCCTGAGGACGTCATCACTCCAAGGCTCATGGCTGCATCACTACATCCCAACAATTGCAGGGCCAAAGTCTCAGTCATGCTCAATGGGGCATGGTAGCACCCAGCTGACAGAGAGGAGAAAGGGATGAGGACAAGGTGAATCTCACTCCTTCCAGCTAGTGTGATGCTCTGGAGCATGTTGACCTAGGTCAAGCATAACTGAACCATGGCTTGGTGAAGTGGTGAAGAGGGAAACCTGGTTTATGGAAGGAGAGAATCAGTCCACATGCCTATAATGTAGTTTCAGATCCCGCTGTACTATAAAACCAGAAACCGCTGGTAAGACCTTGGAGGAGGTTTTCTCAAATACTTCCCACAGTAACTTGTTCCTAGCATAACTTGTCTTCCCTTTGGATAGGAACCAGAAGGGTAAGGACACCTTTATGGAGTAGATAAGGTAGGGGCACCTTCCGGGTTGTGAGCCCTTCAGGGCTCTGTTCCTGGTGAGACCCAAGTCAGACAATATAGAAAATCCTCTCTCCCCAGAAAAATGTGGGTCCCTGATTTCCACCTCTGAAGGCCTCATGAGTTCACCTGTCTCTCCAAGAGTCTACTGATTGCTCCCTAAAGTCCCTTTTCCTCCTTACACCTGCTACCTCTCCTGCTCTGAATTTCTGACCTGCTTCTGCTGTCTTCCCAGTTCAGTGCTTGGGCCTAGTGTATCTGTTTCTCTTCTGTCAGCAGTCACAGGGTGTTTGCTAAGAAGTTGCTTCTGTTGCTCTTGATTAGAGTAGAAGGTAGCAGCTGGAGTTCAGATATTTCAATTATGTTTATTACAAACTTTGGGTGAACCCACCAGGAGGCTTCTTCCTGAAATATCCCAATGGCACCTCAAATGCAAAACCTTTCATCAAGCTCCAGACTATTTCGTAGTGCCTCATGGCCAAAGTCAAGTTTTCAGTTATTTCAAATCTCCCAACACCTGAAATTTGAGTTCTCCTACCCCTGATTTATTCATAGACCTGGTTTATTTAGCACTCTAGGCTTGTTTGGATCTGCCAAATGTGCAGAGAAATTATTTCCAACATGTAGGAAACTCTGCCTTGGGCTGTCATATCTTGAAGAACTCCGAACACAAGGAACCAGTTCCCTTGAAATATCATTTTGTCTGCAATTTCACTGAGACCCATAAAATGAGTCGGAGCTGCTCATAGTCTTTGCTTTCAGACAACACTGAATTTTCCATGCACATATTTAAACAGAATCCATAAAAGGTGAAACAAAGTGTTTGATTTATTTTGCCCTGGCTTTTTCCATAGGATCTCCTCTGGACGAGAATAAAGTGTGGCATTTTTTAGTCTAGAAGAGATGACTTTGTCGATGTCATGTCAGCTGCTAGAAAAGTAGGTTAAAATAGAAATTATGACTCTCCTTCCCCTTCTCCACTATATGAATTGCAGAAGATACTCCCCAAGGTGGTTATAAACAGAGATAGCCTGTAAAAGCTGTAAAACATTTTGGGATCCCACTTTAAATAAATCAAGCAGATTGACCATTTGAGAAATTTTCCTGCAAAATTTTAAGTAAATATATCCTCAATCTGAGACTTGCTTCATAGAACAAAGGCCAGAGGTGAATATTTACAGTCCATACCCAAAGCATAAAACACCCCTATTCAAGACTTTATGACAGAGGTGCTTGAAGCAACTTGAAGTGGAGCGTCACAAATGACCCATTCCATAATCATGTCACTTAAAAACCAAATCACTCAGGGGTTTTTATTGTTAGCGATGTCTTTGCAACTGAGACAACATAACACCACATTTTCTTCCTCACACTACCCCTGAGAGAGTAATTTTATGGAACATTAAGAGACTGCCTCTTAGGGAAAAAAAAATAATTCTCTGTGACTTATAAAATATATGGTGCTTCCTAGCAAGCAGGGATAAAAGCAAAATCAGGTCTTCCCTCCCAAAGATGGAGTGGCCTTGCTGGTTTTGCCTTCAAAAATAGCACCTTGAGGACTTTCCACCATGGTGTTTTTCTCCACCTCTGCCCCTGACTGATCAGGGAGCTGGGGATATGCACTGGGTTGTGCATGGCTTGGGCTTTCTGTGCCTCTGCTTTTCTAATAGCAGACCTTCCAGCTCCCTCTGCTCTCTTTAAACGGCCATTTGTCTGGATTTTTATTCCTCGCTTGCTGCTAATTTCACGCTGTTTACGGTGGGCAGATGGAGTAATGAGTTTATTTTCACATCCTGTTTGTAGCTGTGCTCCACATCTGTTTCTGCTCTTGCTTACCTCAGTGACACTTACATAAAGTTACTTCTAATGTACAGGACTACGAGAAAAATATGGTTCTTCTCATTGCCTTAATATACCCTCGTTTTTTCTTATACACTTATCTCAAAGTGCATATTGTTGAACAAGTTCTGACCCCCCTCCAAGGAGACCATTTCCCTCATCAAGGAAATACAGCTGTGTTTAGGGTATAGAAGGGTGAAGGTGACTCCATGTGGTCTGGAACCCGTGAACAAAATGCCTGGAGAGCACCAACACAGGACCCTGCCACCGTCTTTCTGATCCAACCAACAGTTGGGGTTCAGAAGTTCTAGCAGGAACCACACCATTTCTCATGATGCTGATCAACCTTGGACTTTGGGACACATCCCACTCCCATACATTTTTTGTATGTGTTAGGTGTACATCCTTTTACATCCCTGATTGGCACATGATCTGAGGGAGTGATGAACACTGTTATTTCCATGACAAGCTGTTGACTCCAGAACGTTTGCTGTTTGCTTTTATAATATTTGCTGCTAAGAAGAGAATAACCATTCCAAATCTCCAACAAAGAAACAGGGTTTTTTAACTCTTTAGGTTAGGTGGACATCTTTTACATAATTCTTCCAAAATCAGGCCTGCCAAGTCTTGCACAATGAGTACAAGTATGATGCAGAAGTTTCACACTTCTCACTCCCCTCATGCTCTGGCTGGATCTCCTATGTTGATGCATCCTCCATGCTCTGGGATCCCTTCTGCTCTGCTACCTCATCTGCCTGCAACATTTCAGAGGTCTTCCGATATATCACATGCAACATCATGGTGTGTGAGAAGCTGTCCCTCTACAAGCCTTGTTTGGCAAAGGTGGATGGTTCTCTTCATGCCAGAATGAGTCTTCCAGCCAGCATAGAGGCCATGGAAATGGCTGGGAGAAGACATTGCAAAATGGCCTTGCAGCCTGTGCTAATGTAACTGACACCTGCAGAACAAGGGTCTAAACCTTGCATGGGCACCAGACCATCCCTCTGTGTTCAGTTGGGAGAAAAGGCCATCCTTGGACAATCATAATAACCTGGGTCAAATTAAACCTGTGGGACAGATGTTAGTGCTTGCTAGTAGGCAACTGCCTGATATCCAGAAAGTTTCAACCTACCCAGAGCTGTCAGAAATAAGTTGTTGCACATAGTTGTCCTGGAGTGAAAAAATTATGGTAAAGGGAGTCCGGAAGATACATTCTTAGTATTTCCCAAATATTCATAAACCAGTAGTGATGCATGAATGGCCCCAGGTGGCTAATGCAGGTGTTCAATGCTAAGCTTTGTTTAGACTATGTTTTCACGTCATAATTTTACAGCCAAGCACTCAGGAGCACCTAAGGAACAAGCCCTTGTACACAGCTCAAACTTCATTTCCCATTTACTGTTGAAAGAGCTGCAGAGTGTGCAGAGGATTACCTTTCCTGCAAGTGCATACTTTGGATTTGCCTTCAGTGGCATGCCTTAGATTTGTTCCAGTACAAGAAGTTATGTCACACAAGTGTCCCCCTCTCCAGTGGTCCCATTTGGAATGAGGTTGAGGCACTCAAGAGCTTGAGGCCTGTAAGTATGGCAATGCTGGCTGCATTGTACTAACGTGTACTCACATGCACTCATCTCACTGGGCAAAAACCATGCACCCTGCCTGGTCTGGAGACAAGGATACAAGCCATATGAGCTGCCCCAGTAAACGCCTCTACCATACTGATGGTCTTTCCCCAAAGCTGCCTGAGAACAGCCCTCCCAGGAGATCCCACACACCTTGTCCAAAACTCATAACTGTCTTCAGATTTCATAGTGCCCAGCCATTGCCTCTGGGGTGCTGGGATCCAACGGGAAGTTTCCTTCCATCTGTCTTGGCCTGGGCTTAGTGCCTGCTTAGTCCTCTGACACCATGAATTGATATTCGTTCACTGCTTTCCTGGATTAGATCAGAGCAGCTCATGAGAGGAGGATGACATCATTCATTGCTATCAGTCCTCTGTGGATTTAGATGGGTTTACAAACATAACACATACATAATGAAATCCCACAGTGCAAACTGATCTCCATTTGCTAGTGACTCTTCCCGGCCTGCAGTGGGGTGGTGGAATTTGCGGAGAACACCTCAGGAATGTAATGTTTGAAGGTGTCAAAGCAAAGCAGGAAAGTTCAGACCAACAACACGCTGCATGTCTTGAGCAGGCATTAAAAATAAGCTGCCTCTTTGTATCTGCAGCTCTGACCTTTACCTTTCTCCCCTTAGTTTCATCTTGTAAGCAATCTTTTGTCTCCTTTTGCTTGGTGCCTTCATGCAGGACTTTACAGGCACTGTCTAAATGCAACTAAATACAACAACATTCACCAAGTGTTTCCTTCTCCTCTAGCAGCTGATCCACATTGAAGATAATTTACTAATTGCATGGATACAAAACCAGAAGAAAAAAAATTCCTCTGATCTCTCTTCCTGTCACTGATATGTGACACCTAGATGCCTTCAGAGAAGACTAAAAACTTGAGTTGTCCTGTTGGTCAAGACCCCTGCTGTGGCAGGAAGTCTATTAAGCAAGCCATCCTACCTGTCCTTTGGCATGATGGATCTGCACAAGTCTGTGATGGAAAGTGTTTTTGTGGGCTATTCTCTGCCCTGTGTGGACTGCAAAGTGAGAGTGAAACGTGATAGCCTCAAGTGTTAAATGAAAGTATAAATGAGTCACAGAGAACACAGTAAATTGGGTTTTAGATGTCTGCTGAAATGAACTCAGTAATCCCAAATTTGTCTTTGACAGCCCTCCTCAACTGTAGCTCTCTTTGCCATTTGCTAAGAAGGCAAGTGTCACTCTGAATTTGATGAAGCCTGAAAAGATGAAGCATTTTATTTGTCCTCCACCGAGTCAATGACTACAATGTGGCCAGAAAAAAACCCCACATGGGCCAGGACATTAGTTGCTGGATTATATCTGCAAACTTTCAAGTTGGAAGAAAATCTGGAGCCCTCTGGGTGTCTGTGGTCTGGTGAAGTTACATCATGCCTCCATTATCCTTAAGGAGAAAAGAATTCTTCATGAAAACTCTTAAGATAACTTGGGGTGAAGTCTCCCTAGATAGCATTACTCTCATTCACTAACACATCCTTTTTGACAAGGCTTCATCCTTTGTTTTCTAAAGATGCCTCTGGAATGCCCTGTCCTGCTGGGCTGACTCAGCCAAACTAACCACTGAATCAGCTATAAGCAATTCTTATGAAAGGAGGATGCAACTCAGACCATCACACTCAGTCCATGACCTGGTTGCAAATAGTCAGGTACCTATTCCAAATAAGAGTAATCCTTCTGAACAGAAAGAAGGCTTAAAACACGGAGCATACATGAAGCCTCAAACTTGTTTCACACTATTCTGAAATGTGTACTCTGAAACCCCTATCATGCAACAAGATACAAGACTTGGCAGTGAACATGATCTATGTCACATTTATTTCTTGCCAAAATTTGGGGACACTGTCATATTGATGTAGTGGGGAGCTTCAGTCCCTAATTTCTGGTGTAGCAGAGGTGCTTCCCCCATCCCTAAGTAAACTAGCTATACCACCAGCAGGAGACGTTAGTTAGTGGAGCTTGTGATCATTAGGATCACAGATGCCTAAAATTAAGCATCCCACCCTGTGGGATAACTGAGGGTCTCTGGATATCAGCTTCTTGTCTGTGAAGATGAAAGCCCATCTAGTAGATAGTTAAGAACAACTATATTAAAGACTGTGAGATCTCAAGGGCTAGAAGAGATCTACAAGTACTTAAAGTGGATACATTTAAGTCCACAATTTCCACCTAACATTGGCTTTAAAATGTCCTGGCCATGTGGAAGAGACATAAAGTTTTGCTGCTGAGGCATAACAAAGTAAATTTAGACCCAAGACTGCTCCTTTGTAGCTCTAACTCTAGCTAGGTCTGCTCAATCGTTCCAGTTTGTCTTCTGTTCCCTTTCTGACCTCTCTTGTTCCTCATCTCTATGTGCTGGACAGGGCTCAGACATACCACTATTCACACAAAAGCTTTGATAGCATGCCTTCCTGTGACTTCAAGCCTGGCATTTGACCTCTGTATGCTGCAGGTAGCACATGCCACGGAAGGTGAGTCGATAGGAATATCAAGGATTCTTGATATTCAGAATGAACTTTATTCTTCCTATTAGGTTGATTCCAGCAAGACATTGTCAGCATCTTGTTCATAAAAAAGGAATCTATTATGCATTTTCTTGGAGAGACCTGGCACAGTGCGGCAGCATAACTGGACATGGCTGCAAAGTGTGAAGCATACAGGTTGCCTGCATCTCTTGGAAAAACTCAGTCTGATGTCTTCAAAAAGCAGGGAAGAAAGACCGTGTGTGTGTGTGTGTGTGTAGGGAGGGTTGTGGAAAATGCAGTGAGTATTGTTCATGCCGAGCATTTATTCGGTTAAAAATACAGCTGATGAGAACATATATGGACTTTACAGCCGAGGCACTAAGTGTATTGCTTTGAAAGTGTATTTATTTCTGGCATTTTAAAGCAACTCTTACTGACGTATCAAAATACTTAGAATGAAAGCTGCCATTATCACTTCAATTGGTGCTGCATTCAGATGAATTGAGGGTGATCAAAAAAGGAGAGCAATCGTCAGTAATGCTCCACATGTGAGTGACTTCCATTTGACCTGTTCAGTGTTGTGACATTTTCTTTTCCTCTTGGATGTCCTTGAGAAGAGTGTGTGTGACATGTCAGAGTTCTCCTTTGCAATGATGAAAGCAACAGTTCTGATGAGGTCTTCTTCTAAGCAAGATCTGGCTATAGCAGCCTCAAAGATAGAAATCTGTCCCCCACTAGAGTCCCCATCCCTAGATGGGGAGGAGGATGTTTTTAAGCATGTTGCCATCCTGAATTGTGACAAAAAGGGGAAATTTTAGATGGGAAGCCAGAAACTTAAACAAAATCATAGAATCATAGAATTACAGAATGGTTTGGTTTGGAAGGGACGTTTAAAGGTCATCTAGTCCACACCCCCTTGCAATAAGCAGGGACATCTTCAATTAGATCAGGTTTCTTAGAGCCCCGTCCAACCTGACCTTGAATGTTTCCAGGGATGGGGCATCTACTGCCTCTCAGGGCAAACAATTACAATTGCAGGGTTGATGTCTGCTTTGTGCCACTATCAAGAAGCCAAACTTAGTGGTCAGCTGAATTTGACACAGAGAAAGGAAATAAAAAGTCCCTGTCTGAGATACAAGTCTAAGGTAAGGAACAAGCAGAGCTGTCAGCAAGCAGATGCAGAAAGCATGGGGCAAGGGTGGCACAATCCTGTGTAGAGACATGTAAAGACAAATAGAGGTCTATATATGGGGGAATTGGAAGAGCTAAAGAATACTTTAATCAAAGCAATATTCATCAGAAGCATGCTAGACATTTACAACAGTCTCCTCCACTTGGATTATGTACTTAAATTCATTATCAGGATTGCCATGGGCTGATTTTCCAGTCTTTAGAGGAAAGAAAGTGCTATCTGCTCCAACTATTAGTACAGGCATTTCTCTGGTGCTTCTAGTGGCTACATTTACTCATCTCAATGCAAAGCAGTGATCATAGAATCATAGAACTATTCAGGTTGGAAGAGACCCTTGGGATCATTGCGTCCAACCATCTGCCCTACTCTACAAATTCCTCCTCTACACCGTAACTCCCAACACCACATCTAAATGACTCTTAAACACATTCAGGGATGGCGACTCAACCACCTCCCTGGGCAGCCTATTCCAATGTTTGACCACTCTTTCTGGGAAAAATTCTTTCCTAATGTTCAGCCTAAACCTACCCTGTTGCAGCTTGAAGCCATTCCCTCTCGTTCTATTGCTAATTACCTGTGAGAAGAAACCAGCACCAACCTCTTCACACTATCCTTTCAAGTAGTTGTAAAGAGTGATGATGTCTCCCCTCAGCCTCCTCTTCCTCAAACTAAACAGTCCCAGCTCCTTCAATCGCGCTTCATAAGATTTGTTCTCCAGGCCCTTCACCAGCTTCGCTGCCCTCCTCTGCACTCGCTCCAGCACCTCGATATCTCTCTTGTGCTCAGGTGCCCAAAACTGAACAAAATACTCAAGGTGTGCCCTCACCAGTGCTGAGTACAGGGGGACAATCACCTCCCTACTTCTGCTGGTCACACTATTTCTTATACAAGCCAGGATGCCATTGGCCTTCTTGGCCACCTGGGCACACTGCTGGCTCATGTTCAGCTGCTCGTCAGTTAGAACCCCCAGGTCCTTTTCTGCCAGGCAGCTCTCCAGCCACACTTCCCCAAGCCTGTAGTAATGCATGAGGTTGATGATAAATGTATACTCCTTAACTACGGTGAGTGAGCTGCAAGATCCCCAAAGAGCGTAGTACTGTTGTGTTCAGGGTTCCTCAACAGTCCATACCTGTAGCAAGTTCTATATTAAAAATATGTTCCACAAGCCTGTATTTCAGTAGGAGACTGGAGAACATGCTGTTAATATGATCTCTTGGTTTCTATTTCCTAGATTAACCTAAACATAAGCCCTTTACATCTCCCCCTTTTGAAAACAGAAATTATTCTTGTATTGCAGCTTTTGCTCAACTGCCACTAAAACAGGATTCAGAGGTCATCAGACACGGAGCCTGTAGTAAAAGTGTTCCTCAGCTATCATTTGATGTTGTACATGTAGTTTCATACATCTATCTATCTATTTGTGCCTCAAGATCAGCTCAGCTTCCCAGCCTAGATTTGAATAAGCAAGACAGTCTGATTCTCCACTTTCTGAGCAAAATTTCAGCTAACAATGATCAGTGCCTTAAAGGCAAGCTTCTTAAGTCCAACAGAGTGAGATACAGAACTTTTTCAGAGCTTGCAATGGTTTTATACACACAAATAAATATATATGTGGGTGGGTTTTTTAACTCCCTTAACTCTACTTTTCTTCAGATCATTTGACTGAAGAATTCTGGTATTTACCAGCTCTTGAAAATTTTGCTAAATCCTGCCAATTAAGTAAGGGCCATGGTAGAACACAACCATTTCTGGAAGTCCATCTCTGCAAGATAAAGGTTTACTGCTCCCTACAAGATACATTAATTGAAAAGTTTCTAGTAATGCAGTCTCAGAGTATCCTGGAAAATCCAACATGTCCACCATATCTGACCCATCATCATTGCTTTTTCTCTCTAAGGTAGAAATTATCAACACATTTCACGCATATCCATTTACCCATTTTCTTCATCTCTGTGTTCATTTGTGACCACTGCAACACATTTTTCAAGATCTCCCAGATTCTATACAATATCTCAGGGCTGTGGTATTTTTGGCACTACTAATTTTTGTATCTGTATGCTACACTATCAATTAGACAAAGCTCTCATTTGAATTGATATGTAATTCCCAAGCCTTCTTTCAGTGACAGTGTTAATAGCTTTCTGCAACGTCTTCTTTTTTTTTTTTTTGCCATGGCTTCCAGAAGTTTATTCCCTGCTGTGTTAGAGATGAGCAAAATCTCTTTCAACAGATTTGCATGCGTTATGTCATTCTCTAGATAGTCTTCAAGAACAAGGTCCTCAAACACTCTCAGGACTCTGCCTGCACTCAGCTCCTGTTTTCCTGGTTTTCATGAACTGCATAGATAGATGCAGCTGGAAATTGAAAGGTAAACACCCTTCTGCTTTTTGGCTAGTGAATGAGCTTTTTGCTTTGGAAATAATGAGTTTGTGAACTGTTTTTTTGTTGGGATCCATCTTTACTGTCTGAATGTTTTTCTTTAGCGTATTCTGCAGCAGAGAAAAACCTGTATGCATTAAGATGCTGTTTCCAGAGTACTTCAGAAAACCAATGCCACCAGTCTGCAGGGTGAACAAGAGTTTTGCCACACTGTGCTGGGTCATTTATAGAGGGATTTAATGGCCAGGTAGTTAATCTTTGGGTGACACAGCTTGCCAAATCTCAGGTGCTTGCTTACTTCTCTCTTTGACTTCTAAAACTCCTTGACTAGGTTGGCAGTCCTGTTTCACAGAATCATAGAATAGTTCATGTTGGAAAGAGATTTAAAGGTCATCTAGTTCAATAGACCCCTGCCATAAGGAGGGACACCTTGAACTAGATCAGGGTGCACAGAGACCCACCCAACCTGACCTTGAACCCATCCAGGTATGAGGTATCTACCACTTCTCTGGGCAACATGGCCCTGTCTTTCATCACCCTCATTATACAAAGTTTCATCCTTGCATCTGGTCTAAATCTACCCTCTTTCGGTTTAAAAATAGTACCCCTTTTACTATTGCAGCAGGCCTACTGAAAAGTCCATCCCCATCTTTCTTAGAAGCCCCCTTTAAGTACTGAAAGGTTGCAATAAGGTCTTCTCAAGCCTTCTTTTCTGCAGGCTGAACAACCCCAACTCTCTCAGCCTGTCCTTACAGGAGAGGTATTCCTTCCCTCTGATCAGTATTGTGGCCCTCCTCTGGACCCACCCCAACAGGAAAAAATAACCCGTGCCCCAGATTTCCTTACCAACCATCCCAAGGCCCTTCATTTTGAGTCCTTCTGCATAACATCCCAGAAAGAAGAATTGTCATCTTATCTTATTTCAGAAACCAAACTCTGCAAATCGTTCTTATCTGTCAAAGCAGCATTTCTGTAATTGCCTGGCTTTGGCCAGAGTCTCTGTGTATGTGTTGATTCACTTGCACTTTCTCCCAAATATCTCACATTTCTGATTTTAAATTAGATTTCTCTTGCCATGTCCCATTTCCTGACCCATTTCTGCAGCCTTTTGTTGTCTTCTCCTTTTACTGCCCACCCCTCCCCCCACTTCAATCTTTCAGGATATCATCTATTTGTATTGCAATGCCCTCATTTCCTTCAAATAATTCTTGCACTTTCCTATCAAAAGTCTCAGGACCCAGTTAAACTCAGAGGAAAATCTGTACAAGCAACACCTCCCACCAGGGGCATTGGAAATACCGACTCTCCAAGTCTTCTTAGTCAGGGCAATTTGCCAGGACCCAAGAGGGCAGCTAACAGCATAAAAGCAAACACATCTCTAGCCATTGTCTTGAAAACATCTCCCTTGTCAGGCAAAGGAAAATATTTTCTCTGAATATTCCTATTGAGTTCTTTAGGATCTAGTCTCAGTCCTAGGGACTTGGTCCTTCTTTCCTGCTGTTCCCGGGGGCAGGCACATTGCAGTGGTTTCTATTTTTAAAAATTATTTTCAGTGTTAGTAGATAGTCCAAACCCTTTCCTTAATTTGTGTCTTATGAACAGAGGAGCATTTCTGGAGGCTGAAGCACTGAGCACTTAGGTTCTGACAGCACAGATTTCTATACTTTATTCAGCAATGCTGTTACAGACATTGTAATACTGCTTTCCTTTTTTATTTTTTTTAAACCAGATTGTCTCTTTTAATGACCTTACTTATAAGTCAGAACTTCATCTATCTCTTGACTCTGATCTACCCGCTCTGCTGATGAATTTTATTTTTCATTTTATTAAAGTTTTAGCTCAACTTAATTCCCCTTCATCCCAGCCCCCTTTCTTGGTATACACTTTTTTTTGCAGTGTACCACTTTCCTGCTCCTGACACCATCCAGTGTTTCAGATTTTTTAAAGAAGTAAACCTGAAAACCTGGTAAAACTCAGGGAAAAATTAAAATAATAAGAAAGTTTTCCATATGTCTTGGTCTTTGAGTACAATAAGTTCCTATGGAAAAGCTGTTAACTGGGAAGCAGTTGATGGAGCAAAGCTGAGGGTGTGGGGAGGGATGTTTAGGCTGGTTATCCATTGATGGACAGGCACATACACATAAATCGTGAACATCTGGCATGAATGTCATGGGCTTCTCCTTCTCTGGGAGAAAGAAGTGCGAGACCCTGAACTTCTGCTGTTGTGCAAACCAGGACATGTTGTGGGTGATGAGATGAGCAACAGTTCTCAGGGGATAAAGCACTTTGAGGACGGACCCTTCTGGGCAAGACCATCACAATGAGATCCAGGCTGCTTCCTGTCATGTCCCGTCACACTCTCCATAGAATAAGAGTTTTTCTTGTCAAATACTGTTTTAAAATCCAGTCATTGTCCCCCTCATGTCACACAACTGCTTACACCAAAATATGTTCTCTTGGGGGTTGCTTGTACCTGTCAGAGGGTCTATGTATATCAACTACAATAAATGGCAGAAAAGGAACATCTTAATCTTCCCTATCTTCATCAAGAATAGATCTCAAAGAAGTGGAAAAGGGCAAAGAAAAGCCTTTTTTAAAGAAGCAGAAGAAGGAATGAGGTGAAATATAGACCAGTCAGGATAAGACTGGCCAAGAAAATAAGTGGATGACATGGTACCTTTTCACTTTTGCAAGCTATTTAGCGCAGGTCCATTTGATGTACCCATAAGAATATCTTGTAAGCAGTCATGGTAAAGTGGGTGCTCATGAATATGAGTGGGTGCTCACTCCAAGAAGAGTAGCAATGGCACATTTTCAGAATACAAAGGTCTCCAAGGGTCTGTCCTGAGTCTGGTGCTGTTCAATATTCTCGTAATTACTTAGATGATAGAATGGAGAATAGATTTATGTAATTTGTGGCTGACAGAAGACACGGAGGGGGTCACAAACAATGTACAGGACAAGACTGGAATTTGAAATTATCTTGATCTGTTAAAGGCATTGTCTGACATTAGGAGGGTGACACTGAACAGAAAAAAAAGTGTCACTGGGAGACGCAAGTGTGAGAGGACAGATGGGAGAAATAAACCTAGGAAATGGGTGATTTTCCAGCAGTATGTGAGGCATGATCATAGGGTGGGAGGTGATCACTGGCTGAACCAGAAAAAGAAAGAGCATGTAAACCAGAAAACACAAGGTTTGGGACATGAATGGTACATATTTATCACAGGGAGCATTTATCCCTCACTTTTCAACTCTAGTGAACCTTCAAGTGGAGTTTGGGTCCACCTTTTAGGTGGGACAGCATGTGTTAAGGAAGATGACATGATCCCAGAGGAGTTTAATTGAAATTATAAGTAGTTTTACAGGGCAAGGAAAGTCTAAAATAACTGGGTTTGTTGAGTTTTGGAAGGAGGCTGTGAAGAAACAAAATCAGAGAACACAAATACGTAAACAAGATGGTTCAGAAGCGGACAGTGATAGATAGCCCTCCACTGTCATGGGATGTAAGATGATAAGTAATTTTGAGTAAATATGCAGCAAGGGAGATTTAGTTAGATATTAAGAAAAATGTTATATGGGAAGTTAAAGAGTGGAACAGATTACAGAGGGGCTTTTTAATCCCCAACAGTAGAATAATTTACAGAAGCATCTGTCAGAAATGACTCTTGCATCCTCCCTTCTGTGCTGGAACAGCAGGCTGTGTATGTGCAGTTCCTTCCCAGTCTCCATCCCTATAACGCTGTCCAGTTGCAAATATTGAAGACCTTGTGGCTGGTGTGAACTTGTAAATAGAGAATAATTGCCTCAAAATCATGAAAACATGCTGGAGTCAGACCCACATGAAAAATTAATAAAGTCCATGTGAAGTCTTGCACTCCCAGAACAAGGCACCTCCCTCTTCTCGGGGTTAAGCTGGTATTAATCAGCAGTGACTTCATTGAAGTATTCAAGATGAAGGTAGTAAAACCAAAGCTGAGAAGAAGATATGATCAGACTGTTTTTCAAAAAAGAAGCAGCATTTCCTCTTCTAAGTATAATTATGCAGCCTTATGGGTTAGGGACTGTCTTGGGAAGTGGAGAAAATGGATTTGTATGCCCTCCCATCAGAGAAGAGCTGCAACCACCATACTAGCCCATGAAAGACAAGCTGTCTGAGACTGAACGCAGGGTTGGGCAAGCTGTCCAAGCCCTTAGAACATCCAGGTAGCAGGACAGATGGTAGGATGTTTTCCCATTTATATTTAACTTTCACATCCATGAGTGCCTCTTCCTTGTTCAACAAATAGATCTGACCAACAGTCTGTATGCATCAGATGCCCATCTGTGTAATGAAGTGAGTAGCTCTTTCCTGCTTCACCAGGCTCTAACACAGCTACTGAAGCTTTGTAGCTCTCCATTGGTGACCACCAAATGCTAACATGCTGCTACCAAAGCAGCAGAAAGGTGTCAGATTTTTTAAAGCACATTTCAGCACCTGTTGGAGGTCCATGTCCTTCTTTGTTGTCTTTGCCAGAGCTGAGGGAACTGCTGATCAAAGGCAAGCTGATCCCATTTATTTATTCCATACCCTCCTTTACCTCAACATCATCTCTGCAGGCTTGATGTTAATGCAGAGCACGTAGAATCCCCTTGTCCACTCCTGCCAATAACAAAGTAAGTGCAATGTCTTCCATGACAGAGAGAACACCAAGTTCAGCAAACTCTCTGAGGGAGCCATGATGCCCACTGCATCAAAGAGTCCTAAGAACATGTCAACATTGTTGGTTCAGCGGGGGCCAGGACTCATTTTCAGGTTACCATTTACACTGTAAAAAAGCAAGGAGAAAATTACATTTTCTTCATCTGATTGCTGGCACTTTCTTGATCACGAAAGTCCATAGGTGTTGAGTTTGAACCACTGCCAGACTAACAATTGTTAGCAAAAAAGGACAGCATTTGGATCATGCCTCCAGTGGTTTCAACAAACTCTTATCTATCTTATACATTATTACATATACTAAGCACTGAAAAACCTTCCATCTCTGCCTGCAAAACACAAGAGCATTCAAGATGGGCCAAAACAATTGCACAGACCTTGAGCATTCATTGGTAAGAAGAGAATCTCACCCATTTTTAAAGGGTCATTTATCAATTAACTCTTTTCTTAATGTACCTCTTTAAAACATTTAAATGACAGTGCATTCTGTACTGCACTGTTATGATAGAGAGCCCAGCCATATGTCAAGCAGGAACTGTGACCCCTTTTTCTGTGATTAGGTTAATTTTTGTTCTATCCACTTTTTTTTTGTACATGATTAACTGGTGAATAAAAAGGCTCTTTTATATTTTTCTTTGCAAGGACTGAAGCTGTTTTAATCATATATAATTCAACACTTGCTCTGCGATTTGCATTCCCTGCTTTAAGATGAATTTGGCACTAAACAAGCTCTCAGTTATACTCCCCCGCCTCTGTTTTCTCTGGAAGTCACAAAATTCATTCAAACAAAAGCTAAACCCCCCTAAAGTTTTATGAAGATGAATGATGATTAAAATCAAAGAACAGAGATCCTTCTCCTGACTTTACAAAACCACAGGGCTCCAATATATGTACTCCAGTGGCACTTTTCCAGGCAACCTTGGGTTCAAAGACAAAACTGTGCACATGTCTGTACCAGCCCAGGTCATTGTGTCTATCTATCATCCCTTTTTCTTATGCCAACATTTTTTTTTGCTTCTGACACTAGATATTAAATATGAAGGCTGGAGTCTGCAAGCTCAAAGCATAAGTGAGGATGAATAAGGCAGAAACTGGGATTAGAGAAGGGAGCGAAGTTGGAAAAAGAAAAACAACTGGGGAAGCTTCTTGCTGAAGATGAGAGGAAGAGAAAAGGCAGTGAAAAATGGGCATTGTTGCAAGATAGCTGGAATTTAGGTATGCATCTATATATATGCATTTACATATATCGAAGTATGTATTCAAACATAAGTATGTATATGAGTAGGTAATATATATTACAGCAGCACTACAGAGAGGTAGTCAACACAGAGATGATTGTGATTTAGGAAGTTCTTAGAGGAACCAAAATGAAGTGCTTGAAGTTATTTTCTAGAAATAGTTCCATGCCTTCCCCAACTACAGGAAAGTCTAGGGAGCCTCACTTAGCTGTGATCACCCCCAGAGCCAACAAGGCTGTTGTGAGGAGACAAGCAACAAATGTGGGCTGGAAGGTTACAGAAGGGAAAAGGCAGGATGTGTTGAAAGAACAAAAAGACAAAACCACGAGAACTTATACTGAAATAAACAAAACACCACATTAAAAAGACACTGAGGCTGTAAATTCAAGGATTCACAAATTGGGACATGCCATGAGTAATCCAGAAGGAGCTGAAATACACACTTCTCATCCCAAACCAGCATGATGGTATAGTCTACATCAATACAGCCACATAATAACTCCAATCTATGCATTAATATAACCTTACACACAAGACTGCTTCTTATTATGTGTATCTACATTGCACAAAACATCAGGGGCTGACAGCAAGTTAGATCAAGAAGGGCTATTTTAATCATTAACCTCGGGTTAAAAATCTACCTTGGAAGCAGAGCAAGCATCGTATTTTTGCCTTGTATAATATTTAGAGTGCTGCACAGAGAATTAGAAAGCACCATAGCAAGATCTAAGCAGCTTTGGCAAGACTTTTCAAATACATCTCATAAAAAGGAGAGTGAAAGAGATATTTCATCCATTTAACTGTTAGTAATAAAAGGCATAAAACCAGTGTGGAGGACACAAAACAGAGAAACACAGAAACAATATGAAAGAGAGAAGAAAAACTGACCATGTCTCGGGGTTGTTTGAAACAAGGATGATAGGTTGGCTTCCCCTACAGATGCTGAGTTGAGGCACTGGGCAGGAGGCAGGCAGAAATGGGCAGATAATGAACCACAGAGACAATGTGTTAAAAAAAAATAGAAAATACAAATATTTATTTTGTCATTTGTAAAGAGGAAGGAAGAAAGAAATTGTCTCACATTTCTTTAGTTGCTCGTTTGAACTAGGTATCTACCTTTCTATATTAATAGAGGAGCTGATTGCCCACATGTGGGCACTTAGTGACATTTGAGATGCTTTAGGGTATTTGAGACATGAATGGGACTGCATATGTGGCACAATCCCATGGGAAGCCTGACATTTCTGGATCAGCAACTGGAAACCAAGCAGAGCATTAGGCAGGGCAACCAACTCAGCTGCAGAAACATGAAATTAGAAGGATATGACCCTTGGAGCTTAATCCTGGTTACATATGAACAGGATGACGCACTGAAACAAAGAGAGATGGCAATGAAAATGCAAGTACCAGGTGTCAAATGTGGCCAAAGCAGGGATCATTAACTTCATTCTCAAGGGAAGTAGCAAGCTGATTAAAGAGAAGACCTCTGGCTTGTGCCAGGAATTAAATAAAGCATCTGGAGCTAACCAGATAGAATCAGAGCTTAAGGTGGGATGGGCTTCCTTAGTGTAACACAGCAGCAAAGTGTCAGCAGTGTCATCTGCTATAAACTCTGGGTCCCCTGGAAAGCAACACTTCTGAAACACTGAGGAAGGAAACAACATCCTAAAGTCACGATGTCTTCACCTGAGTTAGACCTGCATTTATGGCAATTATGTGTTCCTTCCATCCTAGACATCCCAGGGGAGGGAAGGAAATTAAATAATAATAAGTTATTAAGCAAGGTTTGAACCTTTATACTGAACTTTCTCCTTATGTTCTCCCTATTTCTGTCCTGGAAATCTGTTTTCAGTCTCTGCTCAAATAACTAGAGGATCTTGCTGTAAGAAAGTGATCTTGTAATCCAAGACAACTTGATCCATACAAAGGTCACATAACTTGCTCAAAGGCTTCTCTTACCCTTATAAAGCAAGAGTCCATCCAGGAACAGGAGTAGAATCCTAAAATTTAATTACTGGGTGCAATATGCATGCAAATATTTATAACATACATTCAGTGATTATTCATAGGTTTCATACTGGGGAAACAGGGAAGGAGAGGAAGGTCACCAGGTTGCAAACAGGTCTGAAATTCAGAATTGCTTGCTGAGGAGAGCTGGGGAAAGTTGATTGTGATGGATAATGTAAGAGAAGAGCATAAGGGAAATTGATTATGAAGGTTTACCAGAAACATGTGGACTATTAAAAACTCTATTGCACATCGGTGAATTTCAGACCCTTAAATCATCAGGACCTTTAAAGGGAAATCACATTTCCCATCATTTGATCAGCATAGGTAGCAGTGTGTTTGGTCTGTCTTCTCTGATCTCTGTTGACTTCGATTAGCTGGTTTAAAAAGGTTTAATGTTTAATCTGATATTAAGTGTCATAAAGTTTACATAGACCAGAGGCAGCTGAAAAAGATAGAAGAAACAAAATTCAACTTTCCAACTGTCTGTATAAAGTCCAGCTAATCATAGCTTTCTTTGAATTGCATTTATTATTTCAATAACCCATTTTTTCCCCCACATACCACATTAAGGGTACTTTCTGCCCTGTGCTACTCTGCTGAAGACAACACAAAATTGTCCCAGCATCTGACTGTGGGGACCTTCTTCCTCTATCATATGATGAAAAGTCACTCAAAGCTATCTGGGACCTGGCCAGAGACAATACTACCAGTGAGGTATGCTTCCTCTGCTGCCTTTCAACCTATAGACCCATGCTTCAGTTCGCAAGTGCTATTCCAGTCAGTGGCCAATGTTCCTGGTTGTGTACAGGGATAAGCAATAAGGAAAAGTGGTTGCTTTTCCTTTTCAAAGTGTTTTTTTCAGCTGTGGATGAACTCAGGTTCCCAGAGGCTGAGGAAGAGCTAAGCTCCTATGGTGTTTCCCCACTCAGCAGCAGAAAGGTCCTGATGCAGAAGAAAATTGGGAATGACCAAACAAGGTAGTAATCAAACAAGGTAGTGATCACAGTGCCCTTGGGAAAGGAAGATCATCACACACATTTAAAACCCCAGAAACCACAAGGGAGAGATGGCAGCTAGGAGGGAATGGTCATGAACCTGTCTCCAGACCAGACTCACCCATGAAGACCTGGTACAACAGGGATCCCGCTGGAAATGCAGAAGATGGACATGTTTAGGATTGCAGTGCAAGTGCAAGCTTCCTTGCTTGTGTGGTCTCATATTGAGTTGTCAGCAGCTGCTATAGAGCAAACGAGGCCAAGCAAGTTAGGGTAGGCGTTGGGACTGTAGGAATGAAGGGCCTTTGTCGGATGAACAGAGGGTGGATGTGGTTGTGGATCAGAACAAAGCTAATATACACAGTCTAGAAGTGGGTCAGTGTAAGGTTATTTGGAATAAAAAACACCCATGTGTGGAAGAGGGGAAAGGTCTGAAGTGCTTGGCTGCTCCCTTTTCAGGATCCACATTACTGCCAAGATGTGTGAGCATGGCCATTCTGCTGTGGCCAGCAAGCAGTTGATTAGATACCTCTGCGCTGCCTGCATGAGTGAGGCAGGGGCTTTTCATAAAGCAAAAGGAATATATGATGCACAAGTTCAGAGGCCAGGAGGTCAGAGATGACCTCTTCCCTTACATAAGCCAAAGGATTGCATCCATGTACAGTCATAATGGCTCCTGTAATTTGTCTTTGGCTCAAGTGCATTTTCCAGAGACCACCTCAAGAGACAAAGAAATCCACTATCATCCTGGGCAGTTGGTTCCAATGGTTAACCATCCTTCTTGCCAAAAAATGCTTCTTTTGGCTCCTCTGGTTGTAACTTCTTCCTCCACATCTTGTTACTGCTTTCCCCATGAGATTTCCCTCCCTCCTTCTACTGAAAACATTTTGATAGAAGAATCACTGCTCCATTCATCTCCCTGGGAGGTCTTTGTAGAATTACAAATTATTTCTGCAGCTCTTTACTCCACTGATCCAATGGTTCAAAATTTGTCCTCCCATACATGGGGAGGGTGCTGTCCCCAATTACTTGGCATCTGCCCCAAGCTGGTCTGCTTTAGTGTGGAGTTTTCATTTTGTGTCCACAAAGGGTTTGAGTCCTGCATACACCATCTTTTCAGCAAATCATCAGGACTGCCTGTCCACCATGGCCTCTAACTCCTCTTTCTCTGCCAAAATATCATTGTTCCGGTACAAGGGATTGTGGTTTTCCTCCCGTACTGGAAAGCTGGACTCTGCATTCAGCTAAAGGAAAAGCTTGTCATGTCTGCCTCACTTATGTACTAATAGAGAGGGCTTGTGTCTTCAGTTACTCAATACCTCCACACTACAGATTGTTATCTTGTCCAAGAACAGTATCAATATTTTTAAGCATGCAATTAAAGACTGTATCAGAATGGATATGCATCAGGGGAAAGGAATTAAATTGCACAGACATCCTTGGATCTGTCATCGCCTGTCTTTTGACTGCTTGGCTTTTCTACCTTAACTTGCTCTAATCAGGTCAGACCATTCTCCCTCTCCTCCCCCACAAGAGATCAGCAAGTGTAATGTACCTATGTTGACCTCCCACTGTCCTCATTATCTCCAAAATAAACACTTCACAGCTTTGGAAATTGCCCTGGAGAAGGGCACTGGCATCTTATCTCCAGGCACTGCTGAACCTCCTCCCTCCTCAAATCCTTTACATCTGATGAGCACACATGAGTAGTGAATACCACATTTTATGCTTTATACCTCATGAGAGGACATGTAGTCCATTTTGGAGAGGTGGCACATATGCCTGGTGAGATGGTGTGGTCTGCACACAACACATGAGCCTCATAATGAGGGCTTCTGATCTAGTTCCTAGCAATGATGCTGGAAGCCCCTTAAGCATTCCATGCTTTGGTTTCCCTGGGTGGGAGGTGGGTTTGGAGATGTTGGCTTTTGCACAGGGAGCTTTGAGGCCTCAAGTTTACTGCCAGGTAAATGATAGCCATAGGGTGTTTGTTTCTAGTGGTTTTGGAATTAACCTGGAGCACTCCAGAACTAGGTCCAGCCACAGTACGGAGGTGTCTATGCATGGCTGGTTTACCTGCAATTTGCTCATATAGCCTGACTGTGCCCAGGAATATATCCTAAAGGGCACCACCACTGATGGCACTCAATATTCACTAGGGCAAAGACAGCCTCCAGTGTTGAATAAGGAGCCAATTCAGAAGTGTCTGAATAACTAAGGATAAAAATCCTAAATCCTTGTGAGGGTTTTAATCATTTCAGCCTGGTTTATATTGTTCTCTGGAGCTGGATCCACTTTCTTTACTAGTGACCACAGCCATCCCCACTGAAGCACTCATTTCATACTTTACCCAGTTCCAGTTTTCTTGCTGCTCTTGTGGGGCACTTTTCAGGGGAAGACTTAATGGGAACAGATTTGAGCTGAGTTAAACTTCTCTTTAGCCTATGAAACTCACTTGGGCTCAGCAAGCATTGTGCCTTCAAGCCTTCCATACCTCCAAGTCTAGGCCAATGGTTGGGAGCCAGGTATGAAACTAGGTTATCCTCTTGATAGTGAGGTAGATCACAAACTCAGTTGTCTACTGCCTTTAAGTCCTGAGCCAGCCACTGTTCCTCTCCATTCACTCCTGCTTCAGACAGTTCTCCTTTAGGTTGCTTTTGCAAGCTGGGAATTTTGTACTACACTTGTACTGCATATTCCCAGCTCCTTGCAATGCCATTCTCTCTGGAGAAATCCCCAATTTCGTGAAATCAGAAGCTGGCACAAACAAGTGTAGACACAGCTGATTCAGATGACTGCACTGAAGCTACGCTGATTTACACCAGCCTGGGGGAAAGCCACAATAATTTTCCTCTCCTTTGACTGAGTAGCCACAGTGACAAGAGACTGAATAGATGACAAAATAAAACAGATCATGAATCTAGAACATGCAGCTGGAATTTCCCCAGCAGACTCACAATGTGAAACATTTGTAAAAAAATGGCCTGTGAAATATGAATTAATGTAATGACAAGGTTTTAATCACAGTCACATAACTTTAAAGCCACAGGAATTCTACAGAGCTCAGTCTGGTGACGCTGGATTTTTGTTAATATCACAGATGCCTCTAGTGCACAAGGAACAGACCTTGGTCTTGTTTTTTATGGTGTCAGTTTTATGGTGTCAGTTCTGCAGTGAAGTCAGTGGCATAGAAAAGTATGAGATTAAAGGTAAGTTTCATGGGCCAGATGATTTGCTGGTGTGACTGGTCATCTCTGCTTCCTCTTCTGGATACACAAATATCTACTCAGGACAGGCTTTTGCCCTGCCAGTGGTCAGCAAGGTTGTTGCAAAGTATCTGCTCTGAACATTAAGTGATGTTCTCTTTCTGGTGCACATCAGGAGTAAAAGATATTAAAATGAAAATCAGGACAATTGTTTTTCATCTTCCACTTGTTTATATAGGATTGTATCCAATGGAGTACCATGGACTGAACTCTGGCTGAGCACTACAGGTATTTGGCCACTTTGAGAGCAGAGCGAAGCCCTCCAAGTCTCATTCTGCAGCAGAACATCATGTGATAAATATGTCTGTCACATCCCTTGTCTTGTGGCACAATTTCCAGAACCAGCAAACATGCAGGCTACATGGGACTCACACACTGCAGGCCATACTATTCCTTGGTGTCATCACAGTAAAGCCACCGGGTTGCATGTGGGATCATGTATTATGGCTTGGTAGCAGAGAAAGCAGCATCTTGAGCTTGATCTGCCCTGTTCATGTCTGGGTGATAATGTAGGGACATCCCATGTCCATTTTGCCTCTTGCTGGAGTCTTAATGACACGCAGGTATGTACACACCAGGTGCAACTTCATACTGTGGTTCCTCACACCCATGGTAGTCCCAGCAGCTGCCACTCAAGGTAGCCCCAGTGAAGACAGATTCAAACACCTCTACACTGCTGTCTAACTCACACTTCATGAGTTCCATGAAGAGAGGAGAGAAGAGTCACAGAAATGACCAGTCCTGGTCTGCATACTCTCTGGATCTTTCCAGGCTGTGTGTCCAGGTTGTCTTCCTATGGAGATGACAGCATAGGCCAAACTAGAGTCTGGTGTGTACTGAACCCTTGATGCAGTGTTGGGTGCAAACCAGTGGACACAGGAATGAGAGATTTTTCCTGATCCTGTAAGATGGGAGACATGCTCCTAAAACTGTAAAGCACTTCTGGAAATGAAGTTGCCACATCACATAAGTGCTTCTGAATACAGAGTTCATTATGTAAAAACACAGTGGTGCTCAGGTCTAGAAGAACAATAAATCAAGTGGGAAATCAATGCTACTTTTAGTAAATTAATGAAAGTACTGTATTGATATTGTATGCGCATAGATGGGTAAAGCACTGCCTCATGGCTACCCATGGAGAGGATAAGAGGCCCCCTAATAGAAGGAGAAAGTCAGTTGCTTGTGCCATAGAGAGAGCAGTGAGTTTGAGGGATTTAGTCCCAAGTTTGCAGTGGAGTCACTCTACAAAGCAGAACTAGCTAGAAACCTCATTTAGATGAAAAGGAGAGATTTTCATTAAATTATCTAGCCAGCCCTTCCTTCCCAAAATGAAACAGGCTCTTCCCTACATTTTAACTTTGGGCAAGGTGTATCTTGAGGGGAAAAAGTTGTTCCAAATGGCAATTTTTCAAAGAAAATCTGTTATCATTAACAAGTTAATCCACATATTAACAGCAGCTCTGACCACTGCATGGATTGTGATGGTCTAGGGTAAAAAAAAATACATCTTTTAATGGAGGTACTCTGTAGATAGGATTCATCCAGGTGGTGGTTTAAGGAAAGCCAGAGATAGTGGAATGCCAAGAGAAGCAGACATCTGAGGCATTCCTGGAGTGGAAGGGTTGCCTGTCACTTGTAAGGTCCCCTTTCACCAGCCCAGCCTCATTGCACAAACTCAAACCCAGGGCAGCACAGGAATTTGGGCAGAGGGAGTCCCTGAGCTCGGGGGATGCAGAAGCAGCTATGCGACTCATATCAGCCTCAGGCTCCGCATCAGCCTTGTAATGGCATATAGGAAACTCAGTGGCTGTTGCTGTTTGTTTGCAACACAGCTTTTTGTCTAGGTGATTTAAACTGGTTCCTTTTCCAGTCTTGGGGACAATCATGTGGAAGTAGAATTGGTGCAAAAATAATCTCTCCAGGCAGCACTGTGGGATCAGGCATTTCTTTTTACCCACCCAAAGCTCTAGTCTTGCACAAAGCAAGTGAAGACACATGGACAAACAAAAGATGATAGATATTTTTGCCTTTCAGTCTAAAACCTGAATATCCCTAAACTAAGAGAAGTGTGACCTCTGAACTGTGGCCACGGTAAGTCCTGTAATCTGGCTCACTTCTGCTCTGAGTTTCACAGCTGGAGTTCATCTCCCAGCATGCACTACACATGCAGGATCCAAATCACCTCCTTTGCAGCCAAAAACATTTTCTCTTTTGCCAAACATTCATCAGGCTGCTGGGACTGTCTTTCTTACCTCTGGTTTTGTCAATATTTCCCACAGAGGGGAAACAAACTCCGAAGGTTTTGCAACCTGCTCTGCTAGGCTAGAATAACCACCTGCTCAGTGGGTTTTGTTTTAAGGCTGAGGCTGCCCAGCAGCCAGTGTCTGGACTGCCCCACAGCAAGCTTGCCTTGTTTTTCTAGTGAGTCACAAGCTGCCCAGGTGGCCTTTGGATGCAGCCTACAAAGGGCTCTTTTATCAGACCGACCACGTAGGGCCACAGCCAAAAAGCTCGTCGGTCATGCATATGCTATCATGAACATGCATTATACAGCACATGGAATCAACATATGCAATACCTATATGGAATACAATGTGTGCAGTACAGCATATGTAACATGGTGTGTGGAATACAGCCCTTGGTGTGTTTAGTGGCTGTAGTGTCTTGTCACAGGCCCTATTTGTTTATCAAATGAAACATATTTCTTTCAATCCTTTCTTATGCTGACAAACTTCATTTCATGGTCACCAAGATCCAGATAGGGGGAATTTTTGGTTTTGGAAAGACAAGAAAAGGTTGAAAAATTTACTGGAGTCTGGGCAGTTTTGAAACCTTGTACCTTGGCTTCTCTGACACCTGAGTCAAAACCAAGAGGTTTGACTTGCAATAGCACTCATCCCTGACAGATGTGCGTCTCACTTGCACTTTAGACAGCTCCGTGATGTCTATGACTCCAGTGTTTCACTTTCTCAGTGCTCAGAAAGTGTGTCCCAACTCCAGATCTTGCCTCATGGTAAACTCATGACTTCTTGCCCTTTATAAAAGGCTGTATCCCCTTGCGCCTCTTCTCCAGACTAAATGGGCCTCACTTCACCAATATTTCCTCTTGGCCTTTGACAAGAGCTGGGGCTCGATGAGAGCCAGGGATGTCTGAGCATATTAAAAATGTGCATTTCTTCTCTTCTTGCAGCACCAGATATTTGCAATTATTACCTCATTTTACTCATGCCACTGAGACCCATTTCCAGTCACAAATCAGCACCAGAAGAAGGAAATCCCAGGAGCTGCAACTCTGTTTTATGATGGGTCTGTCCAGGATAAGAAAAATAAAGACGATGTAAGGCAAGGTTTAGCATGGCATCAGAATAGCTACAGCTTCACACTTTTCACCATCATTTTAGCTAGCCCAGGCCAGATCTAGGGAAGGATCCACATCTAGACAAATCATCCTGCAATCACTAGCAAAGAGTTGCTTGCCTTCAAAGGAAAATTCCCCTTTTCACAACACACCCCCAGTCCTCCTCTGCTCCCCAGCTAACCTGCAAAAAAACCCAAACCAAGCAGGTACAGAGAGAGCACCTTGCATAGAGAATTTGGTAAGGCAGAGCTTGCTGGAAGTAACTTTGTGCTCCCTTCCCCCCTTGGTCATGTACACTTAGTAAATGTGCTTTTAATCTCATTAATGTTGTTTGAAAGAAGCAGTGGTGGATGAATCATCTGATGCAAATGGAATAGTTTAGGGAATACATGCATTTTCATTAGCCTAACTTCTCCTTCAGCACTATGTATTATCACAGAATTAACCCATTAATTCTATTGATTTCTATTAATATTATGCATTCCATCAGTGCTCGAATCCCCATGGAGTCCCAAGCCCTTTCCAACCATCTATAAGAACTGGCTTGTTTAATCAACATTGCACAACTAATCGAGGCAACTGTTTGGGTCATGAAGTGAAAAAGAAAATTGTTTCTAATTGAGAGTATGAGAGGAATTTGGGGAAGCGGGATATAATTATTACTGTTGGAACAGGGCCAGGATGCCAGCAATCACACTCTGCTGATGTTGCCGAAAGTACTGTGGGAGTTGTTATAAGCACAACTGATGAAGGCAAGAGCAAATCAATTCACCCATTCTCTTGTCCCAGAATCCATCCAGTTTGCCCACAGATGGGAAACTTTCACCATAAAATCCATTGGGATCTTCTCAAACATCTTCTGCCTGTCTGTCACAAGCATTCATCAACCTCTATCAGAACAGTATCCAATTATCTTATTGTACTCCTTGTTATCTATCTTCAAAACATCCTCTTTACCTTGTGCAGATCCACTATGCCATTTCTGGCCACAGGCTTCTCATCATGGTGGCATTGATAGATGTTGTCTGGGATGGAGTCACCAAAGGTAGTGGTCTCTCTACACAGTAGTGAGTGGAGGTGGTCAAAGTGCCATGTCTCCATGTAGGACAAGGAGAACTTCTCATAGCTCTGCATCACCAAATTTCTTCCTGCCAGTTTAATGAAGTTACATGAAGTGTAACTTCATTTTAGTGGCATCAATCAGAGAAGCACAGTAATCAAGGGATGGGGAGGATCACTGGAGACTGTCAAAGTCAAAGTAAGGTCACAAAAATAGTCTTTCATGTCTCCATCTCAAATCTGCTGGATTTTCTTTATTGCTCAAGTAGCAGGATGGCTCTGCCTCTTGTAGCCTTTTGCTTGGAGGAGAGGATAAACAAGGTCTTTGATGTAAAAACTCAAATGAAAGCAAACACGACAAAGTTGCTCTTTAAACTTAGCTTATGCACCAACATGTGGTCCTGGCAGTCTCCTCCCTGGGCAATCAATGGATCAAGCTTGCCCTCCTGTTGACTATGCATGCTGAGACTGCATCCATGACATTTTTTACAGCATTCTTCCAGTAACATTTCCTCTCAAATTGCCTTTTTCAAAAGGCTTTCTGTATTCCCTTCTTCGTAAGCCCTACCTCATTTTCAGCTGCAAGCTGAATCCTATCTCTTGCATCCTGGCCTAATTATTAAACAACCCTGTCAAAGTATTCAGTCGTTTGCTGATATTTTACTCACAATTAGAAGTATGACTGTGCTCCATTAGGCTTCTAATATCCTTTATGATCAGCCTGACATTTGGGGAACTATTTTATTACAGCTGACACTCTGGGAAATGGGGCTGCCATAGTTAGCATCAGTAATGGTGTTATTGACCCCAATTTCATGAATGCAGGAGTATGTCTGAATGTTACACACTCAGGAATCCAGAGAGTTCTCACTGTCTCACACCAGTGTCTGTTCTGGGAGCTAACATCCCCACCTTTCTGTAAAAGTGTGGGGTTTTTTTATTCACTCCCCTAAAGCTCAGAAACACCTTTCTGATCAAGTGTTTGGCAACTAGTTAACACCAAAAAGAAAAATAATAGCCCATTGAGATAGTGAGGATTAAGGCTGATTTTCTCACTGAAAATCCTCCTTGCAAGTTGATAAGCATCAAACACAACTGGAAATCCCCCGAGTAGATGTTTCCACTTCAGAAACAGACTGGTGGCACAGTCCTGGGCTTCACTCCTCCGGTATTTCACTCTGGGTCTGACAGTGGTGGCACTGCGATTTTTGCAGCACAGGAGGCTGTGAAGTCCCCCTCTGTGTCATCACTTCTCTCTAAAGCAGAGAGAGAGATGGTCCCTGCCATTAAGGTCCTTGAGACCCCTGATTCTTACAAAACTGTTAATTTGAAAGTTGAAAGTTGAGATTAAGACATGGGTATTTTGAACCACAGTTCACAGTCACAAACAATGAATACTTAATTCTTGCCACAGAGATTCATCTGGTTCTACTGTTTCTTTTCTGGAAACTCATTCTCAGTCAACAGAGAGTGATCATGGGACTTTGCTGGTGCTCATCATGCAGCAGAGCAATACCAACCAGAATAAAGCTGGAGAAAGGGAAGCAGCAGCGAGCTACTGTACCAACGCCTGACAGATGAGCACCAGCAAACATTTTGGAAACTGCATCTGAGGTGAGTTACAAAAGGAGGGTCTGAACTTACCCCTAATGGGTCTTTAAGCAGTGACTGCCAGATCAGACTCAATGGTAAATCCAGATGGAATTTGCAAAAAACATGTTTGACTGATGTTTTTCCCCTTCCTTAGCAGTCATGATGCATAGACTCTTATAACATTGTATAAGAAGGAAGTCCTCCATTTTCACTCCCCTTTTTTCCCAGTACTACATGAGCACCTCCAAAAACAGGCATTTTGGAGCACCCAGCTCTCATCAAGTTGAGGCTGTGGCTGAATTTTTGCTCTATTTCAGTGTTAAAAAAACTGAATACCCTGTGTCAAGTGTAGTTATTGCACTCTAAATCCTATTTAAAGTAATAAAAAGGAAGCACCATTTATCCATCAGTGTGGTGTTTTTAATGCAGAGAGGCATGGACCTGACAGGGTGATGTGGCTTCCCCAGGGAACAGAAAAAGTGAGTGGCAGAGAAGGGACAGCCCAAACACCCCTGAGTGTTGTGGTTTCAAGTTTTCACACACTCTGGACCTGAGAAATTCAGCTGAGCCCTAGGATTGGATCTGGTCTGCCTCCTGTTGGAAGAATGAGACAGACCCTTCCCAGTGGAGCCCAGTGACAGGACTGGAGGCAAAATTCCTGAAACACAGGAATTTCCACTAAAGAGGAAAAACATTTTTTACTCTGAGGGTGACTGAGGACTGGAACAGGTTGCACACAAAACTGTAGAGTCTCCATCCTTGTAGATATTCAAAACCCAACTGGACATGGTCCTGGACAACTGGCTCTATGTGACCCTGCTTGAGAATCAGGGTTGGACTCAATGATCTCCAGTGATCCTTTACAGCCTCAATGATTCTGTGTAATGCCATACCATTATCTGTAATGATAATTGAGATTTTCACAGAATGGGCTGGAAAATGCAGTCTCTCAGCAGAGATTGAAAGGTTGGAGATCATGAAGGTACTACACATGTTCTCCTGTTAACTCCGGGATATTTGGCATCCTGAAAGTGCCTGCCTGCAAACACTCCTGACATAACAGTGATCTTCCTGTCAGAGGTGCTAAATATTCTTCATGTTCCTCCAAAATCAAGGTCTCAATGGAGGGAAGTCAGCACCTCTCGATATTAAACTGCTTATTTGGTGTCCAGTGATTCAATCTGGGCTGCTCTATTAGAAAAGTTTGGCTTGCATTGCATTGTGTATCTCCAACCTTCCTCCAAGACTGGCTAACTGGCCAAATGACCTTGAGCATTTCCTCATCAGCAGAAGGTCCTTCCAGCCACCTCTAGCCACTGGGACCAGGAGAGGGAAATCACAGTGTCACAAGAAAGAAGGGACTTCTTTAACCAGTTTTGGGCTGGAGCATGGCGCTCAGTGTGACACAGCAGATCTGTAAGGCAGTGGCATCTCTCTGGCAGCTGTCTCAGCTCCCATTGTAACCAGTGGAGACACTAGGCAGGATCCGCATGCCCGTATGGAGGTGCTTCATCCTCTTGGATGCCTTGGGATGCCATAAAGGATGCAGGGGCTATATCATTAGGAGCTCCCACCTTTTCCCAATGTGGAAAGGAAGCTTCCAGACCAAATCACCATCCAAAAAACCGACAGAAGTAGTTTTCTTTTTTTTTCCAGCTGGGTTTGCCTCTGGCTGACCACACAGATCCAGCCCCATACTGCCCCATGCTGATACCAAGAGAAGTTTAAACATCTCTCCTGCTCACCATAGCCTCCCCTCAACACATACACACAACCTTCTGCAACAACAAAGCTCCAGCTTCTGCCTCTGAAAATTGAATCTTATCTCCTCCAACCACTCCAGCTCCACACACCTAGGATCCCATCTCTCCCTCTCATCTGACTTTAATAACAACACCATTCCCCCTCAGAAGGAGAAGGACGGAGCCTAGATTAAAAGGAGCTGTTTAGCTGGCAGCAATATTACCTTCCTTTGCCCTTTGATTTTTTGATTTTTTTTTTGTTGTTGCTCTTGCATTTTTTATTGAGCACCCCGGCTGAATGGCTGAATAAAATCGAACTTCCCAGCTGAGACCACAGATGCTCAGCTGTGCATACCTTAGGGAAAAACGTGTGCAATTTCCATTTTGGCCAATTATTATGCAGGGGAATCTTTTACCCTGGTGAGAAGGTGGATAGGAGGAAGAAAAGCCTTTGGAGGTGCCGATTATCTTTTAAAGAAATGCTAGCCATTTAAAATTGTTGAGCCAGAACTTCAGCAGACATGAATCAGCAGAGATCCTTCATAAATAGAGGCATAAAGAGCTAAGAATTTCGCTGGGAATCTGGGGATTTGAGTTTGGATACATTTATAGTTACCTACATATCACTGCAATTGTCTTCCGTGGTGTATTTGGGGTTTGTCTTTTTTTGAATTTTGTTTTGGGTTTTTTTTTGTTTCCCCCTGGACACTGGAAATCAACCAATTTGCTTGGCATCATATTTCTATGAGTTAAATTAATCCCAGGACAGCAAGCAATCCTTCCTTCCACCCTTGCCAAATATGCATAGGTCCTGCACTGCTGCTCATTGCACAAGCGTAAACTCCAGATTCACAAAGCTAAGCTTTATTTTTCTTGTTTGTGCTCAGTTTGAGTTTCCAGACCACCTCCCTTTCCTGCTCCCCTTTCGCCCTTCCTTATTCTGTTATCTCACAACTAGGTCTCAGCCTCAGGCCCTGTTTGAGGTCCATGGTCTCACCCTGAGATGGGTTACTTCACTTGCATATTCAGTGACTAAAGAAAAACTTGTCTAACACAAACCACTACATGTGGCAGCTTTGGCAAAGTTGTGGTCTTGTGAAGCTGTTATGATTTCCCCTGTTTGAGTCAGCAAACAAAGATTACATTTGGATCTCAAGAAAATAAATTATCTGGGGGTAGGAGCTGGTGCTCTTGATCTCCTGTAAAACCTAGGATCCTTTTGAACACAGTAGAAGAAACCAGGAGTAACTTGTCATGATTCATTTGCTCCCTGTTGGACTTCAAAGGCTTCAGATGTAAGTTGACAAAGCTTTTTTGGGAACAAAATAGTAATCTTCCCCCACCTGGGATCAAAATTAAACCAATCCTAATAAAATATTTCTACAGAGGTTTATAAAAGCCCCTTTAAATCCACCCCAGCTTCAACCACTCAATCATCACCCCTGCACACACATGCTGGAAAAAGTCCTTCCTGGTGCTGCCATGAAGTCCAGCAGCATCTCTCCAACCTGAACATGCCCACAGAGAGCCCAGCAAGGACCAGTCCATCCACCTTAGTGGGGACTGAGCAGCCAGATGGGGGGACAGCATGGGGGTGGCAGATTTAGAGAGGAGTCATTAGCTTTCCCCCAGAGAAACAGGTGAAAAGCTTGTCCTTAACTTTGATCAGTGTGACTAAAAATTATTTTGACTCCAGGCATATAAATGAGCTCTTTAAAACCTGCTCCTCCATCCTTCCTGCCCTGAATTACTGGCTCAGGGCTCCGTGCTGTGAGCGGCTGCCATGGACTTCAGGTGGCAGTGCTTTTTCTCCCTCCTCACTTCCCAAAGATATCACATCCCTTCTTGCCCTTGGAGAGAGGCTTATATCTTCCTTCTTCTCCCACCTGCCCGATTAGCATCAGAAAGCACCCTGGGCATGAATACACCCAAGGACTAATCCCAGCAAACCATGCCTTTTTCTAATATGCTGACACCCTCCCTCTTGTTTGCATTTTTCTTCTCCCTTCCTCCTCCCTCTTCTCAAAACATTTTCTCCTCCTGCTGGGTTTGTCTCTCCATCTGTTGTCCTTCCCTGCCGGGCTGGGAAGACACTGCAGGGTTGTGGCACAAGACCAGGCTTGTGCTCAAATCGAGCCTATCCTGCCAGCACCACTGAGCCCCTTCACCCCCAGCATCTGCTCTGGGAGAGCGTGGGTGCATTGCTGCCCACAATTAACCTCTTATGAAGTCAGAGTGGTGGCCGCAGAAAAAATATGAGTCTGGGGAGGCTGATACTTTCTGTTCAGTGGTTTGGGGTTTGCTGTTCCAGCTTCCCTGTAACTAAATTGCAGCCTTAACTCTGTCCATCCTTGAAGCTTGGGCTGGAAGTGCACAGAAAGCAAAGAGTAAAGCACGAATCCTAGGTCGGATGCCTGTCCCAGTGGGATGGAACTGTCATGTCCACTGGGGCTATTAAATGGGAGGGACTGGACACAGCCTCTGAGTAAGGAAGTTTTTAAGCTGCTGATAATGTTAACCCTGGAACACAGGGAAGGATCATGCTGGACAAACCTTTGCTCTGTAGTCCTTAAATCATACATTGACCCCATAAAGTGATGTTTAATTTCCTCTGACCCAGTTTTACACAGCAGCAGCCGTTCAAAGGTGCATCTCACCCAGCAGCCTGTGAGCAGCAGTGTCCAACAGAAGATGCCTAGAGAAGACTATGAAAATGGAATCACCGCATGATGACACCTTTCCAGACTTCAGCTATTTTCATACTGTTGACATCCTGAGCAAAAAGTGGTTTCTTTCCAAAGCAGTGACTCTCAGAGGATTTCTTTTTGGGGAACCTGGGAAGTTTCCCCTCAGGCCTACATAAATATCCACAATGTCATGCTGTGAGGAGTTCCACGGACTGTCTACCTGATACCTGCATGATGCTATCTTGTACCACTCCAGAAGACCCAGTAGGCCTTAAAACATTTAGAAAGTGATCCTCCATGGAGTAACAATGAGGATAAGCACCAATTAAAGACACAGGAGGGGGATCCCATCCCTACAACTTTATTTTTGACAGGTGTTTTATATTGAAATTCACATCAGGGAGCTTCCACCCAGGCTCCCTGGGGGTCTTGTTATGGTAGCAGGGTTTCAACTGGCAAGTCCCTCCTCTGTCTGTCTTATGCCACCCAGCAGTCAAAGGGATGGCTTACCAGCCTATAAACCTTCTCTGGTCAGGGATTAATTAAAGAGGGTTTTTTTCAGTGCAGAGTCACTCTTGCAAAAACACCATTGCAAGAGCCTCTTTCTCCCTCTCCATAAATACTGCAGAGGTCTCTTCTGACAGCATGCTTCACCTCTAACTAAAAGCATGGTCTTCAGAAGACAATAAAGATTATGGGACAAATGCCCTCAACCAGGACAAGTATCATTGCGTGACATGGAAAAACACAAGTATACAACAGCACTATGACCAGAAACTGTGCTCAGCCTCAATACCTCTGCTACTTTCAGATACATAACACACAGTTCATATTAAACTCTAAATCATCTAACCCCAGGGCCAGATGATTGTTCAGGAGGACAAAAGTTCCTCTGACTTTTAAAATAATATAAATATGATACTGATGGGCATTTGATACAATGAGCATAACAAAATGCTGTGTAAAGGAGGTTGTAGAAGCCTCCTTAAAAGATTTTAAATAAAGAAAAAAAATGTGGAAAGGCTGAAAAAGGATATAACATTTTGCGATGCCAACAGACTTGTCCTGTTCAAACAAGAAGAAAACAGAGGAAAAAAAGAGTTGGATGATCTAACTACTTGGCTTTGGTTACTGGATCTTCTCTGCAAATTTTGGAAAAAAAGAACCTAGAGGGGAAAAAACCCAAGAGATATTTGGAGTGGAGATATATTAACAGCCCTGGGCCATAGGACAACTGCAACCATGAGTAAAATTTTCAGTATCACTCTCTCTGCCCTAAGATCAGAGATTTGAGGGGAAAAAGAGTGAAAATGAGAGTGGAAATATGAGGAAATACATTGCAAATATGTAAAACACATGATGTTTTTTTAACTGCTTGCTTTTGGATTTGAGAAGAGACCAGCCCAGAGCAGTCTCTGCTTCCCATTGGGATGTGGAGACCTGAGGACTGATGGACAAGAAAACAACCCACAGAGAAAACCCCACAAACTCAAACAACCCTGAGGAAAACTGCCAGAAGTCACATTCATGCACAGGCACCAGAAACATCAAACCCAGACCCTTAAATGGAGAACTGTGAGAGTCCTTCTTCTATCCCACCCCCTCATTACTGCCTTCACAGAGGTTAGAAATCCCAGAGACCACTGACTACCACTGACGTGGTCCCTGATGCAGAGGAACTAGCAGTATTAAAAAGGGTTTCCCTTTTGCTTGAGCGTAGGGGTGTTCCTTTTCCTTTCAAATATCATTAAGTTTCTAGTGTCGAGATAGCTGAGAAAATCTGCATAAAATACACTCTGACAGCCCCCCAGGGTATAACCTTGAAAACAGCGTCTTCTCCCCAGCGTTTATTTGCTATTAAAAGAGTGTGAAGAGGGTTTTTTTTTTNATTTTATTATTATTTTTTATTTTAACCAAGGGGGTGATCCTTTTCCAATGTTACGAAGATGGGTGTAAGACAAGGGGTCTCCAAGTTGTCACAGGTGCCCACGCAGACCGTGCTCATTTCTGCCCCATTAACTGCTGTGTACTTCCTTGATGGGTTTTCAGCTTAGTTTAGCTGCTGATCTGAAATTCCCTACTTTTATCTCATTTGTTCCTCTCCCCAACCTGAACCTCCCAGAGTGAATAGCTGCTCCTGCTACAGTCCTGGAACAGCTATAACCATTATTATAACGCAGTTTGCACACGCAGCACTTGTGTTTTGCATGGATTGCCTCTGCTAACCCAAGTTCCTATCTTTGCTTACAGAGCAGATAAAAACCTCCTTTAGCAGTAGCCTACAAGGAATTGTGCATGGCAGCATTTCTGAAACACAGTATTTTGAGGTCATACGAGGAATCTTGTAAACTATTGCAAACCCAAAGAATAATATATTTGTACATTAGGATCTAAATGCAAACAAAGAAAACCCACAAAGCCACAAACACCTGCACCTCAGATCCTGCATTAAGAGATACAGTTCCTACAAACACACAAGAGTGTTTGTATCACATTTGCAAGATTTCCTCTGCTATTTGGGGCTTTACTGGGAAAGAGCTGTGTGTTTTGAAGGAAAAATTACGACCTGGTCAAATTTCATGCTGATAATTTACATGGCCATTTTAATTGATTTGGAATAACTCATCTTTTCTGAGACAGCAGCACCAGAAGCACTTCTGGGTATTAATAAACTTAAACCAGAAATGCTTCTAAAAGGAAAAAATGTTTTATTTCAGACTGATGACCAAGAGGGGTCTTATACAGGCAGGATGAGCACTGCTGTTCCAAAGCAGGTTTTGTGGATTTTCTTCAAGCAGCAAGTGGGCTGAGGAAAGTTAACAGCTTTCTGTAACACCCATGATGGGTGCTGAGTCATGTTCCTCCTTCTGCAAACACTGTGGCTGAATTCTTACCTCTGTGCAAGGAACATGATGGTTTGGGGTGGCTCTGAAGAGCTGTTGGTTTGGTCAGGTATGGGGAAGCGCAGGTGCCGGTGGTGCAGGGTGGGAATTTATTGCTGGTAATGGGGGGCAGAATAGGCCAGAAAATCAGGGCAGAGAGCAGATCATCTTGGTAGTGACAAGAGGTATACAGCTGGCTACCTCTGGAAATCAGATAGGCTCAAATTTTTTGTAGAGAATACGTAAAGGTGACTAAAAGCTCAGGCTATGGGAAGAGGTGAAGGTCTGAAAAATTGCCAACCAAACCATGATAGCACCAGAGAGGAGCAGTAAAACCCTCCTCTGCTGCTCCCCACAGAGCTGCCAACACCTCCACATCTAGGCATGTCAACAACAATTTGGCCAAGCCCTCCCAATGTCCATTTCTCCTCCAGTTCAAATCCACAAGTAAGTTATAGACAAACAGCATCCATCTCCGGGTCAACTCCTGGTGATTAGTGAGCAGAGCACACGCTTTGCAGTCTTCATCCATCATAAGGCCTTTGGCAGCCACCAGGATCTGGTCACAGGTTGTCTCTCCAAGCCTGGCTGGGTGGACTTGGCAGAGTGTTGTTTTCCCCAAAGCCCAGCACAACGAAATGAATGTTATAGAATCACAGAATAGTTTGTACGGGACATTTAAAGACCATCTAGTCCAACTCCCCTGCTATGGGCAAGGACATCCTCAACTTGATCAGGCTGTTCAGAACCCCGTCCAGCCTGACTCTGAATGTTTCCAGGGATGGGGCATCTACCACCTCTCTGAGCAACCCATTCCAGAGTTTCATCACCCTCATTGTAAAAAATTTCTTCCTTATATAAATCTACTTTCTTTTAGTTTAAAACCACTACCCCCTCTTCTACTGCTACAGGCCCTATTAACCAGTCTGTCCCCATCTTTTTTAGAAGTCCCCTTCAAGTGTTGAAAGTTGTAAGTATTGAATGTTACAATGGTTCAAGTTGAAAGAGTTTAACCTCGTGGGACTGCTCTTTCTTCTTCTGTGACTTCTGCTTGCTTTTTCACATATAGCTGGTTTTACAGCTCCCAGACTTGCTTTTAGAAGCTGGCAATCTGTTATCCCATTCACAATTTTCTGCTCCCAACCAGTGCACTAAGAAAATTTAATCTGTAAACAAGTGTTCTGAACCTGTCCAAAGAAGCCTTTGCTTTCAGAAACCCTGATACCTCCTCTGTGCAATGGCATCTTTGATTTGAAAAGGGTCACCCGAAATGGTCCTCTGTCCCTCCACAGACCAGGAGGGGTCACAGCCTCCAGGAGGCAGGTATGGTTCTGCGAAGGCTGATAATAAGCCAGTGCAGCCAAAGTTACTTCAGATATAAAATATCACTGCATCATCAAATGTAAAGCTTGATTTGAGCTTTCTACAGATTTCATGGCTGTATGAGCAACAAAACAGCGACTGTAGTGTTTTAATTAGCCCCTTAGACTTTTTCATTTCTTTTGCCAGTTTAGTCTGTAATTTTTGGAGTACCTATCCTTTATTAAAATAAAAGGTCTCAAAGACTTGGGAGCCTGCAGCTCCTTTTTTGTACAGCTGAGAGTAAAGGCTCAGGCATTTTAGACATACTGCTGCAAAAACATACTTAAAACTGTCTCTCCCAGCATATCAGTCAGCATCATCTTCTCCATCCATACCTGAAGTGATGGTTTTGATCTTCCTTCAACATCTTTGAACCAGTCCATGTGCTGTGCCTTCTGCTTAAATCTTTAACACATTGTTTTGACTGATCTTGAAATGCAGCAGGACCAGGGGTGGCTGGTCATGACTTTCCCTTCCTCAAAATTGCTTCTCTAACTGCATTTTCTTACAGGATATTGAAAAATCTCTCAACTGAGCTCTCCAGCCTCAAAGCACATGTTGAAACCATCTCTCCATGCTTCACTGATTTAGGAAATATATTGAGTTGTCCCATGCTTTAAAAGATTTGAAGGAGGTCTCCTGAGGCATATCTTCAAGACATGCAGCTCAGAGGCGAAGGATCTTCTTATAGGACAGCAGAGATGCAGTGAGAGAAACAAAGTCAACCTGGACATACCTTGAAAGGGATCAGCATCAGGGAAGGGCCAAAAGGAATGAGAGGACACAATCTTCTACATTTTCCTTTCTAACTTGTGCATGACAGATGGCTGCTCAGGGAAAGGAAATTAAATTCTGCTATAAGCACCTGACTCAAGGAGCTGAAGCTTTTAAGGAGAAATGCTGAGTCTCAAGGCCAGGCTTGAGAAGGGGGAATGCATCAAGAAACCAGGCAGACCAACAAACAGTGCAGCAGGCAAGTGAGGCTTGGGGTGGTCTCTGACTATGAGATACATGGCTGAGTGATGTACATTCTGTATTTGACAATATATGGAGGAAAAGGTGGGTAAAATTCCCGGGAAACAGTACATACTGAGGCTCAAAGAAACAGCCTGAGGTATTTATGAAAATAAACAGACAAATCAAGACCTTTATGTAATGAAAGGATTTTTCTGTTGTTAGCCAATTTGTTTTCTTTTTAGTTTGATCAGCTTTAATAATGACCCTACAGCACTTCTCTTGTGTCTCTCCTGCTCAGTCAAGAAAAAGCAAAATTGGGAAGATAGGGATTTCTTCTGCCCACATATAGAGGGGATGAGGCTTTTCCCCACTTGTCTTTTCAACTCAAACCCACTAAAACCCAGGATGGCACTTGGTTTTTGACTGTATCACCGTGACATAGCAAAGAGTTACTCTGAGTGTAACCTGTAGTGACTCTGGCAGGTACCATCTGCCCTGTTATTTAGTGACTGTAAGGTAGAGGAAAAGCTGCTCTTATATTTTGGAAATGTTTTTAATCCTACCCTAACCTGTTTTCCATTATGAGATGGAGTTTGAGGAATTCAGACTCTGCAGTGAACATAGGATGGGGATGTCGGTACTTGACAAGAATTGTGAGGCTCTGAGTGATGTGCTGGGTAGTTAATTAATCCACCTAGAAAGGCTGACATATTTGCGTTCATGTTAAAAGAAAATAATAATAATAATTTGAGGCTGTTGAAAAGTGCTTCTCTGACAGCCCTAGAGAATGCCTCTCATTTACCCACAGACACAAAGCAGCCCCTGCTCAGGCTGTGCCACCAACGTTTTGAAAGAGACAGACTGTTTTTGAAGAACTCTTGCTCCCTACTGAGGATGAACACCAGACCATCCTCCAACCTATGTCTTTGCCACTTGCAGCCTCATTTCCCAGGGGTGGACAGGGCTCTTGCAAGCTGCTTGCCCAGCCATTGCTACATCACCAACTCGTAGCTGTGGCTCATGCATGGGGCAGCAGTAGTGTGGCAGCTGAGGGAAGGGAACTTTCACTGGAGTATCCCAGGCCCCTCCTGCTAAGCTGGGGAGCAAATCCCAGCCAGAATACATGCCTCAATTAAGCAGTATCTCACAACAGGCAGGACAAGCAGGGGATCTTGCTGCCTCCATCTTTATCTTTCCTCACCATCTCATACTGCCCCTTAGATTTATACCCTATCCTGCCTGCACTTTACTGTTTTCCAAAGAGTCAAAAAAACCAAACACCTTTTCTATTTGCTGATGTGTGCTTTGGTTTTGAACGTGCTGGGTTTGGGCTTTGTCCTTCCTTCCTTCCTCCCTTGCCTAGGAGCCTCAGAGTCTCTTAAGTCAAATCCCAATCTTCCTGGAGGGATTTCAGCTCTCCCAGGATTCAGTGGCCCCCATCACAGAGGTTTTCTGGGTCACTTTCTCACTTGTTTCACAGAAATAGCTTGCTGCTATTCCACCAACGTCAAGTTTGAGCTGAATGAAGAGCCCGTGGGACACCAACTGCTGCCACCCAGCCTCAGTTGACTACATGGTTTCTTTGCATCTCTCTTGCTGAGATCTGCTTGGGAACTTTGCAGCAGGGCTTTGGGCTAGGAGGAGACTTGAACTTCAATGCGCTCTAAAGAAGCTCCCACTCTACATCAGACTTTGCTAAGACATGTTTCACTGGCAAGAAAGACAGCAGGGAGGAAAGCAACAGTGAGGAACAACAAGGAGAAAAGCAAAGAGAACTCAGGACTGGGTAATTTCTGGGTAACGATTGTCTCTAATACGGTTTGACTGTTTTAATTAATTGAGATGTGCCTTGGAGAGCTGGAGCTGCTGCTGTTGGAAGTCAGCCAGGAAGAAAAAAAATCTCATTTTCTCTGCAAACCTGCTGATTAGACCAGATCTCTGAGGTTCACTGTAGCAGACTTTGGGGAGACAGGCAGCCTTTCAGGGCCTGTGACACAGCCACGAGTAGAAATTAGTTGTCATGAACTGCCTAGGGAGGTGGCCAGGGGTGGAGGAGGACAAAACTTTGCAGTGGGACCAGACTGGGTTGTTTCTTCGCATAAGCTTTTGATTAATTTCCTACATGAAGCCAAAATGCATTTATTTGCCCTGTCTGTGTAGGAAGAAAAACACAAATATGTCATTCAACATGATTTAGGTCATTGGTAGGACTTAGACTACTTTTGAGTCCTTACATACCCATTGTCCATGCTGTCAGTCCCAATAACAGCTCCCACAAGGACAAGATACTGGTGGACTGGATGGACCAGGACTACATAAGCTCTTCCAAAATATTTTGTGGATATTGTGGACCTGTGCTGCAGCTGAATGCTGGGCAGCAAGGCAGGCAGTGTGGGCACAAGGTCCCCAGGGAAGAAAATATTTCATTCTGTTCTTGAGCCCATCCTGCACTTTGCACTCTGCCTATGTCCTTGAAGGACACAGAGCATTGGTGTGCATGAGTTCGTGTGTGTGGCCAATCTCATGACTTGCACTGCATGCAGGAATAGTCATCATGTGTCAGGGAGTGCAGGGAGGATGTGTTTATAGTTTGCACCACAGAGTTTTCCTAGGTCTTAGGAAAAGTGCTCAAAAAGGTGGCCTGCACATCTTTCTGGTCTAAATGCCAGTGATGAACTGGTGGGGAGAGGACAAAACAGTCTTTTCCAACTTTGCATTTATGTTATGCAGAGAAAGTTTGCTCCTTGCTTTAAACACAGCATGGAGGAATGGACAAGCAGTCTTTGTGCCCTTAGTCCCTCTGTGAATCTAGACTCCTGTACGTCTCTAAGAACAACTCTCCCACTGCCGCCACAAGAAGTGATGAAGGTCAAGAAACATCCTGCAGCCCTGTTGACCTGACAGCAGTAGCATGATCTGACATTTAAACACAATAATATTGACCCAAATGAAAAATAAACATAAAAATCACTTGAATAGAGATAAAAATCACTTGAATAGAGACATGTCTGTATTAGAGTCAGTGATACCCGGTTGTTTTTTCATATAATTTTTTCTCTTGGGAGATTTTACATGTGAGCAGAAAGAATCCCTTATATAACCTTTTTTCCTATTTTTTTTCCTAAAAAGTATAACTCCTGTGGCTTGGATAATAGGGGATAGTTTTAGACTAGGTAGAGTAAAAATGTTACTAACAACCCTTGTAACTCCTACTACAGTTTCTGTATCTAGAACTTGAGAAGATGCTGGACAGGGTGGCTACTGGATGGTACAGGATTCAGATGTACAGGAATAAGAGATGTTGAGCCAGTGTTGGGATTCCCTCATTTTCCCTTTGGATACAATTTCAACACACTTGGAAAGAAACAGATTTTCCACAGATTCTTTTTCTGCCATAAGAGGGAAATAATCATGACTAAAACTACTTCCACTAATTGTCTCACTATTTTAAAACTGAAATTCTGCCAAGCTACTGGTTGGGAATTGTTCAAAGAGCTTTAGTTACCCTTTTCTCCTGAAGACCAGGCTCCCCAGTAGGACTTTGGCAAGCCAGGCAGTCATCATGCACCTCAGGAGTCACACAGCTCAGGCCAGCTCCAGCCTCAAGTCAATGAAACTCATGTTCCCAAGTGCTGATGTGCTATCTAGCCTTTGAAACTTTTGAGGTCGATATGGGTTATGACATTTTTTTAAACCTCAAAATAAAATCAAAACACAAGGCTGAGACTTTCCTCCCAAAGACAAATGATTCTAAGTGGCTTCAGATGATTGAAAGGCTATTTGTACAGAGGAAAAAGTGAAATTAAATGTTTTCAAGTACCTTTGTTAAAATCAAGAGAAAGACAGTTTACAAGCCCTTTGCTTGCTTCTACCATTGGTGGTTCCTACGATGTTGTCTGGAGGCATTTGACTGATGTCTATACTGATGTCTCAAGTAGGTAAGGTGACAAAACCCAGAGAGACTGAGCTGCAGAGAAATCATGGTTATGGGCTCAACTCAAGCAAACTCACCCAAGATCTCAATGTACACTAGACAACTGGCTCCAGACCCATAGATATTCATGTTCTACCTCCTGCTAAGGTGTCTAACTCTCCCAGAAACCTATGGGAAGCTCAATGTCTTAAAGTGATGAAGATATCTCAGTATTTTGGAAATCGTTGTCCAAGACCTGATGGATAAGTCAACCTCAGAATCTGTTAATAATCTCATGTAACATCAAAGTGCTTGGTTTACCTCTGACTGTTTTGTGATCAGAAATGGAGCATTTTCAGTTAGTTATCCAGAACGGCAATTCCATTGTCCCTCCTGGCTCCCTCGTTTCAGTCTCGGACATCAATGCCCTCCCTGTCCTATCCTTGGATATGCTAACCACTTGCTTGCTTTATTTGTACTCCCACATAAAGCAAGCCTGGACAAAATCTTTGGCCCTGGAGACAAAAGATCCATTCTGGCTTGCCTGTGCCTACATGTCCTGTGATGTCCTGCCAAGGCACTGTTTGGTGAGGAGGAGTCAAAACTATGCCAGTGAGCTGATAACTGTTGTCCAATAACCAGATTGGACAACAATAGGACAGGGCTTAAGGATGCTTAGAATCATAGAATGGTTGGGATTGGAAGAGATCTTTAAAAATCATCTAGGCCACCCCCCCTGCAGCAAGCAGGGACATCTTCAGCTAGACCAGGTTGCTCAAAGCCTCGACCAACCTGATCTTGAATGTTCCCCTGCAGCAAGCAGGGACATCTTCAACTAGACCGGGTTGCTCAAAGCCTCGACCAGCCTGATCTTGAATGTTTCCAGGGAAGAGGCATCTATCACCTCTCTGGACAACCTGTTCCTGGCTTTATTTCACATCATGTGACTATTTCACATCAGCAGATGTGGCTTTTGCTTCATTTCATGTGTACATGTGCTTAACTTTAGATGTGTGAGCCATGTGCATGTGGGAGTGGTGTGGGAACACGCTTGAATGTAACTAAGGCCATGCATTCATGCGTATGTGCTCACTGCGAGTCTGCCATCCCCACGGGGAACCTGTTTTATACTAAAAATGTTTTTGCATTAACACATAAATTAAAGTACAACTGCAATGATAGTTGAAAGGGAGCCCAAAAGAGAACAGAAAAGATTGATAATGTGCATATTTTAAGTGCTTTGTGTCTGTGAATGTTTATTTGAAAAATAAGAGTGAAAGAGAAGGACTGACACTACAAATAAAAATAATATAGGGAAATACATCTCTTTTATTATTAAATTATAGATTAAAATAGGAAACATGGGGAAATATAGAAACATATATCTCTTTGTGGAGGCTTTCTATAACAATCAGCATAAAATAATGTAGCAGTACCTGACAGCTTAAATAAAGATAGGAGCCTCAGCTCCTATCTACGCATTTATCTCCTCTGATCCAGACAGGGTAAAGAGGCATAAAAGGCTCAGATAATAGCATCTTTTCTGCACACCAGCTCCCAAACGATAGGCAGATTTTATACTCGGTTACTCCACATAATGTCAACATTGTTAGAAAACAAAAGCAGCATGAAGGAACATTTTTTTTCCCCTCCACCTCTTTCACCTTTTTTTCTTTTTTTTTTTTTCCTTCTGATCCTTTACCTTGTGATTTCTATTTAAAACACTATGGGACAGATCTGAAGCTCTGCACCTCTGGACCAGCCCTTGCATTTGTGGGGCAGCAGGACATGGGATGATGGGAACAAGCAATGAGGTTCAAATGGATGCACACAAATCATATGCACACAAGTAGAGAAAGCACCAGCCAATTCACTTAATCCCTGTCCATTCCTTACTGCAAACTGTCACTGTGTATCTATTGTAGTCGACAGCTATCGACCATTGCATGCCATACCATTAACCTTTGCCACCCAACAAGTCAGATGATGGAGATCGAGAAAGCTGTGTGTCACGTGAACCAAGCAGCACGTGGGAGGTGCGAGCAGAGCAGCAGCACAGGCTGAACCAGGCAGAGAAGCTGCTGAAAAATCTTACAACAACCAGGTGTTCTCTGTTGTCTGTGCTTTGTCCAACAAGGCAGAACCCATCTTGGGAGGCTTTACCCTGACCCCATGGACCCTCTTGATACCAGCCTACTCTTTCCCCAATTCTGTTCGTCACCATCAGTTACATGCTACCCCCTGAGCGGTTCTGCATGCTTGGCATGTTCAAGGTGACAACACATCAAGCAAAGCTAACCTGGAGGAGTTCCTGCAAATTTCCATGCTAATATTCATAGAATCATAGAATGGGTAGAGTTGGAAGGGACCTTAAAGATCATTATGTTCCAACCCCCTGCCACAGGCAGTGACACCTCCCACTAGAGCAGGTTGCTCAAAGCCCCATCCAGTCTGGCCTTGAACACTCCCAGGGATGGGGCTTCCACAACTTCTTTGGATAACCTGTTCCACTGTCTCACCAACCTCGAAGGAAAGAATTTCTTTCTAGTATCTCATCTAAATCTCCCCTCTTTCAATTTACAACCATTACCACTCATTCTATCGCTACACTCCCTGACAATGAGTCCCTCTCCAGCTCTCCTGTAGGCTCCCTTCAGATACTGGAATCCATGTAAAGTTCTCACTTTGTCTTTTCTCCCCAGACAAGCAGGCTGCATGGATTGCCTTTATGGTCCCAGGAAGACATTTCTTTTGCTCCACACAGATCTGCATCAGACACTGTACAGCTTAGCTGGGAAAAAATAAGTTGTAGTATGGAAGAAGCCTGGGTTTCTACATCTCATTTCACATGCACCTTTTCTGCTCTGAACTTCACAAACTTTTCCCCCAGTGTGCAACACTAGGAGCTCTTTCCTGTTTCCACAGCCAATTTCACATCAACCTGTGGGATCTGAACATCTGAGACTTCTTTTAAACCTATTGAACCTGGCCAGGGGGCTCAAAATTTGTTTGGGGTAAATAAACTGTCACACATACACAAGATTCATTTTCTTAGAAAACCACATACTGAAGAATAGCATAATTAGCTTGTTTACATTCGGTTGAATCAAGTCGTTAATTCTTGCTGGCCTGAAGGGTTTTCTCCCAGGACACCTATATTTGGCTAGTTGATTTGTTATGAGAAGAAATAGTTCTTGGCACTTGCTTGAGGAGACAGGGAAAAATCTTGGCAGCAGCCACCTGCACTTTTTGGAAAATGCTTGCTTTTGAGTCCCAGCATAATGGGGGGTGATAATAAGAATAATTGTCCAAGCCTGACTTGTAGCAAGTCCCTCAAGGAGGCTGCATCCAAGCTCCTGCCTTCCTCACCCCCATTTTCAGGGAGGATAGGGCTAGGTCTGAGGGCAGGAGGCATCATGGCCTGGGGGCAAAGAGGGGCTGGGAGAAGTGGAGAGGTTGAGAGCAGGACTAACACACCAAGAGTAAGGTGGTTCTACTGGAGAGAAGGAGAAGCCACTTCAACACAAATTAACAAGAGGCAGAGACCAGGGCTAGCCAAGCCTCCTGAATGGCACAAACTCATTATCTATCACTGAGCCACCTCCCAGCTCTACTACCAAATGACTACTAAGACCCTGGGCTAAGCGACATCCTCTTTCCATGATGCCTTCAATGTGAGTGTTGGATATATGAGGTGCAGGGATAAGAAGGCATGAAATAATTTTGGCCAGCCCTCACTTCCAAGTGTACCTGGCAGCAGGGTGACTCTGGGCCCAGTGACACTGATGCCATCTTGGAGGCTATGCAGGCCCCTTGTTTAGTTCATAGCTGCACTTAGGACCTGCAGATCCTACTCACAGATGAACTGTTTAAGCCTCATGCCCACGATCCACAACTCTCCTAAAAAAATCGCATCTAGCCTCAAGCATAGCCCAAAGAAAAGTCCTTCTATTTCTTCTTCCAGTAAAAATAAGAAAGAAAAATAGCCTAAATATTTTGCTCTTAATACTCAAAACTTTTCCCTTTTCTGCTTCATGCTGTTGCTCTCCCTCCTCCCCTCCCTGTCTTACAGAAGTGTGACTAATCCTCTTCTTTCCCTTGCACTGTTACCTTGAAGGTATTTATAGAGTGTGATCATGTTCTCTCCTGTGTCTTTCTTCCCTTTTCAACTCTGGATAAATCAAGCTTCCTCAGACTTCTCTCATGTGTCTTATCTTTCACGAGGTCGTGCTAACTGCAATGGCAAGCCAAGAAAGGCTTTGCCTGTTGGAGAGGACACTTCAGAGCTAGTACTGCTGCTGCACAGGTTCTGCAAGAAACTTCTGATGGACTCGTTCTGCATATGCACATCTCCAGCCCCCTTCTGGGTCTGCATGCATAGGGGTTTGCATACACCTGCCTGCTTTAGAAAAAGGTGGATTTATCTGATCACAATCAAATTAGGCAGTGCTACTGCTTATTTTATATTATCTCATCTCATGTCATTGTTAGTGTTCTGCCTTCTGAGCTGGAAGCAGCAGAAAGGAAGATAAATGCAAGGGGTTGAAAGAGATTAAATTGGAACACTTTAGTCCAACAACATCTGCAGTATGTCTGGGAAATGGACTGTGTTTTGGCGGGGGGAAAGAGTGGACTCTTGTGCTGTTCCTCGACTAGTTAATTAAGAAAACTCAAGGTGCTGGTCCAAATGACCCAGAACTGCCTTATCTGTCCTATTAAAGTCTCTCCCCCTTCAAAATAGAGCAACCACTTGCAAACCAACTGGGAATGATCTCTGGCCTGTGGTAGCTCGTGACCAATGCCCAAGAGATGGCTAGTTGGCCACAGCTAAAACCACTTCCGGGATTTTAATAGGTTTGACAATCAAATTCCCATGTCTCCAAACACTCCTGGGCACTGTGTGATTTATGAGTAGCCCCTGTGACCCCCAGCAAAGTCACCTACTCCAGGTGCTTCCAATTACCTCTGTGACCAGCGCCATTAGGACTGTGAAACTGTGAAACAGGAGATTTCCCATTAGATTTCTTTCTTTCTCTTTTAATTGTGGGAATATGTGTTTCCTGGGAAAATTTGGGGTTTGCACATAGAAAAAGAAAGCGCTAATTATTTTAATATTACTTTCTTAATCTTTCTTTTTTTCTTTTTTTTGTTTTTGTACATTGAAATGATGGCTCCTTGGCTGCTCCCTCCATCACCAGCTGCTCTCTTGGAGGATAAGAAACCTTGTTGTCTTAGGTGAGGTTCATCTCACTGAACTTAAAGCACCTAAAAATCAGGGAAAGGTCTACAATTGTCATCTTGAGTAGCTTTGTAGACCTTGGAGAAAACACTGATCTCTAGAGAGGGTAAGTGTCTCTCTGGATATGTCAAGCTCTCTCTGGTGATTAAAAGAAAAAGTTCAGAAGACCAAGTGAAAACCAGGTGGGATGAAACCCATATCGTGCAGCCTGCTGGGACCATCCTTGTCTGGTGAAAGGGCAGGGGACTAGCAAGAAACAAGGTCCATTTCTCTTCCTGTTCAGTGTGCCCCCTGGAGAACAATTTCTGTTTTCTTAATAAAAGGAGGTAAAACAGAACAGGGACATCTGAGGCATTATTTTAGTCCTCATTTTTCTTCCCCTGGAATTATCTTCCATAAGCATTTTATTTTCCACTCACTATCTTTTATTGCATTTTTTACTATTCCTGATTTGTCACTGTTGTTCTGAAGCTAAATTGTACCAAAAGCTCAGTATATTTCTGGGGGAATGAGTTTCTGCTTTCCAGTCTGCTCTTCTATTGAAGGCATTTATTTTTGTGCACCCCACAGCTGCTCCTGTCTCTGCGGCACATCGCTGAATTCAGCCCCTTCTCTTCAGCAGACCACATCTCTAATCCCAGCGCAAAGCAGGATCAGTGATCCCTGTGTAGGGGATATGGGAAGATTTTCAGAGCAGATTAGTCAGCTACTGCACTTGAATTCAGTTCCTGCCTGAGTACCAAAATAAGAGCTCCGTAGATTTTGTGCACGTCAGGTACTGCTAAAAGTCACATTGTTCCTGATAGGCTGATGAGAAATTTTGATCCCAGCTTGTAGTTAGCTGCTTCACACCAGCACAAATATCCCAGGTCAAACACTGCACTGTCACTTGGTTTTGCCTCATAATTATTCCCCTACTTTAAAAATATCCTTGTTTTACACTCTGATGCAGTAAGTTTGCATCATTTTCCGAGACCTGAGAGACACCCAGAAACAGATACCATAATTCCTTATCCTGTAGGAAAGATTTCACCCTGCAGATTAGGCCCTTTGGGGGGAGTTCATGGGATTTCTGATTGTTATTTGGGTGGAGTTTTTTCATTTGTTTGTTACTTTGTTTTTTGCTCCAGCCCTTCCGGTTATAATTAATACTTATTGGTAATGTGATAGTATGTAACAAACTTGACAAGAGATCTGGACCCCCTTGAGTCAGGTACTTAATTACTAACAGTCTTTCCAGCACACATTAAGGATTGGCCTGGCTGGGTCTGCAGGGAGGAAGAACGAAGCAGTATCAGGAGAGGGAGATAAATTTCCTTGCATTAGTCCCAGGAGGGTGGTAACTCTGAAGCTGCTTTACCCAGCACGTATGCCTCTGCACTCCATGCTGATGGATGGGTCCCTGAGCTGTCACTTCACATGCACTTCACCTGCAGGGACCTTTCACAGATGGGGGAATCCAACACCTATGGCTTCCCCCGCTCCAGAATGGCTCTCAGACCTTTACAGTCTTACACTTTACTCCTCCGAGCTCCAGGATTGCCTGTTAAGGTTCACCTGTATCTTCTGTCCAACCTCACAGGAGCCCTTTCTCCCCTGCTTCCCACCTCCAGACCAGAATCAGTTTGGGACCTTCCCTACTGATCCTTTCCCACACCTTCTGGCCCTGACAGAGAAGTTTCATGTTCCAGATTTAACAATTTCTGATCTTTTTCTCAAAGCAGCAGGAAAACCCCATAAGGCTGAACCCAAGAGGAAATTCTTCATCTGGGTCTCAGGACATTTCCATCAGTTTTTCCCTGCAATTAACATCCTAAATCATCATAAAAAGGAGATGAGCTTTCCAATAAAACAGGGAAAAACAGAAATTTCTCTGGGAATGGAGCACCCAACCACTTTTCATGAGTTCTTTAGGCCAGCACAAATTAGTGTTTTGCTAATTCGCTTTGTTATTGCCCACAAAGCTGGACAACCTCCAGGTGATCCCATTGTCTTCTCAAAGGAAAACCTGCTCTTCTCCCCCCCTTTAAGTAATCAGCTGTTATCCTGGTTGAAAACAAAGCTTTTACTGCTAACACTCAGATGGAGTTCCTCCTCACTCCAGAAACTTGGGAAGTATAGAACAACTCTTTCACATTACTTTGAAGGTGTTTATGGAGTGTGAGCACCATGACCCCTGAGCACTTTTTCCCACACTGGAAAGAAAGCTCAGCTAAGGTGACTCTGCCCATGCCCTCTCTCCGAAAGATGATGTGGCTGTGACAGGCAGAGCAAGGTGAGCAGTTTATCTCTCAAGCAGCCTCACTGGGTTACGTTTTCTCATCAAGAGGAAGAAACAAAAAAAACAGACTGGAAGGGGGAAAAAAAAATTTAAAAAAAAAAAAAAAAAGAAGAGAAAAAAAAAGACCTACTGTGAAATTGCTATAACTCATGTGTCAGATCCAGGACATAAATCAACTAACCCTTGCAAGGAGGAGTGTAATTCCTCACCGTGCAGAGGAAACACTTAGGCAAACTCAGCCTTGTCTGGGGCTTTACACAAACAGGTCAAATGGCTTTGATTCATTCCAAGCCTTGTCTAATAATTCAGCATGCTGGTTTGCTCTCCTCTCCATTAGTAGATGGCAAACACATCGTCCTAACCTGTAGCCTTTATTACGGAAGGTTCAGTGTGCATGGATTTATGTTGCTTCATGCCTCGTGACATCTTTTTAAGGTGCCTTCTGTTGTACATGCTGAACATCAAAGGAAAACACAGAGAGCAAACAAAAGAAAAAATGCGTGGTGCTACAGGAGACATCTGCTACCTATTTCAAGATTGCAGGTAACCAAGTGAGCTATATAATATCTGAGAGATATTGCCATGAAGGCTGTCATGGAGAAATGCATTTCTCTTCGCATGCACAGAAGTTAAAACCTCAGAAGAAATACCTAGCCTGTTATTAAGACTTGTTTATCCAAAGGCACAAAGACAGGTAGCTCTATGAAGCTATGAGTTTCCTCCTGACTTTTCTCTCCAGGGCAAGTCTGAAAAAGGGACCAGGCTGGCTGCAAGCCAAATCATTGCATCTACAGCCAATGCTTTGGGAGCTAATCTGCAGGTCCTGGACACCAGTTAGGGGTGGTGCAGATGAGCAATGGACAGAGAGAAAAAGCAAGTTGTAATCATAGTGGAGCTGATACTTATGGAATGTCCAGTATGGGCAGCAGGAGATAAAAAAAAAAATACCAGAGTGCGACATTCAGTAAAGGCTGCCACACTACAAGAAGATTGAGAAATCCAAAACTCTTTATGATTGATTTGGCTGTTTTCATAAAACTCTCACAGACAAGATCGCATTAACCCTGTACAAGTGGTGGCCCAGACAGCAGGTTTGCTCCAAAAAATGCACAGCCATCATCCAAGTGAAGGCTCCTTTCCCATGAGGAAAGCTGCCCTGTGTTTCCTTTCCTCTGATTAATTGAGGATGATGGGATTTCCCAGGTGGCTGCTGCAAGGCATCGGCCAGTTTTGTTTGATGCAAAGCTTGAAGAAAACCCTGATTATTTTGCAGAGATTGTGTACAATTTGCCCTCTCTGAAGGCACCCTGGAGTTCTCCCAAGACCTGTCCTGAGCATTTGCTGGGTCCACTTCAGCTCTGAGCCTCCGGAGGCTTCCAATGACACAGACAGGGACTCACAAACATGCTCCCAAGCTGCATATCTGGAGTCCTGAGCACTTCCCACAGGTACCTCCACTCCTGATATGTTTTGCAGCTGATAGTGGCTAAAATCTCTTGCGGCATAAGAAATCTAAAACATGGGTGTTCAATGCCTCCTGAAAGACAGTCTGCAGCATGGACCGCTTACCCTTAAAGTCCTGCAGCTTGGACACAAACATTAATGTTGAGACTTGATTCAAATTATGTGTACATGTAACAGGAAGAGAGGAAGAAAGCAAAACCCACCAGTTTCTCAGATATTAACTTGCAGCACTTTAGCATCTGGATCTGTTTAAAATCTCATCCTAAATTGGACTGCCATCCCCTTGGGGGCAAAGAATGGATGGCTTTGCCTGGTGATGTATGAAAGATGAGCAATTTGAGCCTGCTTTTGGAAGAAGCACCGGAAAATCTGCCCCATTCCTTTCTCCTCAATAAACTAGACCCATGAACTTGAAACAGGCTGCCTGCACTTGTGTGTCAAAACAACTGCCCAACCCATATGTCAGCAGTAGCATGCGGAGCGCTGCTAATATCTCTGTCAAAGTACTCAGCGAGGGCAGGTATTGCAGACAAGGTTTTCCAGTTGGATTCAATAAATCAAAACCACAGCACAACTATTTTTACTGCATCTTTCATGCAAACTTCTTTCCAGATGGCTTTGGACAGAAAGAGGAACATGTGCACCGAGGAGCTGCCTGTGGAGGAAGAATAGAGATTTGCATGAAGTGAAGTGAAAAGAGATGAGACTCAAGAGTGATGAGATATGGCCAAGACAATTTTGAGCTCGCGAATATATATCTAGTCTGACAGGATACAGGGAAACACTTTTTCCCCATGAGAGCAGTCAAGCGGTGGACCAGGGACCCAAAGAGGGTGTCCGTCTCTGGGGGTCATTAATTCCTTCAAGCCACCTGCTGCAGGCAGCTAAATCCCCATCAGGGATGGACCAGAGAGTGCATGAGATGACCAGGCTCTGAGGACACACCAAAGGTCAGGCCATGCCTTACAACTTACATGGCTGCCATTCCCAGCAGCAGGGACAGATTCACTGCTGGGTGACTGAAATACCCCCAAAGCAGATTTGCAGCTGGAGTAGGGTTGCTTATCAGGTCAGCTCCAGTAAAATGAAGGGAGATGCTTGGAACTATTCATGAAGATAACAACCTTTCTTAACACCTGTCAAACACACTGCAGCTCAGCAGAAGCCAGATGTGGAACCACTTGCTATTAGACCCAAATCCTGGAGGAGTCACAGGTGATTAAAACGTGATGTGATGTGACCTTAAAAGATACCTATTCTCACTGCGCACTCATTTTTCTTCCATGTGGCAGTCCCAGGACCTTTAAAGTTGTGGTGGCCAAAAGAGATGAAGGCATTTCACCCAAGGTGGTAGAAATCCCTTCCCAGCCCTACCACCCTCCCAGACCCCAAGTATCACACACCTCCCCCCAACAGTCTATCCAGGCCTGAAGTTCATTGCCAGCAGGTGTTACAAGAGGGCATTTTGACAAATGCATTTGAAACAAGGGAGCTGTACTGAACTGGAGATTGACAGGAACCAGCTTTTCACAGTTTTGTTCCATTTTATTTTTTTCACTGAAATGTGTCCTAAAAAAATTGTTTTAATGGGAGAACTTCCTTTGAATTTGTCCTCTTCCAGTTTTGGACTGAGAAGAAGGAGGTATTTTTTCTTTTTCTTCTTCTTTTTTTTTTTTTTTTTTTTTTTTTAAGGAAGAAAACAGAATATAAAGTCCACTGGAAGGAAAAAGAAATCATGGATATCTTGGAAGCAGAGTATTTTTGTTGAAAGGTGGCAAACTTTAGCAACATTAAAAGTCATGTTTAAAAATGACCAAGTGGAAAGTTATAAAAATGAACAAGTCTTGTGCGAAAATAATGAAGGGAATTTCAGGCACAATAGAATTCATCTGTGAAAATTGCCAGGAGAGCAAAGAAGACATTTCTTTCTCCAAAAGCAAAATAAAACACTATTCACAGTAATTCATACTAATTATTAGGCTTAACTAGTACTAATTTTTACCCAGCAGTAATTACTATTTAAGGCTCCAGAGCTCTGGAAAAAATATTTTCTGGGTGTGGCAAGATCCTTGCAGAGGAATTTACATGGTGTTTGAGGACAGCCTATTGAGGGAGAAGTTTTATTTCTTCTCTGCACCAATACAGAGAGACATAAATATCACATTCTTATTGATGCAAATAACGAATTGCTTCTGTCAGAACTGACAAAGGCACTAATTTAAGGAGCATTTCCCTCTCGCATACACACAGGCGCATTTTTTAAGAGATTTTTGCTCTCCCCCTGGGATCTGAGTTCCCAAACCAGGTGAAAATCCGCCAGACGATCTCTTATGTTTGATTGCATCTGTGAAGAGCCTGTGGGAAACATATGCCAGAAATTATGCTAACGACCAAGCAGAGTAAAACTTGCCAGGTAAATGTGGCAGTTGGAGGCAGAAGACAGCCCAGATGCCATTTCAGGATTCTGCCCTCCATCACAGTGGTCCAGAAATTATTCTTGGTCCCGTGGAGATTTTGCAGCAAACTACTGCTTTCAGCTCTAGCCCAGATTTTTATTCTCAGTCTTTAATTATTATTTTGTTAGCACAGGGACTGATGTGTCCCCTGAAAGCTGCACAGGGGATGGACAACATTTTGGGGGCTGGTTACAGGTGTAACCCAATGTCCTTATAAAATTAATTGTATTCTTTACATTTAATTATATCAGTGATTTCTAGAGCATTGATTTTTCCATAAAGTCTTCCTGAATGCCTAACCACTGTCCTGTGGATGGGATTTCTAGGCAATGCCACTAGTGCAAACAAATATAAGGGGACACTGAGCCAGCAATGAACTTGCCGAAAGCCATGTCCCTGTCCCCAGCTCTGTGCTCCTGTTCTGTCCTTGCCTCTGGCACTGGTATTCGTGTGGCTGCTGGTGAGACACATCAGGAAGCTCAAAAGTGGTCTGGGGGGGAGCGGGGGAAATGTGCTTAACTGTATCAGTTGCCTGGTTTATTTCACCCTATGTGCCTGTGCCACCAGGGAGCTGGGTATGAAGTGACAGCATGAATTCTCTATCTAGGCTGGATGAAGGTGGTGCTACCCGGTCCTTGGAGAACTGTAATTTCTCCAAGCCTTACCTTCTCCACCCAGAATCATCCCAGAAATGGCAGGGGACAAACACAGAAAAAGCGAGGCGCTCACACTGCAGCCCACACGGTTTGCAGCCAGTGTAGACAAAGCTAGGATTTGCCATGTTTGCATTGCAGAGGCTGCTGAGTCCAGCCTAGCACCCCAGCGTCCCTGGTCCCTGCAGGGGATCTCCCCAGGTGTGTCTAAATGAGGAGCTCTCATCCATCCATAACACAAAGATCTAGAAAATATCTAGAGAGCAGGCTGAGGGCACTACATGTCATCCACTGGGATGGTGATGAGCTTGCAGGGGTCAAACAGCAGTTCAGAGAGGAAAAAGTCCTTCTGGAGACCCCAAAAGCAAAAGGCTAAAAGGTGAATACTAGCTGATGGCTTTACTCTGGCTTGGACTGGAGGCGATGAGTGTACTCTTAACACCCGCCCGCTATTCTATTCCCAATTGCATTGCTTGACAATGGAGAGCTGGCCATTTGCTCTTTTCTTTAAGTCCACTTTCTCTAGAGAAAATCAATCAGTCCACCAGTCAGTCAATCAGACAGTCAATCAGTGAGTCAGTCAATCTGAACCGCTTGGAAAATGGATCCTGCAGCGACCTAGACTCCCACTCAGAGACCTCGTGAGCCTCGCAGCAAAAATCCCGAGCTCTGAGGGAGGCTGAGACCTTCCCCAGTTCGGGGCATAGCTCCAGCCCCTGTAAATCAGCAGCTGCCTCAAACAGCGGCATATCCAGATTCTGGTGCCCCTCCAAATCCTTTGAGCGAAGCACTCCCCAGATGGAGATAGTCCTTCTTAGGGGGCCGAAATCCTCCCCCCACCATAACCACCCCGCCTTTGGGACTTGCAAGAGTTGCTGCTGCTGACATCTAGTGACAGGGAGAGACAGCAAAGAAGAGTTACCTGAAGCTCTGACAAAGCCTTCCCCACCGAGGGAAAAACCTGCTCGGGGTCTTCCCCAGGAGGTGGGCTCACCGCAGGGCTGCTCGGGGTGCGAAGGAGACAGTGCCTGGCCACGACGGGTTAGCATGGATGTCCCAGTCCGAGATCTTTTCCTCCCTCATTGGCTACCCGAAGTGGACCGGCGCGTCCTACCCCCTGCCTCCCCACAACCTTTCCTTTTCTATATGAGCATAGACTCGTTCTTGGGGTTGCTATCTCAAAGAAGCATGGGGAATGGGGAAAGAAATACCCTAAGGGGAGCTGTCGGGGTTGCAGGCAGGCAGGTAGTGAGGGGGCTCCCAGCCGTGGCTGCCCGCTACCGGGTGCTGCCAGCCCCCGGGCTGCAGTCCGTTCAGGCACGGCTCTTCCCGGAGACGCGGGGAGCCCCGGGCACTGCACGCAGGAGAGCCGTCCTCCCCGAGCTGGGGAGAAGCAGGATGCAAGCGGGGTTCTCAAAACACGAGTGCTGCAGACCACATTCCCGTGGATACGGCGGCAACCCACGAGGGACAGCATCTCCTAGCCACGATAGTGGACGAGGGCTGCCTTGTGAGCTCACATAGGGATGGGGCAGACATCTAGGGTCCTTAGACCCCCGCTCCCGGTGCAAACAAAAAACCCTGAGGACAGCTCAATTTGTGGGGAGTGCGAGGAAATCTGCAGCCGGAACCCCTGAGCGCGCACACACACAGACACACACACACACGCACAGATGCTCTGGTCAGGCCGGCGCTCAGGACACGGTGCACGGTGCTGCACAGCACAGCGGCGGAGCTGGAGCTGCCAGCCCACTCCCACCGGTCCCGAAACCCCGACATTTTCCAGCTTCACCATCATCGTGGGGCTGCCCGGCGCTGTGCAAAATCTGCCTCCCCCCGCAACACATCCCTCCAAGCTCCTTTTCCTCAGCAAGTAGTACCTTAATAACAGGGGTAAATTTAGCCATTTCCGCGCTGAACAAGACTATCCGGAGTGACACCTGGAAAGATCCCAGCGGCTGGGTCCAGCACAAAGGAAATAACAGAAAGCCGAGTGATGCTACCCCAGGGCTTCCCGCTGCTCCTGGGGTGCTGGGGAGGAGGACACCTCTCGTGCCCGGTGATGGCCGAAAGCAAACCCCAGCAGAAAGTTGTCCCCCACCCCGCTCCCCTTCCCCAGTACCGCCACTCTACTTACCCAGAAGGATCAACGTGCAGAAGTAGAGGATGCCCCTCATCCTACCGCTCGGCACGGCTCGGATCACACCGACTCGGCACGGCACGGCACGGCACGGCTCGGACGGTGCCGGAGGATGCGCGGAGGCTGGGCAGGGCGGGAGGCGTCCCCGCCGCCCGGGCTTGGCCCTCCCGGGGCGAGGGCTCACACCGCTGCCGGCTCAGCCCCGCTCCGGCCCCGGGTCATGCNGTGCAGGCCCGCAGCCCGGCCGGGCAGAGCGGGCTCCGGCCGGCCGCTCTTCGCCGCATCTCTCCGGGGCAGCTAAGGAGGGGGCGTTCCTTGTTTGTGGATTTTATTTATTTACTTATTTATTCCTTTTTATTAATTATTATTTTTTTCCCTCCTCTTTCAGCAGTAAACTTCTGTCTGCGGGGCGCAGGCTCCGCCGTGCCCAAGCGGCCGGGCAAACCTTCGCCGCCTTCCCCGGGCTGCCGCCGCACCCGCCTCTCCGCGGGAGGGGCTTGGCGGCCCGGCCCCGCTCCTCCCCGCCTCCCCGGTCCCGGATCCCTGTCCCCGGGGCGGGAGG